>BQMB01002295.1:0-487500 GCA_027943415.1 Closterium sp. NIES-67 | reverse complement strand
CTTCCGCGCAGTTGTAACGGTCAGTCGCAACCTCCAGTTGCGACCCTTCGAGTCCCTTCGCGTTCTTTGTCCGCCCCCTCGTGTAACCTCCGTTGACTCGCGTACCCGTTGCGATCTTCCTCGAGTGTAGTGTTACACTTCAGAAACGCTTAAGTCCTTTGAGATATTTCCAACAATATGTATACTCAGACTGGACTTGTGTCCTCTCCCAGTGGCTGGACTAGTAGTGCCGCCCTGGTCTTGTTCTTGCCTTGTCTGTACTCCTTTTGACTGGTCTTTTAGACCCTTGTCTCAGAGGTTGGACTAGTAGTGCCGCCCTGAGCTGCTTGTTCAGGACATTCCCCTATGCAGTCTAGGGGGTGTGTCAAACATGTGTAGTTGTTATGTTTGCATAGACTGTATAGGGTCACCTCTTAGAGGGTACAATACTTAGGTATATCTATCTGTACTCTCTCATTAGTCATTATTCAGTTCTCTCAGTTTGATACCTATCCCTCCTGATGACATCCCTTCTTGTCCCAGTGGTTAGGACTGGTGACTTAATGACTCCGATGACTCGGGGCCACCCTTGTGACAACCCATAGCTTTCAGGGTCGGGGTTTGGAAGTGGCATGATTTGTCAGGCCCAAAAAAATATCACAGGTGAATGCAGTGCGATATTTTACTGGTGGGCAAAGGGCATGGTTTGTGAATATGTGATGGTGAAGCAGGAGCTTGCATGTGCACAAGCATGCTGAATAAAAAGTCTCCTCTCATGGATATACAGCAATGTCAGTCTACCACAAAGGCATGGCTGCAGAAAACTACCACCAGTGACTGGTACGGCTTATGCACAGGTGTGGACAGCAAGCACGGGCACACGGAGACCAGGCACAGTTGATGGCAGGGCATCACGCAGCAGTTGATGGCAGGGCATCACACAGCAGTTGATGGCAGGGCATCACGCAGCAGTTGATGGCTGGGCATCACGCAGCAGTTGCAACCTGAAAGCGTGATAGTGTCTGCATGAGATGGCTGACTTGAAGATAGCTCTCCACGGTGCGGCGCAGAGAGATGATGGAGCCAACCTGCAGCCACGCACACACACTGCGATCAAAACACTCGTCCAACATGCCGCGCGCACCAAAATCAGCGGTCATGGAAGGACTGGATGGTGGCAGCATAGCAGGGGATCACAGGATGCTCACAATGGAGGATGATCAGCAAGGACTCACAATTATAAGCAGCGATGTGAGAGCAATGGAGATGCCTGAGATGCGGTACACAAAGAGGCTGAGTGCTGATGATGCAGATGCCATGGATGCTAGCAGCACACCACCTGCACATGTAAGAGGGCAGAGCACAAGGAGTGCATGAGGGCGGAGCACAAGGAATGCATGAGGGCGGAGCGACAGAAGTGGCACAGTAGGTGGCATGCAGCATGTGAGGCACAGTAGCAGTTGATGATGGGACGGTCTCGCCTTAGCACGCTGACTGCTGCCAGCACATTCACATGTGGCAGGCCACTATCACCCACACTCCCACTGCTGCTGCGCTCCTCAGTCCCACTGCTGCCATCCCTGACTCACGGCAGTGGTGCAGTGCTGGGGATGCCCGTCCACAAGGAGACGGCAACCAGATGGGGGTGGTGGCAGGGGACGAGCAGAGGGCAAGAGAGGGGTCAGAGTGAAGGGGCGGGGAGGGAGGGCTGGGGCAGAGTGGGGGGAGTCAGGAGGGAAGAGAGTGGAGGGAGAGCACACCAAGGAAACGAGTTGAGTCGCGTGCGTCTCTGAGGAACTCTGCTGTCTCCGCCCCTGGCCTCACATGGCGCACCCTCGCCCCTATGGCCACCAGACTGTCTGCGATGTCCTTGATCGTGTCATCCTGGTGCCATGCATGCACACACACACCCTCCCAGTCCACCCCCCCTCTCCCTCCCATACACACATGGCACATGCACACACCCTCATGGGGCATGCACACATATTGAGGGAAGGCGTAAGACGAATGCCGGCAAGTGTGGTGGGCACAGCAGAATGCATGAGCAGTGGAAGTGACGATGCCAGACCACGCATGCAGTTTGGGGTGGGCAGGCAGTGTGGGGGGCGAGCAGCGCACCAGGTCGTAGATGTTGAAGAGCACCGTGATGAGGAACACCGCCGTGTGCCCCAGCGCACGCATGTGCAAGGGCGCAGCACCCACATTGTACCCTCCCACCTCCCTGCACGCACACACGCACGGCTCAATGTGCACATGAGCAACGGCAATGCCACATGCACATGCAAGCGCACGCACTCCATGGGCCGCACACATGCGGCATGGCAAGGGACGTTTAAGCTCCCAGCGGAGAAGAGAGGGCCAATAAGGTGCAGCGCACAGAGACACTGGTAGCTCATGGCCTGTGCAGTGGAAAGATGCTGCTGCCGTGCATGGGCCCACTGGAGTGCCAATGCCCTCAGCAGCACGGACCTGAGAATCATGGTGACGGAGGACGCGAGCAGTGAGGCGTTGAAGACAGGGTACATGCCCTGCGGAATGAGCGGGAACGGCACCACTGGCTGCACCTGCGCCCTCTCCTCCCTGCATGCAGTTTGCATAAGTGCATACACACATGGATGCACGAATGCATGGGGGCACAGTGCCAGAGCGACAGCAGTGAGTGGTCGAACTCGAGTATGCAATGCATGCAGTAGAAAGACTGCAGGTGGGAGGCGTGGACAGGAAAGGGAGAGTGGCGACGGAGGGGAGGCAGTGTGAGCTGAAGGATGTAACTGGACCCCAATACTTGGTGGGTCTGCTGATGCTGCACTGCTCAATAGTGGGTTGGTGTCGGGGGATGGGATACAACACAGGTGTGGCGCAGAGGGTGGCAAGGAGGGGGTGTACAGGGAGGGGGTGTACAGGGAGGGGGGGGTGATGTCGAAGTCGAAGTAGATGAGGGGCACGCGGCGCACGCCACCCACGAGCCACGCGGCAGCGAAGGTGGTGAGCACGAAGAGGGTCAGCAGCAGTGCGAGCAGCGCCGCCACAGACGGGTCGGACAACAGACGGGCTGCCAGTGCACCACACAGGGGGGAGCGCCAAGGAACGGCATTAAGCAGGAGTGGACGTGCCAACATGGAGAGTGGTAGCGCGTTAAGTAACAGGGTGGCTGAGGTGAGTGGAGTAGTGCAACCGAGTGGTGGTGAGCACAGGGCGTGGTGCAGTGACCTTTGAAGAGGGCGAGGGCGGGCTGCAGCGACGCCGTGAAGCCAGACAGAATGCTGAGGCAGATGAGCAGAGAGTAGCCGTCGCCTGGCAGGTGGGAGGAAGGAAGGCAGTGACTGAAACACCAGCGCACACGCTTCTAACACAGGGGGAGCCGTGCAGCGCAGGACAGCAAGACATGGCACAGCAAGGAGGGCAAGGAGGGCAGGACGGGCAGGGCGGACAGGGAGGGTTGTGGTGTTACCGATGCCGAACTTGGTGATGGCGGAGCAGAGGCCCTGCAGCACGGTGGAGCCAGCAGCCAGGGCCAGGGAGGCACGCAGGAAGGATGGCAGCCACACACTGATGTGGGTGGGGGCACACACACACGCACAGGGATGGGGGCGTGATAGACGTAGAGGGGGTTTCGGTAAGGCATGCAGAGGGAGGCTGGCATGATGCAGTGCAGCAGACGGAGCGCATGGCAGCGAGCATGGCAGCGAGCATGACAGCGAGCATGGCAGCGAGCATGGCAGCGAGCATGGCAGCGAGCATGGCAGCGAGCATGGCAGCGAGCATGGCAGCGAGCATGGCAGCGCACCTGACAGCGGCAGAGCAGTCCATGGACGTCCACGCTGTGAGGGCCCCGAACACCAGAGCCAGCCCCATTGACAGGTAGAAGCTGCAGGGGTGGGGGGGGGAGAGAGACGCACGCAGGGAAGGGTGACAAGAGGATTAGCACAGTGAACACCGGGACAAGGGGACAACAGAGGGTACAAGGCATGAGTGCAAGGTATCATAAACACATCCCATAATCAAAACAAGCAAGGCGAGCGTGGGTGAGTGTGAGTGAGTGTGGGAAGATGCGTCTTGGGTGCATGGGAGCACGGACGTGTATCGTTGGATGAGGGCAGCGCCCCTTGACCCCTCGTTGCGCAGGTTGTTGAGGTGCGGCGAGATGCGCAGCGCCAGCACCACCTGCACACACACACGGGTGTTGGGGGTGCGCACAGTGGGGTCAGGGGCACGGCCACAAGAGCAGGGGGGGTGAGAGTGAGGAAGCTACGGTGGTGGGAGTAGAGCGATGGTAGGTGAAGGAGAGGTGGGTGAAGGCGTAGGCACCTGGAGTACGATGGAGGCGAATATGTGCGGTGTGATGCCAAGTGCGAACAGGTTGATGGGGCCGCCCGCTGATGCCACCTCCAGGTCCAACCCTGCCACACCGCACCGCACCACGTGCCACCTCATCACTCGTCAGCATAATCGTTTTGTGGTGAGACAATCAGCTTGTTGCCACAGGGCAAAGAGGCATCACATGACAGCGCACAGCACACCGCCCCCCCTCGTGCGCCCTTCCGCCCCCACCTACCCCCTCACCAGCGGCCATGAGCAGCGGGTGGTCGTGCCCCGCGGTGCCGGCCTCTCTGAGCCCGGCCAGCGGCACGGCGTACCCCACGCGCGACAGCGCCAGCAGCGCCGTGGTCACGAGGGCGCGGCGGGCGAGCTCGTCACGGAAGAGGCGGTCCACAGCGCGCTCCACGTGCGTCTGCCACATGGCCACCGCCAGGAACGCGTTGCTGTACGCACGCCCGCCGCCCCGCTGCCCACCCGCCCTCCGCGCGCCCCTCCCTGCCTCTGCTGCCCTGCGCTGCCCCTCGGCACTTTGTGACGCTGGCTGTGGCTGCGTGGGTGGGTGGGCGTCTGGTGACGAGGCGGGGGCGTGTTGCGAGGCAGAGGCGCGAGCGGTGGAGGGGACAGTGGCTGCAGCGCCGTTGCAGGACGATGCAGAGCCAGAGGCGCTCCTGCTCTCATGCTCCTGCGCATCCGCTGCTTTACTGCTGCCTTCTCCCTCCTCCCCTTGCCCTCTCGCCCCCCCCATGTCTGCCTGCACCGCTCCTCGCCCCATCCCCTGCACGGTCACCCGCAGCAATGCCTCCGCCACCTCTCGGGGAATCCCCCCAACCTTCCCCCCTGCCCCACCCATCTCCCCACCCTCCGCCCCACGTGTCTCCGCCTCTGTCCGTCCTTCCCCCACCGATGCTTCCGGCGCCCTTTCTCCACTGTCCGCCCCCCGTGACTGGGAGTCGTCCCTCCCCCAACTGTCCCCCCTCTCTTGCTCCGCCGACCCCACTCGCCCCTCCTCCCCGCGTCCCGCGCTAGCCGCGCACAAATCACCCCGTCTGTTCCGCTGCCTACCGCCCCCACAGCGTCCCGCGCGCCTTCCTTCCGCCATGCTGCTCCTCCACCGCCCGCATTTTTCGCGCGCTGTCCCCTGCGCCCACCCGCTGTGCGCCGCCGATCCGCCTCCCCGCCCGTGGTACAGAGCGGACCAGCGGAGAGCGGGAGGAGCGTGCAGGGCAGCGGGCATATACGCGTGGAAAGGGGGGCGGAAACGGACGAGCGGGGAGGAGAGGGGGGAGATGAAAGCGGTGCGGACAGGGGGAGGCGAGAGATGGATCCCCCCGGCCAGCACGTCCATGGGTGCGCGGACGCTGGGAAGGCGGGGCGATGAGCGCGGGAGGAAGCGAGAGGTGTGGCAGACGGAAGCGATGCACGGTGATGAACAAGCAAAACGTGATCTTTGCCCACCCACACCCTCTGAGCACGCAGTTCGGCTAGCAGGCACGCTAGCAAGGGCATGTCGTATGAGCTTGTTACCTCGAATCCTACCCAGCCGTTTTGGATACCAAAGAAACCGCTCTCGATCGCAAAAAAACTTGAGTGCCAAAAATCACTCACCCCCTATCATCTGGCGTATGCGTGTTACTTCCCTCTTTTGTAAATACTAAATTTAAATACTACCTTCATAAATGTGAAGCATACGCATATGCTTATGATCCTTCTTATAGCACCAACTCATTACTAAATTCATTATGGTATTGAAACAACAAAAACAGAAACCCACTATGTTCGTTCTTGTAGAAACGGAGTGACTTTTCCTCGCAGCGGCTCTGGCAGCGCAGCAATGCTGTCCAGGATCTCCTGCAGTAGGCAGCGAGTGGGAGGGGCATGCATGAGCAGCCTGCCAAGAGCAGCATGTGGAGCGGGTGGGTGCACGAATGTGTATGGTCGGGTGGCGCACTGACCTGGCGGGAGTAACGCGCGGAGAAGTGGATGAAGAGAATGGCCTCGTTCTGGAACATGTGCGCCAGCGGAACCAGCTGGGGGACAGCAGCACGCCATGCGCAGGGCAAGGAGCATCAGCAGGGTTAAGGTTTCTGTACATGAGAAGGTTTAGAACAGTTTTGACAGCAACACCAAAAGAAGGCAGCACAGAACAAGGAATGAAGTCTAAGGCAGATGCGGGGAACGATAGGCGAGAAACACATAGGGGACTTGCCTCGCTCATGTGAATATGGCCGAACTTTCTTGCATGCTCTATGGTCACAGAGTCGTCAATAAATGTCACCTGTATGCACCAACAAACGCCAGGCGGTGCCAGGATGGGCAGTTAAGGTTAGGCAAACAAGCGTGAGAAGGAGATGAGAAATGCACTAGCAGCAGCAAACGGCTTTGCTGGCAATGAGCCCATCCAGTGCTCTTGCTCGCACGCACTGGGCCACCCCAGCACGGTTGCCCCTTGGTGCAGTGGCCCGGGGTGGCGGGCTGACCTCCATGATGAGCAGCTTGGCGCGCAGCACGTGCGCGTTGGCGGGGTCCGTGATGAACTCCACCGTGGTGTCGCCCGTGAACGCCACCTCTGGCACCACCACCTCCTCCGCTATCTGCCTCATGCCATGCCATGCCATGCCGTGCCGTGCCATGCCATGCCATGCCATGCCGTGCAGCGAATGGAACACATGCACCACACCACACACGCCGCCTTTCAGGAAAAGTGCTTGTGCTGGTACATGTACGCGAGGGTAGCCAAGCTGCAGAAACACAGTGCTGTGCTGTGCTATGCTGTGCTGTGTTGTGCACATCGTGCACTGCTCTGCACTCACCTGTGTGCCGGCGTCCTTGAGTCGCTTGATCTCAGCGCCTGGCAAGCCATGGTACTGCGGCAGCAGCTTGTGCTTGCGAGACGAAATTAAGTAGCCCTGGGGGACATGGATGGGAGTCAGGCATGGGGGAAAGGCGCCGGCGGAGGAAAGCAGGGATGAAGAGGAGCAAGGATGGAGTCGGGGCAGGGTGAGCGGCAAGGCGGAATGACGCCACATGCAGCAACATGAGAGTGGCAGTGACAGCAGTGGACGAGGGCGCATGCACCGCGCACAAAAAGACAGCAACGCTGCTGGGCGATAGAGGACTACCAGCAACCAAAGCATCCACAAACCGCCCTCGCCTTCATGCCCATGCCAGCCCTCCCACACCACCGCCCCTGCCCGGATTGTCCCTCTCCCTCCCCTCCCCCCTGGGCCACCTGGCTGGGCAACACATGGTACGTGGTGAACGGCTGCACGAAGTAGCCCTTGCCCACCCGCATCTCCTCGCCCACCTGCCGCCACGCACACACGCACAGCCAAGCACCAAGTGACATGAGGACAGGCACGGGGGTGGAACGTGCTAAAAGGGCTCATGTAGCCGCGAGCAGCGTGGCGGGGAGGGCATGGCGGGGAGGGCAGGACACCTGCAGGCCTATGAGGCGGAGTGGCAGCGAGGCGCCGTCGAGGTTCTGGAAGCAGTGGATCATGGCCGTCACACCCTCCACCGCTGACGGCGGCACCACCACTGTGGGCGGCGCCAGGGAGAAGAGGCCCCTCGTCGCCACGTGGAACGCCAGCCCGCCCTGCGCACGGACGCATGGGGGGGCGCAGGGGGGAAGTCACACGGGGGAGCAAGCGATGGTTGCGCGCTAGGAACGACGCCACCTGGGTGCAGGACGCTGCAGCCCACGCACAGGCCAGGCCTCGCTTGCTATGCGGTATCAGCCGGCGCGCGTGGCAGCGGGGTGTGCGGCACTGACCACATGGTCGATGTGAGTGTGCGAGATGAGCACGGTGTCCTGGAACACGGCGCGCGCAGGGCAGCGACCGATGTCAAACGCCACCTTCATGGCCGGCACCATCACGCACGTCTCCTGCCCGCCCACCGACACGCCCTCCACCACGTGGCCCCCCACCATCATGCCCGCGCCCCGCTTGCCCCCCCCTCCCCGCTCCTCCGCCCCCTCACCTCCTGCCTCCCCCCTGCCCTCGCTAGCCCTCTCGCCCTTCTCCCTTCCGCCTCCCCGCTTCCCCTTTCCCCCTTTTTCTCTGCTCCCCGCCCCTATTCCCGCAACCACCTCTCCCACCGCATCCCCCGCTTCGGCCGGCGCATTCCCAGGCATCAGCCCCTCGACTTCCCCCCGTTCCCCCTCGCCGCCAGTCGTCCGCGCGGCACCGTTCTCCTCACGTCCCATCCCCCCCTCCACCGTTTCGCCTGTCGCCGCTTCCGCCCCAACAGCCGCCTCCACTCCACCGCCGCTCGCCCCGCGCATGCTGCTGACGCGCCCCTGGCCTCCCCCGCCCGGTGAGTGCGCGGAAGCCAGCTGCCCGTATGGCGCGCAGTGCGGCGGGGCGGAGCGAATCGAAGCGGTGCGGACAATTCGTGGGGGGAGAGGCGGGGCGCGTGGGATGGAGCAGGTGGTGCGGATGGGCGGAGAGGGCAGGCGGCTAGGCGAAACGAGGGGGGGGGAGTGGCGCTTGGGAAGCAATGCAGACGGAAGCGACGAGACGAGGGCGAGAGAGCAGCGATAGCAATGCGGTGGTGGGCGGTGGACGGGTAGGAATCGAAGGGCCACGTGGCAACGGACGGGCTGAAGGATGTGCGACATTCGAGCAGCTGAGGAAACTTGAGACACACGCAAGGCAGGGGGAGTCTGGTGGAGAGGGGCATGGAACTGCAGTACTGCACTGCTCAGTACCCGCTGGGGGTAACAAGCAAACTATACCCAAACAATGAATGTGCAAATTCCCAGGTTCTGATATGAGTGTGGCAAGGCTTCTTTCCATTCTTTCCTTCCGAACAATCAAGTGACATGGCTGGGCACTAGAAAAGAGCGCAAGCTAAGAGCATCATGGCCACAGGATTGAAGCCACAGTTTGGCCGAATCGAGACAAAATCAGGTCAATCATGTTCTATACTCCACAACACAGCCAGTGAAGCGGCTTCACCTGAACCATCTGATGTGATGCGAGTGCTTCTGCATTTGTGGGCTGACGAAAGAATGTGTTTCCCAGTCCGCCCCTGAACTCTTGAGGCCAGTTGCCCCCGGCTCGCCTCGCTGCTCACCCATTATACCGACCCAGTTGCTGCTGCAGCGACTGCAGAGCCAGCTCTGCATTTCCCTGCCCTGAGGCCTGCAGCAACCACTGTGCGAGCCCTCCACTCGCACCTGAGTGCTGCTGCAGCAGTGACAGCAGCTGCTGCTGTGCCTGTGCCT
Source organism: Closterium sp. NIES-67 (assembly GCA_027943415.1). Lineage (NCBI taxonomy): Eukaryota > Viridiplantae > Streptophyta > Zygnematophyceae > Desmidiales > Closteriaceae > Closterium > Closterium sp. NIES-67. The sequence continues at coordinate 477,971 of BQMB01002295.1, read as the reverse complement.
GAGGCTGTTCCATATGCGCCCACTGCTGTGCCTGCTGCTGCCCTTGCACCCACTGCTGCACTGCCAGCTGCTGCGGCTGCTGCTGCTGCTGCTGCTGCTGCGGCTGCTGCTGCTGCTGCTGCTGCTGTGAGGAGGGCAGGGCAGGTTGCTGAATGCCATGAAGACTGTTGGCGTCCGTCTGCCCTCCACACCCTCCAGCATCCACTCCCCCCCCCCTGCACCCACACCTGCCCCCTGCCGTGTGCCTGTCTCCCACTGCGCTGGAACGAATGAGTGCTGAGACACTGTCGTGCCCGTCCCTGCCTCCCTGGCCTGCCCTGGCCCCACTACTGCAGTGCCTGTGGCAGCCGCAGAGGATGCGGAGGGTGGTGTGGCAGGCACGTGCGCAGAGCCCAGCTGCTGCACCGCCTGCGCCCACTCAAGGCTCGCATGGCTTGCAGGCGCGCTGCTGCTGCCACCCTGCCCCGCACCCAGTAGCACAGCAAGTGAGTTGATCACAGCAGCAGTGCTGGCAGGCGCAGCAGCACCGGCACTTTCAGCACCTGACGGGCCAAGGAAGCTCCCCCCCACCCCATGCACTGCCCGCCCTGCATTCCCCATCAGCAACGACAGCTGCGACTGCTGCTGCCTTGCCTGCTGCTGCTGATGCTGCTGATGCAGCTGCAGCAGCAGCTGTATCACACTCGAGGCATCAGTCCCGCGTATCCCCGCCAGCAGTCCCTGCACCACACTGCCCACGCTGTACTTGTCGTCCCCCCCCCCCAATTTCCCAAGCAAAGCTCCCAGAAGCCCCTCAGCCAACGCGTCCGGAGCGTTCCACGGACCCTGCCCTTGCACCTGTGTTTGCGCCTGTGCCTGCGCCTGCGCCTGCGCCTGCCCTGTTGTTGCCTGCAGCAATGCCGCCAAGGGCAGCACGCCCCCCTGTCCCAGGGCCAGCAGCAGCTGCTGCCTGTGCTCGGGGGCCACTGCCAGCAGCGCCTGCCTCACCGCCTCCGCCTGCCGCAACTGCATCTGATGCTGCGCCTCCGCCTGCTGCTGCACTGCCAGCAGCAACAGCTTATCAGCAATCCCCACGCGACTCCCTGCTGCTGCTGCCACCGTCACCGCCGCCGCCGCTGCTGCTGCTGCTGCACCTTCTTCCCCTAATCCTCCATCTGCCATGCTTCTCTCACTTCCCGCCCCTACTCCTGGCGTTGTGCCTGCAGCAGCAACGTGTGCATTGGCGGCTATGAGCCCCAGCAGCAACCTCTGCATGTCGCCCGCCCCTGTGCCCGCTGCACTGCCCGTGGGGCCACTGCTCTGCTGCAGCCGCTCCGCCAGCAAGCTCTGCTGCACCTGGTGCAGCCCCAGCCCTGGCCCACCTGCACCCACAGCAGCAGCAGCAGGCATGGCAGACGGTGGTGTCAGCACAGTGGCTGCCTCCTGCCACAGCTGTGCCGGCCTCGCCACCTGCATCCCCATGCCTCCGTTCAACGCCTCACCACCTCCTCCCCAGCCCTGGCCTGTACCATGCCACGTGTCTGCTCTCTCGCCCCCAGGCCTCACACTGCAACCGCCTGCTGCAGCAGCACCCACATGTTGACCGCGCTGCAAGGGGCTCTGTGCTGCCGCCACCCGCCTACTCCTCTCCTCTCCAGCGCCTGCACCCTTGCCATCAGTGCTGGCAGCCGCGCCTGGCCTCTCACCATGTGTCCCTCTGCCAGCACTGCCTGCCCCCTCGCTGCCATCGCTCAGCACGCCCCCAGCCGCCCCTATGGCGCGGTCCACGCCAGCATAGCCGGCCAGGGGCTGCCACTCCGCCAGAGCGGGGTGCGGGAAGTTGGTGCGCGCCTTGGGCCCGCGCAGCTTGATGGCGGCGCGGTCGTACGCCCGTGCCGCCTCCTCGGGGGTGCTGAACGTGCCCAGCCACACGCGCGAGCGCTTCTTGGGGTATCGGATCTCCGCCACCCACCGGCTCTCATGCCTCTGCCGCACGCCGCGAAACAGCTTCCCATCACTCGCACCGCATGCTCCACCTCCTGCCCTCTCTCTGGTTCTTGCGAGGACCACATCACCAGAGCCTGAGAGCTGAGTCCGGGTGTCAGGTGCAACGGGTGCAGGGGAAGGCGGGGGAGGGTGGGAGGTGGGTGCAGCATCCATGGAGTTGGGATGCTCCGGGGACATGCTGCCGCTGCACTCCAGCAGAGCACCGGATCCTGAGTTACCACCTGAAGCAACAGCATGGGCAGCTGGCAGCGTCAATGGGTGCGTGCCATGCGCCGGGTGCTCTGCCTGCTGCTCAACCTGCTCGGGCTTCCCCACCTCTCGCTGCTCCTGCACCCCTCCCACCCTCTGCCCCAAATCGCTGCTCGCTCCATCGTTCGTGCCTCCTGCTGCCGCCCCTACGCCAACATGGACCACAGCAAGACAGCGAGAGGGCGATGGCGTGAGAGGCACTGAGGGTGTGGTGGCAGCAGCACTGCCCGCTGCAGACTGTGCTGCACCCTGAGCGCATGCGGCGACCGCTGATTCGCTTCCTATCCCTGTCCGTGTCACAGGCCGTTGCTCCTCTTGACGTGCCACTGCCTCCCGTTCTTCTCCCAGGCTCGAGCCAGCAGTTGCCTGGTAGGCACCACCTTTGCTTTCTGTCTCATGTCCCCTGCTCCGCATGACGCCTTGCTCCACCTCCTCTCCTCGCTTCACCTCCTCTCCTCGCTTCACCTCCTCTCCTCGCTTCACCTCCTCTCCTCGCTTCACCTCCTCTCCTCGCTTCACCTCCTCTCCTCGCTTCACCTCCTCTCCTCGCTTCACCTCCTCTCCTCGCTTCAACTCCTCTCCTCGCTTCACCTCCTCTCCTCGCTTCACCTCCTCTCCTCGCTTCACCTCCTCTCCTCGCTCCACCTCCTCTCCTCGCTCCACCTCCTCTCCTCGCTTCACCTCCTCTCCTCGCTTCAACTCCTCTCCTCGCTTCAACTCCTCTCCTCGCTTCAACTCCTCTCCTCGCTTCACCTCCTCTCCTCGCTTCACCTCCTCTCCTCGCTTCACCTCCTCTCCTCGCTCCACCTCCTCTCCTCGCTTCACCTCCTCTCCTCGCTTCACCTCCTCTCCTCGCTTCAACTCCTCTCCTCGCTTCACCTCCTCTCCTCGCTTCACCTCCTCTCCTCGCTTCACCTCCTCTCCTCGCTTCACCTCCTCTCCTCGCTCCACCTCCTCTCCTCGCTCCACCTCCTCTCCTCGCTTCACCTCCTCTCCTCGCTTCAACTCCTCTCCTCGCTTCAACTCCTCTCCTCGCTTCAACTCCTCTCCTCGCTTCACCTCCTCTCCTCGCTTCACCTCCTCTCCTCGCTTCACCTCCTCTCCTCGCTCCACCTCCTCTCCTCGCTCCACCTCCTCTCCTCGCTTCAACTCCTCTCCTCGTTTCAACTCCTCTCCTCGCTTCAACTCCTCTCCTCGCTTCACCTCCTCTCCTCGCTCCACCTCCTCTCCTCGCTTCACCTCCTCTCCTCGCTTCACCTCCTCTCCTCGCTTCACCTCCTCTCCTCGCTTCAACTCCTCTCCTCGCTTCACCTCCTCTCCTCGCTCCACCTCCTCTCCTCGCTTCACCTCCTCTCCTCGCTCCACCTCCTCTCCTCGCTTCACCTCCTCTCCTCGCTTCAACTCCTCTCCTCGCTTCAACTCCTCTCCTCGCTTCACCTCCTCTCCTCGCTTCACCTCCTCTCCTCGCTCCACCGCCTCTCCTCGCTTCACCTCCTCTCCTCGCTTCACCTCCTCTCCTCGCTTCACCTCCTCTCCTCGCTCCCCCTCCTCTCCTCGCTCCACCTCCTCTCCTCGCTTCAACTCCTCTCCTCGCTTCACCTCCTCTCCTCGCTTCAACTCCTCTCCTCGCTCCACTTCCTCTCCTCGCTTCACCTCCTCTCCTCGCTTCAACTCCTCTCCTCGCTTCACCTCCTCTCCTCGCTTCACCTCCTCTCCTCGCTTCACCTCCTCTCCTCGCTTCACCTCCTCTCCTCGCTCCACCTCCTCTCCTCGCTCCACCTCCTCTCCTCGCTTCACCTCCTCTCCTCGCTTCAACTCCTCTCCTCGCTTCAACTCCTCTCCTCGCTTCAACTCCTCTCCTCGCTTCACCTCCTCTCCTCGCTTCAACTCCTCTCCTCGCTTCACCTCCTCTCCTCGCTCCACCTCCTCTCCTCGCTCCCCCTCCTCTCCTCGCTCCACCTCCTCTCCTCGCTTCAACTCCTCTCCTCGCTTCACCTCCTCTCCTCGCTTCAACTCCTCTCCTCGCTCCACCTCCTCTCCTCGCTTCACCTCCTCTCCTCGCTTCACCTCCTCTCCTCGCTTCACCTCCTCTCCTCGCTTCACCTCCTCTCCTCTCTCCACCTCCTCTCCTCGCTTCACCTCCTCTCCTTGCTCCACCTCCTCTCCTCGCTTCAATTCCTCTCCTTGCTCCACCTCCTCTCCTCGCTCCACCTCCTCTCCTCGCTCTACCTCCTCTCCTTGCTGCGTCTCATTATCCTTGCTCATCGCATCATCTTGCTTCGAAGCATCCCTTTGCTTCAGCAATGGGTCAGACACTTGCTTCTGCGCCTGCTGCGCGCCCTGCACTGCCGCTGGCCCGTGTTCGGCCTCCGCGCTGCACCCTGGCGGATACCCCACGCCATGAGCCGCGCGTGCCGGAATGTTGACCGCATCCCCCGCGCTCGCGTCACTATCACCCGCCCTTGCGCGAGCGGCCCTTTTATTCGTCTGCACGGCGCCGAGCTCCTCCGCGTCGAGCTTTCTCTTCCCTCCCACCGCCCTCGCCCCCCCTTCCATCCCGAGCTTTTGAACTCCGCTCCGACGACGCTCCGAGTCCCATCCGCTCTTCTCGCCCTTCCCATCGGCCCCGCCCTCGTCGGCCGTCCCGCCGCCCTCTCTCTCCACCCCCATCATCTCCGCCTCCTCGCGCCCTGCGCTCGCTCGCTCCCCCTCGTCGCCGCGCGGTGGACTACGCCCATGCCCGTCCTTCCGCGCCGCAGATCCGTCGCTCGTCATCTCCTCCCTCTTCTCCCCGCGGCCTGCCTCTCGCCCCTGGCTGCCCATCGCCTCGGCACCGGCGTCAGCGCACCGATCGCCTTCACGCGCCATGGCGACACAAAGGCCGCTCTCGCTCCCGCCACCGCGGCGAGACAGTCAATCCCGCTCAATCAGCCGCTCACTACCACGGCCCTTACCGCGCTCCCACCTATTTCACTCTAGTTCAAGGAAGCGACCTGCGCCGCGCCGATACCTTCGGCTCGCGGGAAAGCACGTCGGCGGAAGGGAACGGGCGTACGAGAGGCGCGGCACGCTGCATGCGATCACTGGGTCACTGGACGGGGGAGGCGACGGCCCGGCGAATGCAGGCTACGTATCTTTTCGGACAAGGGCCGCATGGAGCGCTCAGACGGCGGAAAGCCTCGGATATCGTGAGGGAACCCGCTGCCGCTTTATCTGGCGAGTGCGACGGTGGACAGCTAGAGCAAATCACAAACTAGAGTGCTGGCAGAGCGTTTCTCGTTACTGCTGCAAATCATCATGTCTTGCAACAAACAGGGGTGTTGTCACGCCTACACACAGCCAGACGGAAACACGGGTGAGGGAAAGGAGGGGAGGGAGGGGGGGCGGATGGGCAGCTTGCGACGGGAGCAGCGAGCTGGAGGAGGCGAGTTGGCGGAACGGTCGAAAGGGCTCGTTGCTGCATGAGATCGCCGTTCCCCGCCCGCCCGCCCACACCGCAGAGTGGCCGCCTTTCCCCATCACCCGCCCAGCAAAATCGGGCCACAGGGAGTTGGTTTGGGAGGTGCACCCACCATGCTGCATTGCTCACCTGCCATTCGCGGAAAGTGAGGTGGGGTGGGGGGAGGAAGGGAAAGGCTCGTCTCAAGAGGGTGCCAGCCATCCATTCTCTGGGCGGCCTCCTGCAGGTCGGGCAGGCAGGCATGAGTTTGTGGCGGGAGAACAGAAGCTTGATGGGTGGAGGGGAGGTGGGTCCCTACAAGATGGAGGGTTTATCGACGGCTGAGAGGGAGGCACGCATGGCCACCTCATCAGCATGTGATTCAGTGGGAGCAGTGGGCAGTCTGCTTTGTGCTGCCTGCCCGTCGACAAACATTTGGGAGTTTCTTCGCGCGTCCAGACTTCACAATTATATAAGGGAAAGTATATCGGCGCTCAGTATTAGTGGCCTCGATAACATGTACGGACACGATATAAACAATCAGAATTAGCGAGTTCGCAACATGTTTCATCAGTCGGATTCCACCGTTAGTCAGAAACTGCAGGAAAAAAACTCCACAAATGGTCAGTAGAAGTAACCCCTGCCGGTCTCGAAACGTTTTCCCGCTCGCGCCAGCCCAATTTCGTCATCATGTCGGCTGGCGCCATAATTTTCCCAAGCTCCAGGCGCAGTACGAGAGAACTACGTACAATATTCCCAAACTAAAAATCGTTGGACGTCGCGCACACAAATGTCCAAAATTGAGACCTTGCGCATTATGTCATATAAGCTGATTGGACCACAGCGGGTGCGACATTTTTCAAACATTAACAAACGCACAAAAAACGAAAACATTTGACACGAAAGGGAAAATCTATCCGGAATCGGCGCTAAGCCAATAAGGCGTGAACATTAAACTGTAGTGCGCGTGCGCTAATTTGTTTCGAGCATGAAAAGATATGTAGATTCATAATTCGCTGGAAAAAAAATGGTAAATACATTTCTCAAAGAAAAAACAATCAAAAGACAACCGACAGCCTTCTAATAGATTTGTTGTATTGAAATTAATAAAAAATTAAATGCGGTTCTTAGAGTACCTTGACGTGCTTTTAAACATATTCATTCCCCAAAAATAAACCCGTATAGCCATCTATATATGTTATTGTTTTCGGGGACTCGGGAATGACAAGTTTATGGCTTGACTTTTTTTCTTTTTTTTTTGCCGTAAATGCAATAGAGACAAAGCCGCCATTTTTGTTCATCATGGGACGCGCTACCCTCCGTGACGAAAGTATGTGCTTCGAAACATATAGTGTTTTCGTGTTTCTCGACCAGCAAATTTTCAATAAATTTGGGCATTCTTCGGTTTTCGCTCGAACTGCGCCTGGAGCTCGGGAAAAATATTGCGCCAACCACTGATGAAGAAATTGGGCTGGCGCGGGTGGGAAAACGTTCCGAGACGGGCGGGGGTTACTTCTATTGACCATTCGTAAAAAAAAAATATCATGCAGGGTTTGACTAACGGCAACCCATCAGCTCTGGGCTATGCTGACTCCTCAGGAACTGGAGCTGAGAGCCTGCGATCTACTGGTAAAGGTGTGGGCTGTGCAGAGGAGAACTAAAGTCCGAACCTCTGAAGGACCTGGCGCACCATGTGTGACTGTGTGAGAGTGATGGTGTGCGCTGCTCTGTCTCTGGAGATCTGTTAGCCAAGGTAACGGCACAGCTCTCCTAGGTCAGTGCAGGTGTGTCTCCTCAGCAGCTCGGCCTTGACGGAGGCCATCGCGTCTCTCTCTGCAGTAGCGAAGGCCAGGTCGTCTACGTAGACAAGGATGTAGAACGGAGTCTGGCCAGCACGAACAAAGAGCGAGGGGTCTGCAGAGGACGGAAAGAACTGCAGGTCAGCTAGCGTAGCACTTGGACGAGCACAGGACGAGCACAAGAGGTGTGAGAGTACGACACCGTTACACCAATTTCCTCTTTCCATATTTTCTTTCTATTTCATTCCTCTTTCACTCCTGATTCATTTGGTCTTTATCTCATTCTCATTTTGTTTCCTATTCCTCCTTCTCGATTATCTTTTGGTTTATCCTGTTATTATGATTATATCACCGACCAGGCTCGGGATGTACTTGCGCGCTATATTTAGCGCAATCCTTACGTAATCCCTTAAAAGCCTATAGCCTCGCGTGGCTATACGCAGGGTGATTCTATTTCTAGAAGGGTCTATTCATTTTGGATAGGATAAACCAGCTTACCTGATGTACTTTGGAAGTATAAAAGCACCTTGTACTCATGGAGAGTGCACCATTGAGCAAACCTCATTCGATCGTGTGACAAGAGGGACGGCGAGACCAGACGTGAGATGGAGGCATGTGGTCAAGAGACAGAGGACACACAAGAGGGGAACGAGGGGGAAGACGAGCTGGAGACGAGTCTGGCGGAGGGAACACAGGGTCGTAGATAGGAAGAGGAGGAGGGGGGGGGGGGGGGGAAGGCGCAGGCGAGCGGTCAGGGCATGGAAGGCCGAGCAGGCGAAGGGCGAACACCGACGGCGATTGCTGCTGCTTCTGCTTGACGCCGACACCTAGATCGCCAGCTGCACTACGACTACCACCTGAACACTCCACTCCAGCACCCCCAGAACGAGAACACTCTCCAGCACCGGTGCCAACCCCAGGCCCACCGAGACAAGCCACAACAGGAACCCCAGGACTAGCACCCTCCTCAATGCCAGCACCCCCAGAGTCCACGAACGGCTGCTGCTGCGTCTTTGACGACGGCTGCTGCGGCGGTGATTGTGACGGCGGAGGAGGAGACACCGGGGGAGAGGCAGGCGGCGAGAACTGCGTCGCGGAGCCACCAGAGTCAGCTGACTCCTCAACCGGGACAACCGACGGGAGGGGAGTAACATGAGACACACCAGACGGAGGAGGACGAGGAGGGAATGGAGTAGGGGCTACTAGGGGATTGGGAACCAGAATCAGGATTGGGGAAACTGGAAGACCTCGGTGGGGAAAACGGTGGTAAAAGGAGACAGACTCGTCGAAAGTGGCGTCACGAGAGTGAAAGAAACTGTGAAACGCCGGGTGGTAAACTTGCCAGTCAGACGAGTCAAGAAGAAAACCGAGGAAGACACAGGGAACAGTGCGGGCAGTGAGCTTGTCCGTGCAAGAGGCACGAATGTGAGCAAGGCATCCCCGGGCGTGGAACATAGACGCGTCACCAGGGAACCCGTTCCAAAGAAGCGTCGACGAAACCTGCGGCCGCTAGGAGCGCTGCCACAAGTTAAGCCAGTGAGCGGCGTAGCGAACGGCGAACGGTTACTGAAAATAGGGTGCGCCGGCATGAATCATGGAGGTACGAGCCACCTCCATGTCCAAACCGATGCGTCCCTCAGCGACCCCATTCTGCTGCGGGGAGTCCGGTAGGGTGTGCGATAAGGTGATGCCTTCCGCACAACAGAACTGTCCAAGCCGACCAGAGGCAAACTCGCCGCCACGGTCGGAGTGGAGACACAGCACAGGGAGACCGCTGTGGAGGCGCGCAGCGACCTGGGTAGATGCAGGGCCCGGGGAGGACGCGCCAACCGGGGGGGAAGCAGTGTCCAGCATAAACAGGCCAGACACTGGGCCCCGGGGGAACTTGCAAGGGGGGAACATGGTAGGAAGCCATGGAATGGCGTGACGGTTTTGGAGCTAGGAGAGAAAGTTACGAGAGAAAAGGGGGTCAGACTAGAAAGAGAGAGGGATACAAGGAGGGGATTATACCCTCTACAGTAGATTTCAGTAACACCTACCAAGCCTACCAATTATATAACAAAATATTGTCAAACATGTGTATTTGTCATGTTTGTATAGACTGTATAGGGTCGCCTCTTAGAGGGTACAACACTTAGGTATATCTGTGTGTACTCTCACTCTATCATCATTCACTTCTCCAATTTTGTTATGGTATGACGCGTAGGTAGGATCCCCCCCCCCCACCTACCGCTTCCGCTCGCCCCCCCCCTAGCCCCGTCGTGCCCCTAGCCCCGTCGCGACCCCCCTAGCCCCGTCGCGCCTCTTCCTGGGCCCCGTAGCGCCCCTCCTGGACCCCGTCGCGCCCTTCCTGGGCCCCGTCGCGCCCCTCCCAGGCCCCGTCGCGCCCCGTAGCGCCCCTCCTGGGCCCCGTCGCGCCCCTCCTGGGCTCCGTAGCGCCCCTCCTGGGCCCCGTCGCGCCCCTCCTGGGCCCCGTAGCGCCCCTCCTGGGCCCCGTCGCGCCCTTCCTGGGCCCTGTAGCACCCCTCCTGGGCCCCGTCGCGCCCCTCCCAGGCCCCGTCGCGCCCCTCCTGGGCCCCGTAGCGCCCCTCCTGGGCTCCGTAGCGCCCCTCCTGGGCCCCGTCGCGCCCCTCCTGGGCTCCGTAGCGCCCCTCCTGGGCCCCGTCGCGCCCCTCCTGGGCCCCGTAGCGCCCCTCCTGGGCTCCGTAGCACCCCTCCTGGGCCCCGTCGCGCCCCTCCTAGGCCCCGTAGCGCCCCTCCTGGGCCTCGTCGTGCCCCTCCTGGGCCCCGTAGCGCCCCTCCTGGGCCGCGTCGAGCCCCCCCCCTCCTGGGCCCCGTCACGCCTTCAGGCCCCGTCGCCCCCGCCTGGCCCCGTCGCACCAGCCCGGCCCCGTCATGCCCGCCCGGCCCCGTCGCACCCGCCCGGCCCCGTCGCCCCCTGCCCGGCCCCGTCGCCGCCGCCCGGCCCCGTCGCACCCATCCGGCCCTGTCGCGCCCGCCCAGCCCCGGTGCGCCCCTCCTGGGCCACCGTCCTGCTCGCCCGGCCCCGTCGCACCGGCCCGGCCCCGTCGCACCAGCCCGGCCTCGACGCACCTGCCCGGCCCCGTCGCACCAGCCCGGCCCCGTCGCGCCCGCCCGGCCCCGTCGCACCCGCCCGGCCCCGTTGCACCGGCCCGGCCCCTGCGCTCGTCCCTGCCCCGGCCCCGGTCCTCCTCACTGGTACGGTTCTCCCTCCCCCCCCCCCCCCCCACCCTGCACTGCCCTGCACCGTACTGCCCCGCACTGCACCGCCCCGCACCACCCTGTATTGCCTGGCACCGCACTGCACCGCCCTACACCGCACTGCACCGCACTGAGCCGCACTGTACCGCACGGCACCGCACTCCACCTTGCTGCACTGCCCTGCACCGCACTGCACTGTTCCTGATGGCGGCGGAGCTTCGCTTCGACGCTGAAGGCCAGCCTCTGGAGTTCGAGGCGTGGCTTGCCGACCTCCGCCGCCAACTCACTGGCCAGCGGCAGGATGGTGAACCGCTTTCTGCACACCTTGACGGTACGCTCCCTTGCCCAGACCCCCCTGCTATTCTGCCCGCTGACTGCGCACCCACTGAGCGCGAGTCCACTGCTGCCACTGCTCGTGCGCGCTTTGTCTGGCTTTCTCGCGATGCTGTCGCCCAGCTTGCCATTAGCAACGCCCTTCCCCCGTCCGAGCGCCCTCGCTTTAGGTCTATCACTACTGCTCAGGCATACTTAGATGCTGTCATCCAGCGCTATTCCACCCCTCCGGCTGCCTCGGTGGGTCGCCTGATCCTCCCGATGCTCTTTCCTGACCTTGCATCTTTCCCCACTGTCTCTGACCTCGCTGCCCACCTGCGCTCGATAGATGAGACCTGGCGCGCAGCCTGCACTGATGCACAGCTTAGAGCCCACCAGCCACCCATTACCTCTACCCTCTACCTGCTTGCCACCCGCCTCCCTGACCGCCTTGCTGTCGCCCGCGACCGCTTCTTTAGAATTCACCCCGCAGACCTCACCCTCACTGACTTTGTAGACACCCTGACTGTGATAGAGACCCGTCACCGCTCCATCGCCCAGGCGAGCGGTGTCGTGCCAGTCCCTATCTTTCAGGGTTGTGCCCCCGCCCAGTGTACCTTCTCCGACGGCTCTGCCGCTATGGCTGAGACGGCTGCTGCAGCGCAGTTTCGTTCGGGGAAGGGCCGCCGCCCCAAGGCTGGGCGCGGCGACAGCGGCGGCGGGGGTGCGGGAGGAGGTAGTGGTGGTGTCGGGTCGTCTGGTGCTGGAGCGGACGAGGGGACCCTGCCCAGTACAGCTGAGCCGCCGCCCCTGCAGTTGCCGCAGCCGCAGCAGCCGCCGCAGTCGCAGCCTTCGCAGCAGCCGCAGCAGCCGTCGCAGACACGGCAGACGAGTGTCCTCCCGCCTGGGTGGCCCGGCGCTGGCGGTGGCCGGGCGCGTGGTGGTGTGCCGAGTGGTGGCTCTGGCGGTGGGCGTTGTCAGTACCAGATCCAGACCGGTCCTCGCCGCGGCTTCGTTTGCGGTAAGATCGGTCACTCCACTCCCCACTGTTTTCGTCGCCTGGACGACCTCTTTCGTCAGCGCTTCGGCCCGTCGCCAGACCTCCCGGACTGGCACAGTTTGCTTAGTCGTAAGATTCAGATTTTTGATATGGACATGGATGCCATTGTTTCTGCTTTGCATGTGATGTATGCTGATGAATCTAGTGTGCTTCCCGCCTATTACTCACTGTTGCCTAGTGTAGGTGTGCCTAGCTTAGCCTCCCCTGCTGCGTCAGGCGTAGGATCCCCTGCTTTGTGTAGTCTTGGTGCTTCCGCCGTCGTTCCGTCGCCAGACGCCTCTGCTTCGCTTTCCTTCACCTTGGACTCTGGCGCTTCTCGGTGTTTCTTCCGCGACTCCACCACCCTGACGCCGCTTCCTGTTCCAGCTGCCGTTTCTCTTGCTGACCCCTCCGGCGGTCCGGTAGTCGCCCGCAGTTCCATCACCCTTCCCTGTCCGGCGGTTCCTTCGGGCACTCTCACAGGTCTGCATATCCCCTCGTTCTCCAGGAACCTAGTTGGTGTCGGCTGCCTCCAGGACCTTGGCGTCACCACTACGTTCCCTGGTCACGAGCGGTATGCTGTCTGTACCGAGGCCGCCACTGGTGCCCCCCTGTCCACGTTCCCCCGGGACCCCGTGTCCGGCCTGTTCACTCTGGAGACCGTGACCCCCCCGGCTGGAGCGCTCACCCAGGTTGCTGCTGCCTGCTCCTGTCGGTCCCTCACTCACCCGACCCTCCTTTGGCACCACCGCCTAGGTCACCCTGCACTCCCGCGTCTGCGTCACATGTCCCAGCACGGTCTTGTCCTTGGTCTCCCAGGTTCCCTCCCCGCGTTTCCCTCCTCCCCAGCCCCACCTTGCACGCCTTGTGTCGAGGGTCGGCTTCGCCGTGCCCCTCACTCCTCCTCGTTTCCCCCTACCGCCGCGCCGCTGCAGACCCTGCACCTGGACGTCTGGGGCCCCGCCCCCGTCCCTGGGCCGCGTCGAGAGCGCTACTTCCTTGTGCTTGTCGACGACTTCACTCGTTACACCACAGTCTTTCCACTGGAGCGCAAGGCCGACGTGCCTGGCGCTCTCATCCCTTGGCTTGTCTCTGCACGTGTCCACCGCGGTCTCCCTGTCTTGCGTCTTCACTCAGACCGTGGTGGCGAGTTTGCCTCAGGTGTCCTTGGTCGCTTTTGTCGTGCGGAGGGCATCACCCAGACGTTCACCCTACCGGACTCCCCACAGCAGAATGGGGTCGCTGAGCGACGCATCGGTTTGGTCATGGAGGTGGCTCGCACCTCCATGATCCATGCCGGTGCACCCCATTTTCTGTGGCCGTTCGCTGTGCGCTACGCTTCTCACCAGCTTAACTTGTGGCCGCACCCTCAGCAGCCGCAGGTTTCGCCGACCCGTCTTTGGACTGGGTCTCCTGGTGACGCGTTTGCGTTCCACGTCTGGGGCTGCCTTGCTCATGTCCGTGCCTCCGGCACGGACAAGCTCACTGCCCGCACCCTTCCCTGCGTCTTCCTCGGTTTTCCCCTTGACGCGTCCGACTGGCACTTTTACCACCCGCCGTCTCACCGCTTCTTTCACTCTCGTGACGTCACATTTGACGATTCTGTCTCCTACTACCGTCGCTTCCCCCACCGTGGTCCCCCGGTTACCCCCCCCCCCCTGTTCCTGGTCCCTCCTTCCCCGGTCGTCCCTGCCCCTCCTCCTCCTCCTCCCCGTCCCGCCCCCTCTGGTGTGTCCCACGTCACCCCCCTTCCGTCGGTGGACCCGGTTGAGGAGTCTTCTGACTCTGGTGGCCCTCCTGTTCAGTCCTTGCCGGCCGCCCCTCCCCTGGCGTCCTCTCCCCAGTCCCCCCCTCCACCGCCGCTGCAGCCGTCGTTGTCGCCGCCGCCGCCGCCGCCGCCGTCGCCGCCGCCGTCGCAGCACCCGTTCGCTGACTCTAGGGGTGCTCGTCCCGGTAGCCCTGGGGGTGGTTCCTCTGGGGGTGCTGGTGTGGAGTGTGCCGGTGGTAGCCGAGGAGCAGCTTGCGGTCCAGGTGTCGCCGTTGTGCCGCCGCAGCAGCAGTCCCCGCCGGTGTCAGCCCTTCGCCTGCTCGGCCTTCCGTCCCCCGACCCTGCGTCGGTTCCTCCCCGACCGTCTCCTCCTCTTCCTGTCTACGGCCCTGTCTTCCCTCCACCGGACTCGTCCTCTGCCCGTCTCCCCCCTCGTTCCCCTCCTGTGTCCCCTCCTCTGTCTCCTAACCCGACTCCTCCGTCACACGTCTTGTCTCACCGTCCCTCCCGTGCTCGTCCTGCCTCGCCTGTCTTGCGCTCCCACCCTATGTTCCTTCGTTCCCAAGCGTCTCGTCCTCCCCTTCTGCCGTCGCCTCCCCCGTCCTCCCTTGTTGTTGCACCCCCCCCGCTGTCTGACTACCTTCGTGCCGCTCGTCCCCTTGTTCCTCGGGTCCTTGCCTCTCTCGTTACCGACCCGTCTGTTCCGGCCTCGTGCCTTGACGCTCTTGTCGCTGCTGTCGCTGACTTCGCCTCTACCCGCCGCCTTGACTACGCCTCCGCTCTGGTCTCTGACCCTGCCTGTCCTCCGTCTGTCGGGGGTGCTCCTGCCCTTGGCAGTGACGTCCTGGAGGACCACCAGTTCGAGCTTGCTTTCCTGTCCGAGGCTGCTCCCCATCTCTGTTCCATGCTGCTAGTCCCTGAGGGTGACCCAGACGCTTTTGACATCCTGACCCCTCGCACTTACGCTGAGGCGACTTCGGGACCCTGGGCCTCGCAGTGGATAGCTGCCATGGAGCAGGAGATGGCATCTTGGAGATCCACCGGCACCTTCGTCGACGCAGTTCCCCCACCTGGGGTGAACGTAGTCGATGGCCGCTGGCTCTTCAAGGTGAAGCGCCCTCCTGGAGAGCCGCCTGTCTTCAAGGCACGCTATGTGGCTAGAGGCTTCAGTCAGCGTGAGGGGGTGGACTTCTAGACCTTCGCTCCGACCCCGAAGATGACTACTCTTCGGGTTCTGTTACACCTAGCTGCTCAGCGTGACTACGAGCTTCACTCCCTCGACTTCTCCACTGCCTTCCTTCAGGGCAGCCTACACGAGCAGGTTTACTTGCGTCGTCCTCAGGGCTTTACTGGCACCTTCCCTCCTGGGACCCAGTGGCTCCTGCGGCGCCCCGTCTATGGCCTGCGCCAGGCTCCCCGTGAGTGGCACGACACTCTCCGTGCTACGCTTGCTGACCTGCAGTTCTTTCCGTCTTCCGCAGACCCTTCACTCTTCGTTCGTGCTGGCCAGACTCCGTTCTACATCCTTGTTTACGTCGACGATCTGGTCTTTGCCACAGCAGACAGGGACGCACTGGCCTCCGTGAAGGCAGAGCTGCTGAAGAGACACACGTGCACTGACCTTGGAGAACTGCGCCGTTACCTTGGCTTGCAGATCTCCAGGGACAGAGCAGCGCGCACCATCACCCTGACTCAGTCACACTTGGTGCGCCAGGTCCTTCAGAGGTTTAGCCTTCAGTTCTCCTCTGCACAGCCCACCCCTCTGCCTGTAGACCACAGACTCTCCGCTCCAGTGTCTGAGGAGTTGGTAGAGCCCAGCGGCCCCTACGCAGAGCTGGTGGGTTGCCTCATGTACCTGATGACTTGCACTCGCCCAGATATCGCATACCCTCTCAGCATCCTGGCTCGCTTTGTGGCCACTAGCAGACACCGACCGCAGCACTGGTCTGCCGCTAAGAGGGTTCTGCGTTATCTTGCTAGTACATCGGGCATGGGGTTAGTGCTAGGAGGACCCAGGCCAGTGGTCCTTACTGGACACACAGACGCTTCGTGGGCAGACGACGCTGAGACACTCAGGTCTACCCAGGGCTACTGCTTTAGCCTTGGCTCAGGTGCCGTCTCGTGGAGAGCTACCCGCTCCTCGTCCGTTGCGCAGTCCAGCTGTGAGGCTGAGATCTACGCTGGTGCCATGGCGGCACAGGAGCTCCGCTGGCTGACCTTCTTGCTCACTGACTTAGGTGAGCGGCCTAGCTCTGCCCCGGTCCTGTTCGCTGACAACAGGGCCATGATCCTCCTGTGTCAGGAGCCTCGACTCGAGGGCAGAGCAAAGCACATTCAGCTGCGGTACTTCCTCCTACGTGAGCTACAGCAGCGACGTCAGGCTCGCGTAGTACACTTGGCCTCAGGTGCCAACACGGCTGATATCTTTACGAAGGCGCTTGCGCCTAAAGATCATCAGGGGCACTGTGTACAGCTTGGTCTACCCCTATGCAGTCTAGGGGGTGTGTCAAACATGTGTATTTGTCATGTTTGTATAGACTGTATAGGGTCGCCTCTTAGAGGGTACAACACTTAGGTATATCTGTGTGTACTCTCACTCTATCATCATTCACTTCTCCAATTTTGTTAAATATATAATTTAACACCGTCGTGTTGCCGTCGCAGCATCGACGTCCCGCCGTGGCATCGACGCCGCACTGAGGCGGCATCGTAATGCTGCGGTGGCGGCGCCGTCAGGCGGCAGCCGGCCGCGCAACGCCTGTGGCGCCGCTAGACCTGCCGCCCGCTCGCCTGCCACGGGTGTGATTCTGGACCACGCCCCCCTCCCCCACCCCCTCCTTCCCCTGCGTCCCCTCTTCCTTGCCACAGCCGTCGACTACCTCGTGAGGGCCTTCCCATAGCCGTTATGAGATTGGCCATGCCGCCGAGAGGGCGGGGGCCGCTGCAGTCGCCTCTGACGTTGAAGCCGCCGCCGCTGTTGCCGCTGGTCAGTTGCCGCCGCACACCGCCGCTGTTGCTCTCGTCACTGCCGTGCCTGGCGTCATTGCCATCTCCCTGGCCGTGGGTGTTGACCGATTCCGGAGTCATTGCGGTTGCTGCTGGGAATGGGGGTGCTAGGTTAGGGGGTGGGTGTGTGTGGGTTCTTCAACTACCAAGCCTAGGGGGTGTGTTAAATTATATATATGTTATATAATTATAGGATTGGTAGGCGTTACTGAAACCTACTGTAGAGGGTACAACACCCCTCCTTGTATTCCTCTCTTCTATTCTCGATCTCTTTTCTCTCGTCAACTTTCCTAGCCTGAACCCTCACGCCATTCCATGGCCGCCTACCCTTCCTAGCTATCTAGCCCTGTTATCACTATGGTGTATATTATTATACACCCATGCAATATATTCGACGTTCCTTACGGAATGAATTTTTTTTTTAGAGATTGGAAAATTTTATCAAACCTAGAATTGAAATAATGTGAGAGAGAGAGTACACAAACATATACCTAAATGTTGTACTCTCTAGAAGGTGACCCTATACAGTCTATACGAACATGATAACTACACATGTTTGACACACCCCCTGGACTGCATAGGGGAATGTTCTAGACAAGTAGCTCAGGGTGGCACTACTAGTCCAGCCTCTGAGACAAGGGTCTAAAAGACCAGTCAGAAGGAGTACAGACAAGGCAAGAACGAGTACAGGGCGGCACTACTAGTCCAACCACTGTGAGAGGACACAAGTCCAGTCTGAGTGTATACATATATATATATACGACAGTACAAAGTCAAGGCCCGAGTAAGTGAGAGACTACACGAACCAGACCAAGCTGTAAACAGTGCCGCTGATGATCTTTAGGCGCAAGCGCCTTCGTAAAGATATCAGCTGTGTTGGCACCGGAGGCCAAGTGTACTACGCGAGCCTGGCGCCGCTGCTGTAGCTCGCGCAGGAGGAAGTACCGCAGCTGGATGTGCTTCGCTCTGCCCTCGAGTCGAGGCTCCTGACACAGGAGAATCATGGCCCTATTGTCAGCGTACAGGACCGGGGCAGAGCTAGGCCGCTCACCTAAGTCAGTGAGCAAGAAGGTCAGCCAGCGGAGCTCCTGTGCCGCCATGGCACCGGCGTAGATCTCAGCCTCACAGCTGGACTGGGCAACCGACGAGGAGCGGGTAGCTCTCCACGAGACAGCACCTGAGCCAAGGCTAAAGCAGTAGCCCTGGGAAGACCTGAGCGTCTCGGCGTCGTCTGCCCAAGAAGCGTCTGTGTGTCCAGTAAGGACCACTGGCCTGCGTCCGCCTAGCACTAACCCCATGCCCGATGTACTTGCAAGATAACGCAAAACCCTCTTAGCGGCAGACCAGTGCTGAGGTCGGTGTCTGCCTGTGGCCACAAAACGAGCCAGGATGCTGAGAGGGTATGCGAGATCTGGGCGAGTGCAAGTCATCAGGTACATGAGGCAACCCACTAGCTCAGCGTAAGGACCACTGGGATCTACCGACTCCTCAGGAACTGGAGCGGAGAGTCTGTGGTCCAGAGGAAGAGGGGTGGGCTGTGCGGAGGAGAACTGAAGGCCGAACCTCTGAAGGACCTGGCGCACCAAGTGTGACTGAGTCAGGGTGATGGTGCGGGCGGCTCTGTCCCTGGAGATCTGCAAGCCAAGGTAACGGCGCAGCTCTCCAAGGTCAGTGCAGGTGTGTCTCTTCAGCAGCTCTGCCTTCACGGAGGCCAGTGCGTCCCTGTCAGCTGTGGCAAAGACCAGGTCGTCTACGTAGACGAGGATGTAGAACGGAGTCGAGCCAGCACGAACGAAGAGCGAGGGGTCTGCAGAGGACGGAAAGAACTGCAGGTTAGCAAGAGTAGCACGCAGCGTGTCGTGCCACTCACGAGGCGCCTGGCGCAGGCCGTAGACTGGGCGCCGCAGAAGCCACTGGGTCCCAGGGGGGAAGGTGCCAGTAAAGCCCTGAGGACGACGCAGGTAGACCTGCTCGTGAAGGCTGCCCTGAAGAAAGGCAGTGGAGAAGTCGAGGGAGTGAAGCTCGTAGTCACGCTGAGCCGCTACGTGTAGCAGAACCCGAAGAGTAGTCATCTTCGGGGTAGGAGCGAAAGTCTGAAAGAAGTCCACCCCCTCGCGCTGACTGAAGCCTCTAGCCACGTAACGCGCCTTGAACACAGGCGGCTCTCCAGGAGGGCGCTTCACCTTGAAGAGCCAACGGCCATCGACCACGTTCACCCCAGGTGGGGGAACTGAGTCGACGAAGGTGCCGGTGGATCTCCAAGATGCCATCTCCTGCTCCATGGCAGCTATCCACTGAGAGGCCCAAGGTCCCGAAACCGCCTCAGCGTAAGTACGAGGGGTCGGGATGTCAAAAGCGTCTGGGTCACCCTCAGGAACTAGCAGCATGGAACAGAGATGGGGAGCAGCCTCGGACAGGAAAGCAAGCTCAAACTGGCGGTCCTCCAGGACGTCACTGCCGAGGGCAGGAGCACCCCCGACAGACGGAGGACAGGCAGGGTCAGAGACCAGAGCGGAGGCGTAGTCAAGGCGGCGGGTAGAGGCGAAGTCAGCGACCGCAGCGACAAGGGCGTCAAGACTCGACACTGGAACAGACGGGTCGGTAACGAGAGAGGCAAGGACCCGAGGAACAAGAGGACGAGCGGCACGAAAGTAGTCAGACAGAGGAGGAGACGCAACGACAAGAGAGGACGGAGGAGGAGACGGGAGGAGGGGAGGACGAGACGCGTGGGAGCGGAGCAACATAGGGTGAGTGCGCGGGACGGGGGATACAGGACGAGCACGGGAGGGGCGGCGAGACCAGACGTGAGAGGGCGGCGTCGGGTCGGGAGACAGAGGAGGGGACACGGGTGGGGAACGAGGGGGAAAACGAGCCGGGGACGAGTCCGGCGGAGGGAACACGGGGCCGTAGACGGGAAGAGGGGGAGACGGCCGGAGAGGAACAGGCGCAGGGTCAGGGGACGGAAGGCCGAGCAGACGGAGGGCGGACACCGGCGGGGACTGCTGCTGCGGCGACACAACACCAACGCCAGGGCCACAAGCTGCGCGACGGCTACCTCCCGAACCCTCCACACCGGCACCCCCAGAAGGGACACCCCCAGAGCCCGAAACACCGCCAGCACCGGTACCACCCCCAGGCCCGCGGGGACAAGCCACGACAGGAGCCCCGGGACGAGTACCCACCTCAACTCCAGCACCCCCAGAGTCCACAAACAGCGGCAGCGACGACGGCGGCGGCGGCGGCGGCGGCGGCGGCGGCTGCAGCGACGGCCTCGACGGCGGCGGCGGCGGAGACGACGGCTGCAGCAGCTGCGGCGACGGCGGCTGCGGAGGCGGTGGAGGAGGAGACACCGGGGGAGGGACAGACGGCGAGGACTGCGCCAAAGGACTACCAGAGTCAGAAGAATCGTCGACCGGAACGACCGACGGGAGGGGGGTGACGTGAGACACACCAGAGGGGGCCGGACGGGGGGGCGGGGGGGGGGAGGGGCAGGGGCCACCAGGGAGGGAGGAACCAGGAACAGGGGGGGAGTAACCGGGGGACCACGGTGGGGAAAGCGGCGGAAGAAGGAGACGGACTCGTCAAAGGTGACGTCGCGAGAGTGAAAGAAACGGTGAGACGGCGGGTGGTAGAAGTGCCAGTCGGACGCGTCAAGGGGGAAACCGAGGAAGACGCAGGGGAGGGTGCGGGCAGTGAGCTTGTCCGTGCCAGAGGCACGAACGTGAGCAAGGCAGCCCCAGACGTGGAACGCAGACGCGTCACCAGGGGACCCGGTCCACAGAAGGGTCGGCGAAACCTGCGGCCGCTGGGGGTGCGGCCACAGGTTAAGCTGGTGAGCGGCGTAGCGCACGGCGAACGGCCACAGAAAATGGGGTGCACCGGCGTGGATCATGGAGGTGCGAGCCACCTCCATGACCAAACCGATGCGTCGCTCAGCGACCCCATTCTGCTGCGGGGAGTCCGGCAGGGTAAACGTCTGGGTGATGCCCTCCGCACGACAGAAGCGACCAAGGACACCTGAGGCGAACTCGCCACCCCGGTCGGAGTGGAGGCGCAAGGCAGGGAGACCGCGGTGGAGACGAGCAGAGACAAGCCAGGGGATGAGAACGTCAGGCACGTCGGCCTTCCGCTCCAGGGGAAAGACGGTGGTGTAACGTGTGAAGTCGTCGACAAGCACTAGGAAGAAGCGCTCGCGACGCGGCCCATGGACCGGGGCTGGGCCCCAGACGTCCATGTGCAGAGTCTGCAGGGGTGCGGTGGTAGGGGGAAAAGAGGAGTGAGGGGCACGGCGGAGCCGGCCCTCGACACAAGGCGTGCACGGTGGGGCGGGGGATGAGGGAAACTCAGGGAACGAACCGGGGAGACCAAGGACGAGACCGTGCTGGGACATGTGACGCAGACGCGGGAGTGCAGGGTGACCAAGGCGGTGGTGCCAAAGGAGAGTCGGATGAGTGAGGGACCGACAGGAGCACGCAGCAGCAACCTGGGTGGACGCAGCTACCTGGGGGGAAGACCCAGCCGGGGACGTCGCGGTGTCAAGTGTGAACAGGCCGGACACCGGGTCCCGGGGGAAAGTGGTAAGGGGGGCACCAGTGGCGGCCTCGGTACAGACAGCATACCGCTCGTGACCAGGGAACGTAGTGGTGACGCCAAGGTCCTGGAGGCAGCCGACACCAACTAGGTTCCTGGAGAACGAGGGGATATGCAGACCGGTGAGCGAACCTGAAGGAACCGCCGGACAGGGAAGGGAGGTGGAACTGCGGGCAAAGACGGGACCACCGGAGGGGTCAGCAAGAGTAACTGCAGCAGGAACAGGCAGCGGCGTCAGCGTCGTGGAGTCGCGGAAGAAACACCGGGAGGCGCCAGAGTCCAAGGTGAAGGAAAGCGCAGCAGTCGCGCGGGGCGACAGTGAAGCGGTGGAAGCACCGAGGCTAAGCAAAGCAGGAGATCCTACGCCTGACGCAGCAGGGGAGTCTACGCTAGGCACAGCTACACTAGGCAACACGGGGTAATAAGAGGGAAGCACACTAGAGTCATCGGCATACATCACATGCAAGGCTGCTACAATGGCATCCATGTCCAAGTCAAAAATCCGAATGCTACGCCTAAGCAAGTTGTGCCAGTCCGGGAGGTCGGGCGCCGGGCCAAAGCGCTGGCGGAACAGGTCGTCCAGACGACGAAAACAGCGAGGAGTGGAATGACCGATCTTACCGCAAACGAAGCCGCGGCGAGGACCGGTCTGGATCTGGTACTGACAGGGCCCGCCTCCAGAACCACCACCCGGTGCACCACCACGCGCACGACCACCACCAGCTCCAGGCCACCCAGGCGGGAGAGCACTCGCCGGCCTCGTCTGCGGCGGCTGCTGCGGCTGCTGCGGAGGCTGCTGCTCCTGCGGCTGCTGCAACGGTGGAGGCAGCAGGGCAGCTGGACCGGGCAGGGTCCCCACGTCCGCACCGGCACCGGACGACCCGCCTCCACCACTACCCCCACCCGCACCCCCGCCACCTCCGCCGCTCCCAACCTTGGGGCGGCGGCCCTTCCCCGAGCGGGACTGCACTGCAGCAGCAGTCTCAGCCACAGCGACAGAGCCGTCGGAGAAGGTACACTGAGCGGGGGCACAACCCTGAAAGATAGGGACCGGTACTGTACCGCTCGCCTGGGCTATGGAGCGGTGACGAGTCTCTATGGCAGTCAGGGTGTCAACAAAGTCGGTGAGGGTGAGAGCAGCAGGGTGGATGCTAAGGAACTGGTCGCGGGCGGCGGCAAGGCGGTCAGGGAGGCGGGTGGCAAGGAGGTAGAGGGTAGAGGTCATGGGAGGCTGGTGGACTCTAAGCTGTGCATCAGTGCAGGCAGCGCGCCAGGCCTCATCTATCGAGCGCAGGTGGGCAGCGAGGTTAGAGACAGTGGGGAAGGACGCCAGGTCAGGAAAGAGCAGGGGAAGGATCAGGCGACCCACTGAGGCAGCAGGAGGGGTAGAATAGCGCTTGATGACAGCATCGAGGTAGGCCTGGGCGGTAGTAATGGTTCTAAAGCGAGGGCGCTCAAGGGGGGGGAGGGCATTGCTAATGGCGAGCTGAGCAAGGGCATCGCGGGAAAGCCAGACAGAGCGGGCAAGGGCAGCGGCGGCAGTGGACTCGCGCTCAGCGGGCGTGGGATCAGCGGGCAGCACAGCAGGGGGGTCAGGGCAGGGGAGCATACCGTCTAGGTGTGCAGAAAGCGGGTGGCCGTCCTGCCGCTGACCAGTGAGGTGGCGGCGAAGGTCAGCCAACCACGCCTCGAACTCCAGAGGCTGACCCTCAGCATCAAAACGAAGCTCAGCAGCCATGAGGGGCAGTGGAGGACAGTGGAGTGCGGTGTAGTGCTGTGCAGTGCGGTGCAGGGCGGTGCAGTGCGGTCCAGTGCGGTGCAGTGCGATGCAGTGCGGTGCAGTGCGGTTCAGTGCGGTGCAGTGCGGTCAGTGCGGTTCAGTGAGGTGCAATGCGGTGCAAGGCGGGGCAGGAAAGTGCAGGAGGGTGCAAAGTGGTGCGGGGAACGGGGGACAGTACCAGGAAGTATGGAGGGCCGGGGCAGGCGCGACGGGGCCGGGCAGGCGCGACGGGGCCGGGCAGGCACGTCGAGGCCGGGCAGGCGCGACGGGGCCGGGCAGGCGCGACGAGGGGCCGGGCGGCTACGACGGGGCCGGGCGGCAGCGACGAGGCCGGGCGGCTGCGACGGGGCCGGGCGGCTGCGACGGGGCCGGGCGGCTGCGACGGGGCCGGGCGGCTGCGACGGGGCCGGGCGGCTGCGACGGGGCCGGGCGGCAGCGACAAGGCCGGGCGGCAGCTACGAGGCCGGGCGGCAGCGACAGGGCCGGGCGGCAGCTACGAGGCCGGGCGGCAGCGACAGGGCCGGGCGGCAGCGACGGGGCCGGGCAGGACACAGCAGGGCCGGGCGGGGGCGACGGGGCCGGGCGGGCGCGACGGGGCCGGGCAGGTGCGACAGGGGCCGGGCAGCTGCGACAGGGGCAGGGCGGGCGCCACGGGGCCGAGAGGCCGCGACAGGGCCGAGCTGGGGCGACGGGGCCGAGCAGGGGCGACGGGGCCGAGCAGGGGCGACGGGGCCCAGGAGGGTGGATACGGGGCCCAGGGAGGAGCGCGGCAGGGCCCAGGAGGGGCGCAACAGGCCCAGGAGGGGCGCTACGGGCCCAGGAGGGGCGCAATGGGGGCCCAGGAGGGGCGCGGCGGGGCCCAGGAGGGGCGCAATGGGGGCCCAGGAGGGGCGCTACGGGCCCAGGAGGGGCACTACGGGCCTAGGAGGGGCGCGACGGGGCCTGGGAGGGGCACGACGGGGCCCAGGAGGGGCGCTACAGGGCCCAGGGAGGGCGCGACGGGTCCCAGTAGGGGCGCTACGGAGCCCAGGAGGGGCGCGACGGGGCCTGGGAGGGGCGTTACGAAGCCCAGGAGGGGCGCTACGAAGCCCAGGAGGGGCGCGACGAGGCCCAGGAGGGGCGCTACGGGGCGCTACGGGGCCTGTGAGGAGCGCGACGGGGCCCAGGAGGGGCGCTAAGGGGCGCGACGGGGCCCTGGAGGGGCGCTACGGGGCCCAGGAGGGGCGCGAAGGGGCGCGACGGGGCCCTGGAGGGGCGCTACGGGGCCCAGGAGGGGCGCTAGGGGGCGCGACGGGGCCCTGGAGGAGCGCTACAGAGCCCTGGAGGGGCGCGACGGGGGCCTGGAGGGGCGTTACGAAGCCCTGGAAGGGGGGCGCGACGGGGCCTGGAGGGGCGCTACGAGGCCCTGGAAGGGGCGCGACGGGGCTAGGGGGAGGGGTCGCGACTGGGCTCAGGAGGGGCGAGGCGAGGCTAGGAGACGCGACGGGAGGAGCGGAAGCGGTAGGTGGGGGGGGGTCGAAACCTACTCGTGATACCATATCAAACCTAGAATTGAAATAATGTGAGAGAGAGAGTACACAAACATATACCTAAATGTTGTACTCTCTAGAAGGTGACCCTATACAGTCTATACGAACATGATAACTACACATGTTTGACAAAATTTAGTGAAAAAAAAATTCCGATCAATTGCAATAGGTTGCTCCGCCCGCAACCCAAAAACTGCAGGCCTGATATGCCAGACTTCGAAAAAATCTGGCCTGACAAAACATGCTACGACCAAAACCCGACCCTCAAAAGTATGGGTTCTCACATGGGCGACCCTGAGCAATCACCCTCCCTAAAACCAATTTGAGGCCCTGCTGGCTGCGTATACTGTTTACGAAGATGCCGGACTTTTTTGTTGATAATATTAAAGGGAGCTAGTTGGCAAATTTATTAAATATTTCCTAATGATGCACACAATACGGAACACTTCCCATATACACTACGGAGGGCGGCTGAAATCGCCACTTACGGCTGCTGTCCTTTTCGCACGCCGCTTTTGCCCAACCACTTGTCCTTGTTGCAGCCTGAGCCCAACCCACACAGCCCAAACCCCGAATAAGAGCGCGAAGCGAACTGCACAGTAGTAGTCCCACAGTCACCGGGTGCTCACAGTTTCCCTCGCTTAGTAGTTACGCTGACCTAGCACACTTCCGTCCCTCAGCCATGATGACGGCGGGTCCAGGCGGCATCATGGCGAGTAACCCTACGCACGTTGAAAGAGTCTTCGCAACCCCAGAATTCAGCAATGCGACTTGATTCCCCCGCGAGGGACACCACGGCGTACAGACGCCGCTATGAACCTCCTCAGGCAGCGAGTGGCGGGACCGTCCGGGCTAGGCGGGGGGAGGAAAGCCGGATCAAGCGAAAAGAGCAACGGCGCGAGGGCGGATGGCGACGAGAGCAATGGCGGTGGCGACGACGGGCAAGGCGAGGGCGTGCGTCTTCCACCTGCCGGAGACGACTGGAGCCGTCGCAAGTGGCCCGATATGGGCGACAGCGGGAGTAGTTTCAGCCTCGGCAGCAGCAGCAACAGTAACCCCACATTCTCTGGTTTCCCCGTGCCGCCTGTCGACAACGGTGGCTCTGCCAGGCCCGAGCGCAAGCTGGGCTGGCGCCGTCGCTCGCTCTCCGTCTTGCCGCACAAGGCCGCGCTCAGATCCACCTCCCCCCTCCGCGCCGTCTTCCCCAGCGTGCAGTCGCTCGGCACCGGAAAGGAGTCGGCGGCGGGAAACGCGCGGGCCCAGCGGAAGGGGGGGGGGAGACTCGCCAGCGAGGCGGAACGCGCGGGGGCACTGCCTGTTGGGGGGGGCGGCGGAGCAGCAGCTGGCACGGCAGGTGCGGTGATGAGGCGGCAGGGGCTGAACCTGGGTCCCCGGGGGTCCCCGCAGGGGCTGAACGCGCTGGAGGACGTGCTCAAGGGCGGCTGGTCGTCCGCGGAGTCGTCGCCCGCCGGCACGCCACAGAGCGCCGTGACCGTTGGGGTCGCGCGGCCTGCACCCAGGGGGGATGGTGGCGCGCCTGCGCCAGCTGTCGCCTCGCCGCCTGCTTTTGGCGGGTGGGGAAGGGGAGCCGGGGAAGGGGGCGGAGGAGACGTGGGAAGGGCTTTAGACGTGGGTGTGTGGGGGCATCGGGAGGGCGGAGGTGTGCTGGCGAGCGATGGCGGGCTCGGAGAGGAGGCTGGGAGAGTGACGCGGGGAAGCGAGATGGGTGAGAGCCAAGGGCCGGGGCAGGCGCGGGTGATAGTGGCGGACGCAGGGAACGCGAGGACGCCGTGGCATGCAGCGGCTGGTAGGAGCGGCAGTGCAGAGGGAGGCACAGCACGGCTGGGGGGGCGGTGGGAGGAGGGGCGAGGAGAGGAGAGGGGGATACGTTTCAGGGCGTGGGGGGATGGGGTGGTCGGGAATGAGAGGTGCACACAGGGGGACCAGGGCTGGAGCGAGGGCGCGGCGGGCAGCGAGGGGGCGCAGGAGCACATGGCTGGGCGAGCGGGGAGCACGGCAGGGGAGGCGGGAGCGGGCATGGGGGGAGGACGAGGGGCAGCAGCGGACGGCGCCGCGAGCACGAGGGGGAGCAGAGGGGCCCTCCAGAACGCGTGGAGCGGGCGAGGAGGGGCGGGCGCTCAAGGGGCGCCTGCTGCGGGCAGGCTGGGTGGCGGAGCGACGCACGGGGGGGCTGTGGCGGGAGCACGGCGCGGGGGAGTGGGGGCGCAGGCAAGGCAGCGCAGCCAGAGTCTCGCGGACCTGCTGCAGGCGCAGACAGGCGCGGGGGGGAGGGCAGATGGCGGGGCGGAGGGACGCGAAGAGGACAGTGGGAGTGCGAGTGATGAAGAGGGGGGGGCGCATGTGAGCGTGCGGCGGGGGGTAAGTCTGAACGCCAGTGGGAGTAGCGCGGGTATGGGCGGTGTGTGCGGGACGCATGTTCCCCCCGTGGCACGTGCCCTGCGTGTCCTCCGCGCCCCCCATCTCCCCAGCCCCAGCTTGAGCGCCCTGCCCTTCCTCGCCCACAGCTCGCCCGCACCCCCTGCTGCCGCCCCATGGTGGGGGGCGCGGGAGGGGGGGCAGAGCGAGCAGACGCGGGCACGGGAGGTGGAGGGGCAGGAGGGGGAGGGGCGAGGGAAGAAACGGTGGGGGGGGGAGGAGGAGGGGGGAGAAGTGGGGAACGGCATGGGCGATGGGCGGTTTGCATGGGACGTGCCGTGGGCAGGGCTAGTGCTGAGGAAGGCGGGTTGTGATGCGCGGGGCGAGAACGGGGAATGCGAGCACGAGAAGGCAGAAGAGGAGGAGGAGGAGGAGGAGGAGGAGGAGGAGGAGGAGGAGGAGGAGGAGGAGGAGGAGGAGGAGGAGGAGGAGGAGGAGGAGGAGGAGGAGGAGGAGGAGGAGGAGGAGGAGGAGGAGGAGGAGGAGGAGGAGGAGGAGGAGGAGGAGGAGGAGGAGGAGGAGGAGGAGGAGGAGGAGGAGGAGGAGGAGGAGGAGGAGGAGGAGGAGGAGGAGGAGGAGGGGGAGGGGGAGGAAGAGGAGGAGGGGGAGGAGGAGGATGCGGAGCAGGAGGAGGAGGACGCGAAGGAGGAGGATGAAGAAGAAGAGGAGGGAAGTGTTGTTGAGAAGGAGATGGAGGCGAGTGAGGAGGGCAGTGAGGAGTGCAGTGAGGAGTGCAGTGAGGAGTGGGATGAGTATGAGGAGGAGGCGGAGGAGGGAAGCGAGGGGGTTGCACAGCACGGGGGGAGGGAGGCGGGGAGTCAACGGCACGAGGAGCAGGACCCGGAAGCGGAAAACAGTGAGAGCGAGTGCGAGGGAGAGAGTGAAAGTGGCAGTGGAGATGAGGAGGCGGAGGAGTCTGAGAACGAAGGCAGCACGGGTGAGAGCGGCCACAGCCAGCAGCAGCAGCAGCAGCAGCAGCATCAGGGGCGTGTGAAAGTGCGGGGAAGCAGTGGCAGTGGGGAAGGGTCAGTGGTGGTGTTTGAGAGCGACGCTGAGGGAGATGCGGACAGCCACGCGGGGCGTTACAGTGTGTCTGCTCACACTGCCGCTGCCTCTCGTTCTCGCTCCGATGCCGCTCACACTGATGCTCCTGTTCATGCGGATAGTTCTGTAGGGGGGAGAGCAGGTGGAAGCACGGGGTGGGATACTGCGAGGGAGGGTGTTGCGGGTGGTGGTGGTGGTGGTGGTGGTGCTGTGGTTGTGGAGGGGCGACAGGCGCGTGAGCAGCATGCAGTGGGCGTGGCGAAGAGCGGCGCCAGAGAGCGCCAGCAGTTGGCAGGGACAGAGGGGGAGGAGGCGGGTGAGGACGAGGAGGAAGGGGAGGATGACGAGGTGGTGGACGCGGTGCCTGTATCCCCCACCATGCTCGCCCTCCTCACCTCATCCACCGCGCCATACCCCTACCCGCACCCTCTCTCGCCCCTGCACCATGCGGCCTCCCAGCCTCCCATGCACGCGCCTAAGGCCAGCACCACGAGCAGCAGCGGCGGCAGCAGCAGCAGGCAGGGAGGGAGTGGCGGGTCTGGTAGCTGGGGTGGGAGGGCAAGAGGTGGAGCACACGAGAGAGCAGCGCAGGGAGAAGGGATGGGTGCAGCAGGAGCCGCAGGCGCTGCCTCTTATCACGCGGGCGCCTCTCCTTCCGCAGCAGCACCTGCTGCTACTGCCACTGCCGGTGCCACCAGCAGCAGCAGCAACATCAATGTCAGCCGCAGTGGCAGCGGTGGCAGCGGCAGGGGAAAGAGGGGAACCCTTTTCAATGCTCCCCTCCCCCCTCCTGCCGCCCCAGTTGCAGGAGGCTCTAGAATGGCTGGCGGGGCAGGTGCGGGTGGGGGGCATGGGTGGAGAGGCAGTGGGGTTGGGGAGAGCAGGGGGAAGCAGCGCGTGAGTGAGGGTGGCAGTGTGGTGTACTGGAGCAGCGGCAGCGGCGGCAGCTGGACGGGCAGTGGCGCTGACTGGACGTTACCCGACCTTGCTGCCCCCTCCTGCTCGCCCACCGACCACCAACGTGCACAGCAAGACACAGGGGAGGTGAGATGCGGCGGAGGCGGGAGTTAGGGGAGGTTCAAGATGAAAGGGTGGGGGGAGAGACAGAGGGTTGAAGCAGAGGTGTGTGTGAGGGATCAGAGAGGTGTGTGAGCGTGAGTGTGTGTGATGTTGCTGCTGGCGTCCGTGGCCGTGTGATGCCAATCCAGTGTGTGTGTGCGCACATGGCTGGATGTAGCACAGGACGGGACGGCATGCCATGCACCCAACAATTGACACCTGCTGGAACGTCTTGCCAAAGCTGCTCGCACCCCCGTTTCTTTTGCTAGAAGATGGTCGCACTTGAGCACCTCGCCTTTGTTGTTGCTCGCCCTGCTGCAGGTCGCAGCGTCCCCAGCTTCGTCCGCGGTCAGCCCCGCCACTCCCTCCACGCGCTCCCCGCCCACTAACCCCCCCACCACCACCGCTGCTCTGGCCAGCACCAGCAGCAGCCCGCCCGCCAACCCCTTCCTCCAGCGCCCCTCCCCCGCCTCCGCTGCTG
Source organism: Closterium sp. NIES-67 (assembly GCA_027943415.1). Classification (NCBI taxonomy): domain Eukaryota; kingdom Viridiplantae; phylum Streptophyta; class Zygnematophyceae; order Desmidiales; family Closteriaceae; genus Closterium; species Closterium sp. NIES-67. Next base: position 448,232 of record BQMB01002295.1, on the reverse strand, counting down.
CCAGACCCCCCCGCCAACGAGCTCCTCCAGGGGTGCAGGCAGGGGGCGGAAGGGGAGCAGGGGGAGAAGAGGGGGAGTTGGGGGAGACAAGGGGACGGGGTAGGAGAGAGGGTTTGGAGAGGAGAACTGTGAGCCAGGTGAGTTGACAGATGGCTTATCCACATGTGTTTCTTGTTGGTACTTGATTGTTGTTGTCTTGCCCACTGCACCGCCACGCACCATGGGTGCCCTTCGTCTCAGACGCCTCAAGATCTTTTGGCTCCCTGTGATCCCCATGCCACTCCATCACTCGCCCTCTGCAGATCCCCCCACTCGAATCCCCATCACCGCCCCACGCGCCACCACCCCATGCATCACCCCACACCGCGCCGCCGTTCCCCTTCCCCTCCTCCTCCTCCGTGCCTGCCTCCATGCCCTCCTCCTCGCGCTCCTCCCCGTCGCCCCCGCCCTTCCCCCTCGCCTCCCTGCGCACCTCCTCTCTGCAGCCCGCGGCCGTGGCAGCAGCGACGGCAGGGGGCTCGCCACCCTTGTTCACGTCTGCATCGACAGGGGGCAGGAGAGCCACTGGCGCAGCAGCGTCACCATCCAACGGTCCAGCGCCATCGCTAGTATTAGCGTCACCATCCGCAGCAGCGGCGGCGCAGCGTGTGAGTGTGCGGTGCGAGGGCGTGGAGGTGCCCCAGCAGGCGCGCATAGGCGGGGACATCACCGTGTGGTTCGCCCTGCACAACGCCTCCAAACGACCGTACGCCTTGATTCCCCCTCTGCTCAACCTCCGTCTGTGCTCGCCCTACTGCCCGCAATGTCACTTGCTCTTTCGTACCTCATCTCTCTCCCCAAACCCTCCCATCACCGCTGTCTCCCTCCCCCCACTCCCCCACCTCCCCCCACCTCCCTTCACCTGGCAGGGTGCGGGGGCAGGTGGAGCTGGTGGTGCGGGTGCAGTGGCAGACGGAGCAGGGCGAGGCGGTGGAGCGCGAGGCGCGGGAGTTCGCCCTGCCCATGGCGCCGGGCGACCGCACGCGCGTGGACGTCACCGTGCCGCTGCTCGACACTGCTGCCGCCTTCTCCCACGCCTCGCTCTCCGCACACATGCTGCTCGCAGGCACGCCGGCGCACCACAGGTATGCCAGGGTGTGGGGCGATGGGCGGACGCACTTTGGACCAAGGGGCGCATGGCAGGAGTTGTTGAGGGAGCGTCTGAAGGTGGAATCTGCAGTCGTTCTCCTCCTATTTTCCCATTCCCCTGCCCGCCACCCCCCCAGGCGCAGTGAGGTGCGCCTCGTGCCGGCCTACACGGGCCATCCGTCGCACATCCTGCTTCTCTCCGACGCCTCTCTCTCACGCCATCAGTTTCTCACGTGGCGCTCCATAGCGGCGCTGCTGCACCTCTCCCTCTCCGTCTGGGACATCGCCCTCCACGCCTCCCTGCTCCCCTCCCCCTCCTCCACCTCCTTCCCGCCCCTCTCCTCCTCCACCACCTCGCCTCCTGCCTTTCCTGCAGCTGCTACTCAGCCTGCCTACACCTCGACTATCCCATGTTTCACCAGCAGCCCTTCTCTCGCGGCGGCCTTGTCGCTACCAGTCTCGTCTCGTCCTGAGCCTGCTGCGCTGCTCCAGACATCGGCCCTGGAGGCCGAGTACTCGCACGGCGCTGCCAGGCCACCACATGGCACCGCTGCCGCCATGCGTGCTGGTACGGGGGCGCTGTCAGTGGGCAGTGGTGGTCGGTCGCTGCAGTGGCAGCACGAGCAGCACATGGCGGCGTCCATGAACGATGCGCTGCTCGCTGCCTCCGCACAGGGGGGTGTGCACGCTGCCATGCACGGCGGTGCGCCGGAGAACCACCGATCGTGGAACGAGACAGCTCACGCGCGCTCCTCTCCCTTTACACACTCGTCCTCATCTGCATCCCATGGCCAGCATCTCGTCTCACCCGCCTCCCTGCAACCACGTGTGCTGTCACACGCACACAGCATCCAGCAGCAGCAGCAGCAGCAGCATTTGAGTGAGTGGAACAGCAGCAGTGCTGGTCTGTTTCACTCCCGCCCTCACCCCCCTGATCTTGTCTTCCCCACCTCCCCTACTGCGTCGTCCCTGCACCACGCGCCGGTGTCCCCCTCATCCCCCTCTCTCGCCCTCCCGCCTGAGTCCCCTTGCTCCCCAAACCTTTTGCACCACCCGACCTTCCCTCCCACGGGGCCCAGCTCCATCTCTCACACTCTCTCTTACGCCCATGACCCCTCGCCTGCCGCACATCTGTCCTCGCGCCACGTGCTGCTGCTGCTGGCGAACAAGGGGCCCAAGGCCAAGCACCTGCGCCACCTGCTGCACAGGGCCCTGCCTCACGCTCTTGCTGCTGGTTCTGGTGCTGCCGCTGGTGGTGCGAATGCTGGTGGCTCTGCTGCTCCGCCCGATTCCGTGGCTGGTGAGCTGCATGCGCTCCTGTCACTCACATGCATGGCCACACAAATGGTGCCGAACTGCTGCTCCTTAACGCCCTCCCCACTCTCTCGCCGCCCTACATATCGTCACCTTTCTGTCGCCTTCCTATACATGTCCAGATTTCCGCATTCATATTGTTCCTTTCACAATCATCCCTCTCCATTCCTACTCCCCCGTGTCTGCAGTGCTTGCTGCTGGCATTGGCCCCACCCACCTCTTCAACTTCCTCCGAGTCTCATCGCGCCTTGTGCGCTGTGTCGAGGTGCCCCTTACAGGGGATGCCCTCACTGCAGGGATGGGTGGGGAGGGAAATTCTTCCAAGGCCACACGCAAGGGAAAGAGCAGAGCAACCATGCTTGCTTGCTTCCGGCCCGTATCCCCCTTTGCAGCTGCCTCAGCACACGCACATAAGCTTCATGTAAGTTTAAGAGTGGGTGTTTTGAGCTCTGAGCGGGGTGACTGCAGCTGCTGTTTGCAAGTGCTTTCCCTTATGCTGTTCACTGGACCAAGTGTCACACCATGTGTTGCCATCTGCCCCACTCTGTCTTTCTGCATCCCTGTTGCTGACCCCTTCCCCTCCCTTTGTGCCTCTGTCCCACCCCTGTGTCGCCACTGCCAGGAGAGCCTGCAGCAGGAGTTCCCTGAGTTCCGCCATTTCGTTTCCATTGACCTCCAGTCAACAGAAGGGCCTGCCTTTTTGAAACATTTCCGCTGCCCGTTGCCAGGCACGCTCCGCGTTCATGCGCTGCCAACGGAGTCTTTTGACCCCCCTCCCGATGACCTCATGGGGGGGGGGGGCATGGCCATGGATGACACATCAGAGGAGGACACTGATGGCGATGATGGTGATGATGATGATGATTATGATGATGATGATGATGATGATGATGATGATGATGATGATGATGATGATGATGATGATGATGATGAAGATGATGATGGTGGTGATGGCGGTCATACTGGTGATGGTGGTGACAGTGCATGGGCTGAGCTGGACAGTCATGGGGAGATTGATTTATCTGGAGGCGGGAATGAAGGCAGGGGAAGTGATGGGAGCGCAAGTGACACCATGGAGGCCAGCCACGCGAATGGCTTCTCAGATGCAGGCATGGTGCTTGATAGCGGGGAGTGGGGTGCGTATAAAGATGGAGGGGATTACGGCAGAGGGGAGGCAGGGAGGGGAGAGGAGCAGAGGGAGGGGATGAGGAGGGGGAGGTGTGTTCGAGGGGGCAGCACGGCAAGCGTGGTGTTTCATGAGGACGTGGAGGCAGATGAGTGGGGCGTGGGGCTGGGGCTCGCCCGGAGCACCACTCTTGGTGGCGCCCGGGAGAGGTACCAGGGAAGGGAGAAGGCCGCGCGAGGTGCTGTGGAGAATGACCGACGGAGAGGAGGGGGGGAGGAGGAGATGAGAGGGGGGAAGGGTGGTGCAGAGGGCAGCGCGAGAGGTGTGGGGAGAGCAGTGATGGGGAGGGAGCGGCGTGTGCTGGTGTTCTCAGGCAGCGCAATGCGAGCGTCGTCCATGCCCCCTCAGAGAGAGAGGCCCAACGCACGGGGGCGGAAGCCTGCTGTGTCTCCTCCCACTCGTGCCACTGCTCGCCCTACTCCCGCACATTCCGAGCCCCCCTCACACCACCGTTACGCCTCTGCTGGTGGTGGTGGTGGTGCTGGTGGTGGAGGTTCTGCGGTGGACGGTGGGAGGGCTGATGGGGGCGATGAGAGGGAGGAGAGGGCAGGGCACGAGGAGCGGCAGTGGTGCCGCAACCTGTCATTCCAGGGCGCGGGGTGGGATGGCAGTGTGGCGCACAGCGACACAACGCAGCAGGACATGCATGGGGGCGAGGACGTCGACGAGAGTCAAGGCTCTGGGTGGCTGCAAGGTGCAGGCGACGAGGAAGATGAATGGGGAAGCTACTCTGAGGCAAACCAAAGAATGCAACACAACAGACCGCAGCAGCAGCAGCAGCGGCATGTGAGAGGAGGCCAGGAATCCTCCCAGAGACGAAATCCCCAAGGCAAGCAAGGGAGGAGCATGAGTGCACGGCAACCACTGCACACTCACTCTCCTCCTTCTCCCCTGCACCTGCCTGTTCCAGCGGCTCCCCCCCCTGTGGGCTGCGCGGGCGACTCCTCCCTGTGCACGGACGCCATGCCACCTCTGCCCCAGCGCAGCATCAGCATGGGGCGCGCCACCACAGGGTCGTCCCTGCCCGCGCGCCTGGCCGACATGGTGCGCTCCCTCACACCCTCGCGCTTCGACCTCCGCCGCCACGCGCACGAGCACGGGCAGGGGGCAGGGGGCGCAGGGGGGGAGGAGTACCGGGAGTTGAGGGCGGTGCAGAGCTTGAACAGCCGCGCGTTTAGGGGCAGCGGCAACACCAATGGAGGGGGGGTGGTTGGTGGGGCAGCAGGGAGCAGCTTGAGCCGGTTTGTGTCGGGGAATGGAGGGGCGAGTGCAGGGAAGCACGGCATGGAGAGGGGCAAGGAAGGGGGTGGGAGGCGGTGGGTTGGAGGAGGGAGAGGTGGCGGGAGTGGCAGCAAGGGCGACAGCGAGGGGCCGGTTGAGCTGACGTCCTCACTCTCCCTGCCCATGTGGGTGGCCGCTCGCAGCCAACCCAGAGATGACAGCCCCAACCGCTTCTCCCTGCCACGTGGCAATCCGTCATTGCGCCACGTGAGCAGCATGGGTGCGAGGGCCACGAGTCGAATGAATTCCATGGCGAGGAGTGCGAGCAGGGGGAGCAAGGCCAGCACCATCACCAATGGTACCTTTGGCGCGCCCACCTCCTCCGCCCCCCATCGCAAGGTTTGCCTGGGCGTCAATGCCACCCCTGCCTCCTACACCCGCAGTCTCAGCGAAAGCCATGCCACTGCTCGCCGAACCACTCTGCCGAACCTGCTGGCGAGCCTCGGGAAGCCACCGAAGCTGGTACCTTTGGAGGGAGAGGGGTCGGATTATGGGATGGCAGTGGTGGCAGTGCTGTCGGCTCTGCCCATGCGCGGCAAGGTGGCTGTAGCTCTCGCAGCGGGGGGGGACCGCAGCGCGCGAGTGGGTGCTGGCAGGGGCAGTGGTGTGGACGGTGGTGGTGGTGGGGCGTCGTTTGAGGGCTACACAGGCACCAGCGTGCATCGCCTGTCCTTGCTGCAGGTACGCGGCTCTGATTGCTGTGCACGTGCGACGCAGTGCTGTGGCGCTTTGTGGATCAACAAGTTCGTGCATTCTGGTTTGATTTCTCATGTTTCCCGGCCTTGTGTGTGGCATCCCCCATATGACGTGCAGGTGGTAGCGGCGTGCATATGGGCGGACCTGCAGCATGACCTCCTCCACTCACGGCCAGCCATTGAAGCAGCTGCTGCAACAGGCCCTGCCACCTGCAATCCCGGTGCCTTCTCACCTGCTCTGCTCTTGCCCCAAGCTGCAGCGCTGCTAGCAGAGGTCGAGCGCTACGCCATCGCGCCACCACACACCACATGCTGGCCGCCCCCTAACGACGCCATCCTCGCTCTTTCCTCCGGCCTCCTCGTCCTCGCCTTCTCCCCTACGCCGCCTGTCTCCGCCACTGCTCCTTCCCCCTCCTCCTTCCTCCGCTCCTCCTCTCTCTCCACCGCCGTCCTCTCTCGCCCCTCCCCTTCCTCGCTTCCTCACAAGGCGGCCTCTCAACCCTTCTCCCCAGCAGCAACAGCAGCAGTGCGAGCAGTGGCCAGCCAATGCGTGTCACGGCTGAAAGACCTCCTCAGCGCACCGGGAGCGTATGGAAGCAGGCTAGATGAAAGTGAAGGGAGTTGGGGGGGAGGGAATGTGTGGCTGCCAGAGACAGCGGAGGAGGTGGCAGGCATCCAGGCACAGCTTGCAGCAGCACTGCGGGTGTTGCCGGATTGGCTGGGAGTGCACCGCGCTGCAGAGGAGGCTGCTACTGTGGTGTGGGAGGATTGAGTGGCTCCAGCAAAGGGTGCATTCTGGCAGCTGCGAGGACTGGGGAACAATACAACCCTATCCTACATGCAAGACGTGGTCGCCTCGCCTGTAGGGGGGGCCAGCAGCATTGGAGCATTCATATCCATATTGTTGTGTATATAAAATTTTGGCTGTAGCATGCCTAGCGGTTTATGTATATACACCATTCCTGGCTAATTTATTGCATTTATTATTGCTAGCAGGAGCACCAATGGTTCATGATGAGCATAGCATCTTACCTTACGAAACACTCAAATATATTTTGGAACATGTAGTGAAATGAACTAGTGACATTTCCAGGCGGCTCCACCCCCGCGCGACTTCACTTCACGCGGACCCACGAAGATTGCTCAAAACAAAAATCGAGGGCTCCCTCGAGAACTCCATTTTCCGCTTTGCGTCTTCCTTGCTGTCATCACCATGGAACCCTCGCCTTGCTCTCTCGGTAGCACCCACGGCAACACCGATCGCAGCAGCAGTACGCCCAGCAGCACCGAATCCACACCGCGTCCACCGTGTCCGCCATGGATAGGCATAATTTCGCCAGCACCACCGCTGCACGACGGTTCTGTACAGGCGGCGCGCCGCGATGCCAGCACACGCTGGCCGTGCTGCTCGCGAGCGGATCCGAGTTCTGCCCGCAATGCCTGTCAGAGACGCTCTCGGTCCCGGGCCTGGCGACGCACAATATCATATCGGCGCGCTTCTTCCTCGACACGCTGCGATCGGAGCCGGACCTCTGCCGCCTCGTCGCGTCCGAGTCCCACTACCTCCTCGCGGTTCCGCTAGTGCAGGCCGTCGCGTGCGCGCGCGACGAGGAGCTGGCGGCCACGATAGTGGACCTCGTGGTGTTCCTCGCCAGCAAGGGCCCCGCGCGAGGCGGAGGCGGGCAGAGCGACGCGAGCGCGGGCGACGAGGGGCTGCTGGTGGAGAATCTGGTGCGCGCGGTGGCGGTGGAGATGGACAAGATCCCCCTCGCCTCCGCCACCAGCGGCCACTGCTTCCTGGTACGCCGCCGCAGCCCTCACTCGCCTTGCCGTGCCAGTCGTTCTCCTCCGCGTTCAGTTCTCTTTCGTTCGAATGCCTCATTCACCGTGGTCTCGTCGTGCGACCGTGTGCGCGCTGTCTTGCGACGCCATGGCAGATGGTTCTTCTGGGCAAGCTCCTCACCGTCACGTGCAACCGCCACAGCGCGCTGCCGCCGTCGCTGGCGCAGCAGAGCAGCCTTTGGAGCCACGTGGTGGGCACGCTGCACAAGCAGACACAGTACGGAATCCCTCCTACCATCCATTCGCGTCACGTCGCATTTCATTCGGGTTCTTGAGAAATTAATTCTCCTGCCTGACACACTAAGTGTAGCAGTTGTCCAGACGTTGAAGATTTATAGGATGATCTAACATTCCAGCTACGATATTCTTCTCACATGGCATGTGCGTTGCGAGCTTCTGTCTCCCGTGTGACTCTTGTGTGGGGCGTGCAGGGACAGCATTCGAGCGGAGAGTCTGTTCGTGCTGCACAAGCTGTGCAGCCTGGCGGGCGGCATGCAGGTGCTGGAGGAGCAGGTGCCGGGCATCATGTGCGCCGCCATCGCCATTCTCCTCGCCACCCACTCCAACGACGTCTCCGCCAACTGCGTCGGCCTGCTCACCGCCCTCTGCGCCCCCGCTCGCCCAGCCTTCACCCTCTCCTCCCTCGCCCAGCTAGACCACCGCCCAGGGTCGCAGCGCCCGGGTGCAGCAGGCACGGTGGGGCTGGGGTCACAGGGCTCCATGGCGGTGGGGTCTCAGAGCCAGGCCGTGCTCACGCAGGGGAAGGAGCCCCTAGGGCTGCGCGTGATGCTGTGCGAGGGGCTCAAGAAGACCCTCCTCGCTGCTGACTCCGCCCTGCAGCTCGCCGCCCTGCACCTCATCTCCCAACTCGCTCTCTCCTGTGCACCCTCAGATGATGGCACAGGCTCGGATGGACGGTCCGGATTCGACTGGGTGGCGAGAGAAACGTGGGAGGAGGACTGGTGTAAGCAGGGCGGTGCGGAAGGGGGTGATGGTGGGGGGACGGTGGATGAGCAGGGAGCAGCAGCGCTGCAGGCGATGCTGGACGAGGGCCTGGCAGAGCACATCTTCGAGTTGCTCAGATCCACCGATACTGGTGAGCAATGCTCTTCCTTCGCCCCGTGTACACCTGCTCAATTGACACCTTTTTCGACACCATCTGACTTGCCCGAATTCTTTCGCACCCCCCCACCCTGCATCGTAAAAAAAACCCCGTTTTCCCCCTCTCTGTTGCCTGCTTTTGTGCCTGCCAGGTCTAGTGGCGGACCCTCTTGTGCCAGCCGCGCTCTCCTGCCTGCTGCACCTCGCAGCATCTCCTGGAGCTGCCGGGCAGACATTTGCACAGCGCTTTGTGTTTGGCTTTGACACACTGGCCGCGCTGCTGCGCAACGCCATTCAGGCCAACGACTTCCACCTGCAGGCGCTCTCCGTCTCCATCTTCCTGCACGCCCTGCGCTCCGCCCGCACGCTCCCAAGAGGCACTACCCAGTTTCCTCCAGCCAAATTGCACGCCTTGGCGTCCGCCCTGGCAGAGGTGGTGCGGCGGTTCTGCATGGATGCAAGGGAGAGGAAGCGCTGGGTGCTAGACCAGATGGAAGCCCTCTCCACCGCCTGTCTGGCCCTTGCTGTGCTCGCCACGTGGCAGAGCATCACTGGTGCAGAGTACGTGCAGGTGGTGCGAATGCTGGAGCAGTGTGTGGGCGATGCAGCCTCCATACTGTCAGCACTTCAGGATGGGCCGAGCACTGCGGGCGCACTGCCAAGCACAGGGGGCAAGTTCCAAGGGGGGGCCTCGTCAGCCCTCCCTGCAGTTGCATCTGGTACTGCAGGTGGCACGACCGCAGGCAACAGAGATGCGGTGGCTCTGGCTGTTCTCACGTTCCTGCACGGCTGTGCCCAGCGGTTAATGCCGGGTGACGCCAACTCACTTTACCCTGCTGCTCCTGCTGCTGCTGCATCAGGTGCTGCTGCTCTGACATCCTCCCAGCAAGACGTGGGGCTGCTGGCGATGGTGGGGGGATCACAGGGCGCTCCCATTTTCCACAGCAGCCAACAGGAGGGTGCAGGTAGGGCCGCAGCAGGCACTGGTAGGACTGGAGGGGGAGGGTCGTATATGCGAGTTGCCAGTGACAAGACTCAAGAGTGGGGTGTGGAGGCACCCTCTAAGCCGTCCACAGCAGTGGAGGGCTGCGTTGAGGACATAGCTGCTGCGCTTATGGCTGCTGCAGACATGCACGTGGCTCCCTTCATGCTCGCGCTGCACCCACACCCGCAGCCCCCACCTGGTCACATGCACGCGCCCCAGCGAGCACCACCAGCAACAGCGGCGGCGCCATTCTCCGACCCTGCAGCCATTCTCTCGCGCGCATACGATGTGCTGAGCCACGTCCTGGCGTGCTCCCTCCCCTCCCTTGCCCCTGTGGCCCGCCAGTTCGCAGCCAAGCTGGCCTCTAGCTGGACGCTCTCCCTTGTCTTCTCCTCCCTGCACTCCCTCCACCCGCCCGCTGCCTCCTCGCTTGCAGCCCCGTCCTGGCTCTCCCAGTCGGTCGCGCCCCAGGCACCAGAGATCAGCAAGTGGGACGTGCTGCGCAGGGCTAGTCTGCGCTTCGCAGTGCTGCTGTCTGCCGTGGCCGCCACAGGCGAGGAGGGGCGACCGGCTCTGCAGTGGATGGTGGGCGTGGCAGGGCTAGAGTGCATGCCATGGGCCGTGAATGACATGGTGCTGCTGCTAGCGGAGGGCAGGGGCGAAGCAGATGGAGGAAATGGCAGGCGAGACATGCAATGGCGCTACCAGGGGGGTGGGCACAGGGAGGGGGGTGCAGGCGAGGAGGAGGAGGTGCAGGCAGTGCAGTGGGTGGTGCTGCTCATACTGTACGCTGCTGTGCAGTTCGACGACAGGTAAGCTGCCTCATGACTCTAGTTGCTCGCCATGGGCGTACACACATCCATGTGCTTTAACTGCACACTCCATGTTCAACCCCTCCGTTTCTCTGCCTCCCTGCTTCCCTAACAACACCCCCCCCCTCCTTCTCTGGCTCGTGTGCGCCCACCAGGCTGGTGGACTACGACGAAATGTTCGGCGCCCTTCAGAGCCTTGTGCTCTCCAACCGCATCCCCCCACTCGGATCCCTGTTCCCCGCCCTCTCCTCCCTCGCTCCTTCTCGCCTCAACCACCTCGCAGACGCATACGCATCCCCCCCCACCCCCCCCGTGCGCTCCACTTTCTTCCTGCTCGTGTTCCTCGCGCTGCACGCGCTGCTGCGCCGCTGCTGCTCTGGCATGTCCTTTGAGGCGGACCACCGCCTGCTGCGCTTCCTGCAGCACCACGCTGCCGCTCTCTCCTTCCCCTTGCCCGCCTGGCACGTGGCCCTCCCGCACTGGATCCTGCTGCAGGACGGCCTAGAGGAGTTGAGTCACAGCCTCATGCGCGCCTGGCTCTGCTCTGCTGCTGCTTCTCTGCAGCCGCCCTCTGCCCCAGGCCCATCCCATGGTGCAAGCACTGCACCACTTCTAGCTGGTAGCAGTCAGCCCGCGTCGTGGGAGGCAGGCAAGGGTTTCGGCGGTGGTGCAGGTGATGATGAAGGTTCGGAGCTAGAGGCGCTGGGTAGCTTGCTGTGCCACGACAGTGCCGGTGGCGATGAGAGCAGCATTGAGGTGCATGCGTGGAATGGGGAGCAGGCGCAGGAGGCAGAGAGGCGGTGTGCTTTGGTGGTGGCAGGGGTGGTGAGGGAGATGTGGCGGGTGAGGGGGGAGTGGCAGCAGCTGGCGCAGGTGACTCGTGCACTGGCGACTCTGGTGGACAGGCATCCCCGCATCAGTGCACAGCTGGAGCAAGGAGCGCTGTCAACCATGGTACGCCACCCACAGCCTTGCTCTCTCTCTTTAAACCGCTGCCTTGGAGAGTTGTGGCTGTGGTCTCGCACATGCACACACACTCACATACTCTCCCCCTCCCTTCTCCTTCTTCCTCTCCACCCCCACTCCTTGCGTCCATTTGTGCGTGCGGCAGTACATAGAGGCCATGCTGCTGAGTGGCTCGCAGCTGCCGCTCCCACTGCTGCTCAGCGCGCTGCACCTGCTGGCGCGCCTGCTCTCCCACCTGCCCCCAAAGCCACCCGTGCCTCACCACATGGGAGGGCGGCTGCAGCAGTCGCCGCCGCCACACCATGCTACTGCGTGGGAGCGGCTGGCGCAACAGGTAAGGGGGGATTTGCTGCTTCAATTATACATTCCCAAATAATTCTCTAGTTTTTGTTTCCTGTCAGGCAATTGCTGGTGGGTGAGCTTACTCCGTAACTCCACTCCATGTCTGCTTCCCTCTCCTTCCCAGGTTCTGATTGTCGTTGAGCCATTGGTGAGAGGTGGCGCTGGTCCCATCGCTGCTGCTAACACCCTCTCACAGCAGCTGCAGCAGCAGCAGCACTATAGCCAGCCATGCTGCCAGCCACAGGTTCATATGAGTGGCGGTGGCGAGGCAGCGAGAGAGCAGGAGGAGAGTGGTGAGCGGGAGCAGGTGTTGGTGGGGGCGTTCAACGTCATCAACGCCTTGCTCTGGCAGGCAACGGCGCTCTATAGCGCAGGCGGAGCAGACCCACGTGACTACAACGCGGGGAATGGGGCAAGATCGGGCAGGGCCCATGCAGTAGGCAGTGGGCAGCTGGGTGCGGTGCTGAGTGCGAACAAGGACGTGCTGAACGCGTGCGTGACCATCATGAGCTGCACCGCTGTGCTCGACTTCGCTGAGCAGTGCATCACCGCTGCAGCACGCGGCATCTGTGGGGCGAGCGACGGCCCACAGGACGTGGCAGCAGCTGCTGGGGAGGGGAGACAAAAGGGAGGATGTGAGGTAGTGATGGTGCAGGCGAGAGGGAGAGGGAGCGTGTGGCAGGGCTACTCGTGTCGTGTCCTGCTCTCCTGCCTTACCTTCTTCAATCTGCGTGTCTCATGGTACGTGTGTGTCGCATAAATCACATGAACGGAAAAGTGTCATGGGATATATGGGACAGCGCTGAAGGGAGGAGGTGTAGAAAGTTTAAGGGGAATTCGTAAAGGCGAGTGTTATGTGAATTAATGCGGAGAAGTACAGTGATGGGTCGAGGAGCTCATGGGATGGAGCGGGCGAGACAGCTGGAGGCAGCGAATGGGCGAGGGTGTACAGCACAGTGGGGACAGGAGCGGCTCGACAGGTCGACATGCAGAAGAGTGAGGCAGGTTTGGTGGCCGGATTCAGGGGGCCAGCGCGGAGGGGAAATCATTGGTGTTGGTAAGAGGCTAAGCCCGAGGAGGGGGGGGAAGGCCTGGACGCAGGAATGCAATTGCTAGGAGTAGCTTAAAACAGCTTGCTCGTCGTTTGGCAGCTACTCTGTTTGTTCTCTCGCAATTCTGGGAAGGTTGTATGGCTCTTGCTGGTGAATGCATTTCTTGAGCTAAGCCAGATCCATGAAGGGAGACCAAACTGAGGGGTAGCGAGCAGATCCTTGGCTTAGCGATCTGGCCTCGGGCTTTCCAATACAAACAGAGTCTTATGGCGGGGATGTCCCCTAGGAGTGGCACCCAACTGCAAGGAGGAGACGATTCGCTGACCGGGGAAGACAAAAACCTGTCAGTCGAAGGAGGTCAGGCTCCCGAGTCGCCATCGGCGGAGCGCGAGGAGACGCGCGAGGAGCAGAGCGCTGAAAAGGAGAATCGGGCGCAGGAGCGTCGTGATTCCAGCGGTTTCGCGATGCGCGCGGATCGTCGAACGGGGGGGGGGGTTCTCCGCAACAGCGAGAGAGGCGACGGCGGCCCGCGTGCCCGGAGACGCAGGTCGAGGAGACGGTGGACCGACAGCGCCGAGCGGATTCGAAGGGAGCGGCGGAGTGGGGGCGGGGAACGTCGCCGGGGCCGTGCAGTTCACCGCTGGCGGGGTGTCGCGTCGGTCGTTATGGGAGGAGGGAACTAGGTATCGTTATACGAGCCTGCCGAAGGTGGAAGTTCCCGCGCGCTTCACGGGGGATCAGCAGTCAGGCCCTCGCCTGAAAACTTATGCGATGCACGTGCGCAGCGAGAAGTTTTATTGGGAGCAAGACGGCTTGGATCTCAGGCATTTCTTCCGGTCGCTGGGCAATACGCTGGCGGGGGATGCAGAGGCATTCTTTTTGGAAGTACGCGACCTATTGCTGCAGGAGGAGGAGCGGGACGCCCTGGGAAGGGTCCGCCGAGATGCTGAGGGCCGGTTGCTAAGGCTGCAGGATCCGACAGAGAAGTTCCTGGAAGAGCTCCAGGTGCACTTCCCCACGCAGACCCCAGCAAAGCTAAGAGAGTTCGAGCAGTTGCGGAGGGCCCCCAGAGAATCCTTGCTGGCGTACTATCGCCGAGTGGATCAGCTAGCGGAAGATATCAGCTGCAGCGAACCACGGATAGTGGTGGCGAAATTCTTGGAAGGGCTGTCAGGGGATCTGGCTCGAACGGCAAGGGACCACACCTACAACCTGGGACCGAATGCAACTCTGCGGCAGGCATACGAGATCGCATGGCGTAACGAACAGTCGCTGAGCCTGTACGACCTTGGGAGGAGGACGGAGCGGCCGGGGGGGCGTGACCGAGACCGCAAGGGAGTCAGCTGGGGAGGAGCAATGCTGGCTGGGAGTGAGGGGGAGGAGGAAAGGACGGAAGGCAGGGGATACAAGGGAAAACCGCAGCGATCCCAGACGGTGACCCCACTCCCAAGCGAGGAACCGGTGTGTTACAAGTGCCGGGAGCCTGGGCATTTAAAAAGGGATTGTCCCAAGCTGCAGACCTGCTCCTATTGTCAGAGAAGGGGGCACTCAGCGGAGAACTGCTATACGAAGCAGCGAGAAGATCGGAGCAAAGGAGGTCGGAAAGGCCGAATCGAGGCCCTGGAGGAAGAACTGAGGAAGCTGAGGGCAGAAGAAGAAGAGAGCGATGAGGAGGAGGACCGGTCAGCGAAGCTAGCCCGATCGCGGGAGGGAGACACCGAAGAGAAGGGTGAGCCGTTCTTTATGGCCTCGGGGGGGAGCCGGGACAGGGAGGAGCTTGGCTTGCGCAGCGGAGGGATCGACCGCCGACGTGAAGTACAGCCGGAACGGCGAGGGCCGAGAGCCAGAGTGAGTCCGGCCCCAGGGCGGGCGGGAGCAGCAGACGCCGAAACAGGGGCTCCTACAGGGGGCAGGCATGGCCCTCACCGTCATCCATTTGAGCGGATGGCAGCGAAGCCGTGCGAGGTTGAGGCTGTGGAGGGAGCAGTCGCTGTGGAAGGAAAATACCCCGGGACCACGATAATCGATACTGTGGCTTCACAAGTGCTGGTGGGAAGGCGCCTGGCAGAGCGGCTGGGATTGCATCGAGAGGAGAATGTGACGCCTGAAGGGGTCAGAATTCAGACAGCTGAGGGAGGAGCTGGGAAATGGCTGCCCAGGACACTGAGGCCTCAAGAGGTGGTGCTGGCCCCAGGAGCGGAGGATGAGACGAGGATTCGTGTACACTGCCTGGTCTCGGACTCAGACGATTATGATCTGCTGCTGGGAATGGAGCTGCTCTACAAGATAGGAGCAGTGGTAGACACGTGGAGCGAAAAAGTTACTTACCAGCCTCGCTACTAGGACCAAGAGCTGCGTCATGAAGAGAGCTCGGCAGTGGTTTTGCCGGCACGCTTCCTAAGGAATCCGCCCGGATATCGAGGGCCCCCGATGGAGAAGGTGCCAGAGCAAAGATTCGAGGACGCAGGAGTATATCTGGAACGAGCGAGCGAGAGGAGAAAGAGGGAGGAAGCAGCGGGGCCACGACTGGCAGAGTACCGGGAAGCAAAGGGGCTCACTGAGCCCACGTACGACATCGAAACCTTCAACAGACCCATAGCTTTGCTAGAGTTGTTTGGGGGAATTGGACCAGGATTGGCGGCGTGTGTGCGCACGGGTCTCACCATCGCACGATGGATACATGTGGAGAAAAAGGAAGAGGTCCGCTGCATGGCGTTTCATCATGCAAGGCTCCTCAGCCGGGAATTCCCGGAGAGGCTGCCCTTGGAAGTGGTCAAGAGGGCTGAGAGGGAGGCGAGTGAGATGAACGATATCGGCGGCGTTACTCAGGAGACGGTGGAGTGCTGGGGGCAGATTGATCTGCTAGTGGCCGGATGGGAATGCCAGGGGCTGTCCAGGGCGGGCAAGGGCAAGGGACTGTCGGACTCGCGCACCGGCCTCCTCCTGGAGCTGATTCGGGTGATGAAGCTGATAAAGAGGAAACAGGGACCGCTATCCTACATAGTGGAGAATTTGGATGTAGCGGACGACGAGCGTGCATTAGTACGGGAGGCTCATCAAGCTGTGACGGCAGAGCTGGGACACGGGGTAGCCTGGGATGCTGCACAAATGGGGTCCAGGACTCACAGAGTGAGACGCTACTGGCAGAACCTGGTCCCAGAGCCCGTGCTCAGAGATCAGCTGAGTAGGATGCAGCGGCCCGTGCCACGGCAGGTCCAGGATATACTAGAGCCGAGCAGGAGGCCGGCACTGGTGACAGCCCCGGAGATCAGGACACAGTTTCCGTGCAACCAAGTGGGAGCGCTGAGGCAAGCCTGGCCGACATTGGTGGCGACACCTGGTAGTTACGCCTTCCGCATGCGAGGCAGTGAGCCGGGGCCCGGGATGGTGCAAGTGCTCGCTACGGGGCAATGGGAGGAGCCTCTGGCGGTAGAAAGGGAGAGGGCACTAGGATACATGAGAAACGCGACGGCGGCGGAGGGGATTTCAGAAGAAGCACGGAGGGCAGCGATAGGGGGAGCCATCGACCAGCACGCGCTAGTCTGGCTGCTGTACCGTGCGGAGAAACGACAGGAAGTCATGAGAATGCAGCTGTTAATGCACTGGAGGTGGAGAGACCTGCAAACAATGCTGGAGAGCGATCCAGCGCAGGCTCTCGACATGGCAGAGGCTTGGCAACACATGAAGGCAGAGGCCTGGGCGGAGGTAGAGCGAGGAGAAAACCACCTGAACACTCGGGGGATAGCGCTCCTGGCCAGAGCTATGCAAGCAGCAGAAACCGTGAAGGAGACAAGGGAAGATGGGGAGAGAGAGCCAGTAGAAAGAGGAGAGGAGCCGCCACAAGTCGACAGTCCACCGGCTTGGGAGATGGGAGACGGGCTGGAGGAAGAGCAAAAGGAAGAGTTGCGCCGTGTAATGGAGGGGGCAAGGGGCTCTCTCACTCTCTGAAGGAGCTAGGCAAGTGCAACATAGCGGAGATGGAGATAGAGCTGCAAAGCAACGAACCAGTGTATCAGCGGAGGAGACGCATGAGTCCAGGCGATAGAGATATTGCGGTTGCAAAGTGCGCAGAGCTGTTGGAAGCGTGCAGCAGCGACGGTAGTAGCCGCAAGGAAGGATCTAACCGGAGAAACGTTGGCTAGACGCATGTGCGGGGATTACCGAGGTCTTAACCGGATCACTAAGAGCGACCGATACCCAATGCCCATGGCAGAGGAGATCTTCGATAAGCTGGCTGCAGGACAGGTCTATTCAACGTTGGACCTCCGTCAAGGATTCAATCAGATACCAATCAAGGAGGAGGATAAGGCTAAGACGGCGTTTCATGGGCCGGATAGACTGTACGAATGGAATTACATGCCATTCGGGTTGAAGAACGCTTCAGCGAGGTTTCAGCGAGTGATGGACCAAGTGCTGAGGGAGGTACCACGAGCACTCTGCTACATAGACGACGTGGTGATCTTCAGCGAAGATGGGAAGCAGCACGTGGCAGATGTAGCAGCTGCCCTCGCGGCAGTACAAGGGGCCGGACTGAAGTGCCACCCAGGAAAGTGCCATTTCGGGGTGAGAACCATGGCGTACTTGGGGTTTCAGGTAGGGAAAGGAGGCCTCTCGGTTTAGCAGGCTAAGGTGGAGGTGGTCGATAGACTCAAAGCGCCAACGGATCGGAGTACCCTTCGCGCTCAACTGGGCTTTCTAAGCTACTACCGCAAGTTCGTGCCGAACTTCAGCAAGATAGCGAGGCCTTTGAATCTGCTCTCGAGAGAAGACGTGACTTGGAGGTGGGAGGTTGAACAGGATATGGCATGGAAAACCTTGAAGGAAGCAGTGAAGACAGCGCCTGTCCTGAAACTGCCCAGCCCGGATGAGCCCTACCTGTTGTATACCGACTGGAGCAGCAGCGGCATGGGGGCAGTACTGTGCCAGCTTGATGGGGGGACGGAACAGGTAGTGGCATATGCCAGTCGGTCCTGCAGCCCAGCCGAAAGCAACTACAGTTCCTATGAAGGGGAAGGGTTAGCTGCAGTCTGGGCGGTGGAACTCTTTCGGCCTTACCTGCACGGGAGGAAATTCACCCTGGTCACTGATCATCAACCTCTTCTGTGGCTGATGACTAATCAGACTCTGAAAGGGCGTAATGCCAGGTGGGCCATGCGGCTGCAGGAATTCGAGTTTGACGTGAAACATCGGCCTGGGAAAACCCTGCAGCATGTGGATGGGCTCTCCAGGCAGGGGCTAGCAATAGCTGGGGAATCAGAGGTGGGAGCGGAGACGGCGCTCTCCTTCATGGCGGTGGCCGCCGAGAAGGAGGGGTGGACTCGGAGGTCCGAGTCGGCGAAGGGGTGCCGGGAGATTTGGGACGATGCTGCGGTGCTGCGATGGGTTCAAGTCAAGGGACCCGAGGGAGGAGAGGTGCCAGAGAGGGTGAGGGCCCGGGGGATTCATTACCGTTGGCAGGATGAACAACTGCAGCTGGTGACAGGGGACGGGTGGAGAATAGTCCCCAAGCCGGAGGAGCGCGAGGGGCTGATTCTGAAGGTGCACACTAAGCTGGGGCATTATGGAGCCGAGCGTACGACTCAGCTGCTACAGACGATGTACTGGTGGGATGGGATGCGAAAGGAAGTGAAGGGGGTGGTAGGGTTGTGCGAGGCATGCAGCCGAGGCAAGGCACGGCTGGAGCAGTCGAAGGCTGAACTGCAGTCCCTGCCCATCGGACAGATCGGGTACCGCTGGTCTCTGGATATGGCAGGAGAACTGCCATTATCCAGGAGAGGGCGACAGTATATCCTAGTGATGATTGAGCACACTAGCAAATGGATTGAAGTTGCGGCTCTGGCGCGCAAGACCGCGGCAGGAGTGACGGAGGCTTTTGTGCAGCAGGTGTTGACGCGATTCGGAGCGTGTGGGGAAGTGCTGACCGACCAGGGGAATGAGTTTGCGGGCGAGTTCGACGCCCTGCTAAGAGAAGTGGGTATCAAGCATCGTCGGACGTCGCGGTATCACCCGCAAGCAGACGGTTTGACGGAGAGGATGATACAGACGCTAAAGCAGGGTCTGCGCAAATTCTGCGAAGACGAGGACAGGAGGGAGTGGGACACTCATCTCCCTTGGTTGGCGGCGGGGTATCGCTTTAGTAAGCAGCAAGCACTGAAGGACTATTCCCCGTACTTCCTGCTGTACGGGAAAGAGCCCGTGTTGCTGGTGGATGCTCCACGGATTATGCGGGACGCGGTGTCTACAGAGGACCCGCGGACTTGGGCCGTGATAGCAGCAGCCAGGGCCAGTTATCTTCGTAGCGCCATGCCGGCAGCCTTAGATAACTTGGGCACAGTTGAGGGACGCAAGGCGGTATAGGCAGCGCAAGCAGGGGGAGGGCAGAGGTGGTCCGGTGTCGGCGCTGCAGATTGGTGACGAGGTGTACCTGAGAGAGCGGAAGAAAGACACCCTAGACATAGGGTTGAGTACGCAGCGGTGGGTCGTGCGTGACACAAGGGAGTCTGGGGTCCTGCTTTTGCAGAATATGCAGGGGCAGCTGATTCGGGACCACGTGTCGAACGTGGCGCGAGCTGGGAGGTCACGGCCTGACCACGAGGACGTGGGTCGGGCCGCGAGGGGGCAGGAGAGTGGGGCAAAGAGTCTTATAACATACAAGCGGCGGAAGCCACGGGGAGAGCCCGGTTAGTCAGGTGGCAGGATACCCGAGGGGAGAGCTGCGTGCGACAGCTGTCGCATAAATCACATGAACGGAAAAGTGTCATGGGATATATGGGACAGCGCTGCAGGGAGGAGGTGTAGAAAGTTTAAGGAGAATTCGTAAAGGCGAGTGTTATGTGAATTAATGCGGAGAAGTACAGTGATGGGTCGAGGAGCTCATGGGATGGAGCGGGCGAGACAGCTGGAGGCAGCGAATGGGCGAGGGTGTACAGCACAGTGGGGACAGGAGCGACATGCAGAAGAGTGAGGCAGGTTTGGTGGCCGGATTCAGGGGGCCAGCGCGGAGGGGAAATCATTGGTGTTGGTAAGAGCTAAGCCCGAGGAGGGGGGGGAAGGCCTGGACGCAGGAATGCAATTGCTAGGAGTAGCTTAAAACAGCTTGCTCGTCGTTTGGCAGCTACTCTGTTTGTTCTCTCGCAATTCTGGGAAGGTTGTATGGCTCTTGCTGGTGAATGCATTTCTTGAGCTAAGCCAGATCCATGAAGGGAGACCAAACTGAGGGGTAGCGAGCAGATCCTTGGCTTAGCGATCTGGCCTCAGGCTTTCCAATTGGAGAGTGGGGCAAAGAGTCTTATAACAAACAAGCGGCGGAAGCCACGGGGAGAGCCCGGTTAGTCAGATGGCAGGATACCCGAGGGGAGAGCTGCGTGCGACATGTGGTCCGTACTCCCTTCCCACCAATCCTTCCAGCGCGTGCATTCAGAAATGCATCCAAGCACTTTTTTGCTGGGCAATGTTTCACAGCACGCAAAACAAGCCCAACATCCAGCTGAGTACGTTGGACTCACTATAGGCCATGTGCACTACTGGTCTTGGTTCCTCTCTCTCAAATTGCCATAGCACGCTCTGCCAGCCGTCACTGACATACATCCCCCACTCTGCTGCCCTCCCCCACTGCCTCCACTATGCCACCACAGGGTGCTTGCTCTCGAGGCTACCTCCACTCTTCCCTCGGGCATTCGTCCCTTGAATCTCGCCTTGCGCTTCTCCCCTCCAACACCGCAACCAGCAGCAGCAGCAGAGAGCGCCACTCCCCCTGCCACAGTGTGTGCCAGTCAGGGCGACCCATCAGCCCCCAAGAGGCCGCAGCAGCAGGAGTGCCCAGCTGCCTTGTGCTTGGCTTCAGCGTCCGACTTCGCTGCCATTCTGCTGGCGGCAGCAGCAGGGCAGCTGCCTGCGACGCTGGCAGCAGGCAGCAGAGGGCGGGCGGTGGGAGGAGCAGCAGGGCAAGGCAATGGCCCTGGAAACGGCAGTGGTGGCGTGAATGGGAGTGGGGACGAGAGCAAGGGAGGTGAGGGCGGGTCTTGGGCGGGGAGGGCAGGTGGCACATGCGGGTATGGCAGCACGCAGGATGCATTTGTTGCTGCCGACCTTGCTTCCCGTGCGCTGCTGTCGTGCCTCTCCTCCCTCGCTGTCCCTGCACATGGCTCGTCACCGCACCACCATGCAGTGCCACTGCCATTGGACCAAGGCGCCTCAGCTACCTTTCCCCAACCTGCCTTGACACTGTCGCTGCCTGCACCTGGGAACACCTCAGGTGCAAGCAACCCACAGCTGGATAAACAAGATAGCCAGTATGACTTGGCATCCTATCAGCCCTCTCCCCTGACCCCTCCTACTCCGTCCTCAACCTCCGCACTTCCCTCGCTGCCCTCCACTGTCCTCTGGCCTATTGCTGCCGCACTGCAGCATGCTGCCTCGTGCCCCCACCCCCCTGTGCGCCGCAACACGTGTGCCGCGCTCTCCCTGCTGCTGCGCTGCTTCGACCTGCGCTCTGTGGCCCGCCCCCTTGCAGCCAGCCCATGGACGCGACTGCTCCTCGACGATGCCCTTGCCTCCATCACCGCCGCAGCTGCTGCCACCACTGCCCTGCCTGCTGCTGCTGGTAACTCTTCTGGTGCCACTGCCAATGCAGCCGTGCCGGACGCGGCAGCAATGCGGGATGGTGAGATGAGGCCTGCTGGGGACCCAGAGGGAGCACACGCACGATCGTCGTGCTCCCCTTCCCCTGCCATGCTCGGCCTCCTGCTCTCCCACGCCCTGGCAACCCTCCCCATCGCTGCTGCCTGCCTGCACCTCGCCCCACCCAACGCCCCGCCCCGATGGCTCTCCCACATCTTCCAACCTGCCCGGGTCTCTGCCCTGGTGGGCTCGCTCTGGCGGACCCGCCAGCTCTCTCTGCCCGCCCTTGCTACGTGTCACCGGCTCATTGGTGCAGGCCTGCTGCCTCGCTCCCTCCTGCCGCAGCTCCTGGACCTTGCTCAGGTAGGGATGCAGGGGTGTGTGGGGGATGGAGGGGGGTGTGGGGGATGGAGGGGGGTGTGGGGGATGGAGGGGGGTGTGGGGGATGGAGGGGGGTGTGGGGGATAGAGGGGGGTGTGGGGGATAGAGGGGGATGTGGGGGATAGAGGGGGATGTGGGGGATAGAGGGGGATGTGGGGGATAGAGGGGGATGTAGGGGATAGAGGGGGATGTGGGGATAGAGGGGGATGTGGGGGATAGAGGGGGATGTGGGGGATAGAGGGGGATGTGGGGGATAGAGGGGGATGTGGGGGATAGAGGGGGATGTGGGGGATAGAGGGGGATGTGGGGGATAGAGGGGGATGTGGGGGATGGAAGGTGGAACCGCGGAGAGGTGTCTGGAATGAGTGAAGGGCACTTACAACGGAACTGAGTCAAGGCAATGTGAGGATGCTGGCATTGCCTGTCGCAGCCGTTGCGCACCAGCACTGGGAATGCTGCTGGCCATGTGCACGTACATTCACAAGACACTGAACGTCCCTCCTACCACTGCCTTTGCGTGCAGGCACATTCCCGGGCACAGCCACAGCAGAGCATGTGCAGCAACACCGACAGCGATGCCTGCTCTTCCACCTCCACTGCCCGCCTTCTCTGGCTGGCTACCTGCCTTGTGGTGCATGACCTCCCTACCCCCGCCGCTCTCTCCTCTCCCTGCCTCATAGTCATGGACCCCTCACTCCCTGCTACCCTGCCACACCAGAGCTCTGCTTTTCTTGCCCTGCACGCCAAGGTGCCTCGCTGCACACAGTAAGACGCACTGCCTTGCTTCTAGCTGGGCCTGCAGCACTGTTGGATCGTGAGGTGCATGCAGTTAAGGAATCTTGAAAAGGCTTTGGCTCATTGCTCCATTGTAGTCATGGATTCCAACCAGGGCCCACGATATCAGGAATTTTACGCTGATTACGCTTTTTTTCCGAAGTCCCTGCTTGTACCAACCCTGATGAATCAGCCTAAAAAAAGAGAAAACCAAGACCACCCGATGAAAAAAAACTAGTACACTACCAACCAACCCTGATTGTCAGGGTCAGGGTCAGGCCCCACGATATCAGGATTTTTATTGGGCTGAGAAAAAGCCCTTAGGATCTTTTCAGAGACTAAGTCCCGGCTGTGAAGACTTGAGTAGTGCAGCGGAAGTTGAGGCAGTTGAACCCTTGTACTAGTTATATGAGAACAAGTGATTAATTAAAGAAACAAGCATGCAGCAATATATAGAGGATAAGAAAGCAGTTGTAGAATACAGTTACAGGAACGGTTTATCGAGTCGCACAGCGACTCGATTGCCGCTTCGGTTACCATCCGTGATGTTGTAACGGTCAGTCGTAACCTCCAGTTGCGACCTTTCGAGTCTTTTCGCATTCTTTGTCCGCCCCCTCGTGTAACCTCCATTGACTCGCGTGCTCCCCTGTAATCTTCCTCGAGTACAGTGTTATACTTCAGAAACGCTTAAGTCCTTTGAGATATTT
This sequence comes from Closterium sp. NIES-67, assembly GCA_027943415.1. Taxonomy (NCBI): domain Eukaryota; kingdom Viridiplantae; phylum Streptophyta; class Zygnematophyceae; order Desmidiales; family Closteriaceae; genus Closterium; species Closterium sp. NIES-67. The sequence continues at coordinate 425,047 of BQMB01002295.1, read as the reverse complement.
CCAACACTCCCCTTCGTTTCTAGAGTGCTGGCGTGTTCAGATCCGGTGACGTTTGTTTGCCCGGTCAGGAGCATGCAGTAGTCGAATTTTGCTTTCGCCAATTTCTTCGTCAGATAATCTGCGGCCATTTCTGTCGTCGGGCAGTAACTGAGTTGAAGTCTGTCAAACATGTTTATTGATCATGTTTGTATAGACTGTATAGGGTAACCTCCTAGAGGGTACAACATTTAGGTATATGTGCATGTACTCTCTAACTCTATCATAATTCAATTCTAGTTTTGAGATGGTATCACGCGTAGGTTTCGACCCCCAACCCCCCCCACCTACCGCTTCCGCTCCTCCCGTCGCGTCTCCTAGCCTAGCCTCGCCCCTCCTGAGCCCAGTCGCGACTCCCCCCCCCCCTAGCCCCGTTGTGCTCCTCTCAGGCCTCGTTGCGCCCCCTTCCAGGGCTTCGTAGCGCCCCTCCAGGCCCCCGTCGCGCCCCTCCTGGGCTCTGTAGCGCCCCTCCAGGGCCCCGTCGCGCCCCTCCTGGGCCCCTTAGCGCCCCTCCTGGGCCCTGTCGTGCTCCTCTCAGGCCCCGTCGCGCTCCTCCCAGGCCCCGTCGTGCTCCTTCCAGGCCCCGTCGCGCTCCTCCCAGGCCCCGTCGCGCCCCTTCCAGGGCTTCGTAGCGCCCCTCCAGGCCCCGTCGCGCCCCTTCCAGGGCTTCGTAGCGCCCCTCCAGGCCCCGTCGCGCCCCTTCCAGGGCTTCGTAGCGCCCCTTCTGGGCTTTGTCGCGCCCCTCCTGGGCTCGGTCGCGCCCCTCCCAGGCCCCCGTCGCGCCCCTCCCTGGGCCCCCGCCGCGCCCCTCCCTGGGCCCCTGTCGCGCCCCTCCTGGGCCCCCCGTCGCGCCCCTCCTGGGCCCCCCCTTAGCGCCCCTCCTGGGCCCTGCCGCGCTCCTCCCTGGGCCCCGTAGCGCCCCTCCTGGGCCCCGTCGCGCCCCTCCTGGGCCCCGTCACACCTGCTCGGCCCCGTCGCCCCAGCTCGGCCCCGTCACAGCCGCTCGGCCCCGTGGCGCCCGCCCGGCCCCTGTCGCAGCCGCCTGGCCCCTGTCGCACCCGCCCGGCCCCGTCACGCCCGCCCGGCCCCGTCGCAGCCGCCCGGCCTCGTCGCTGCCGCCCGGCCCCGTCGCAGCCGCCCGGCCCCGTCGCAGCCGCCCGGCCCCGTCGCAGCCGCCCGGCCCCGTCGCAGCCGCCCGGCCCCGTCGCAGCCGCCCGGCCCCGTCGCAGCCGCCCGGCCCCGTCGCAGCCGCCCGGCCCCGTCGCGTCTGCCTGGCCCCTCGTCGCGCCTGCCCGGCCCCGTCGCGCCTGCCCGGCCCCGTCGCGCCTGCCTGGTCCCGTCGCGCCTGCCCTGGCCCTACATACTTCCTGGTACTGTCCCTTGTTCCCCGCACCGCTTTGCACCCTCCTGCACATCCCTGCCCCGCCTTGCACCGCATTGCACCTCACTGGACCGCACTGCACCGCACTGGACCGCACTGGACCGCACTGCGCCGCACTGGACCGCACTGCACCGCACTGCATCGCACTGCACCGCACTGCACTGCCCTGCACCGCACTGAACAGCACTACACCGCACTCCACCGTCCTACACTGCCCCTGATGGCTGCTGAGCTTCGTTTTGATGCTGAGGGTCAGCCTCTGGAGTTCGAGGCGTGGTTGGCTGACCTTCGCCGCCACCTCACTGGTCAGCGGCAGGACGGCCACCCGCTTTCTGCCCACCTAGACGGTATGCTCCCCTGCCCTGACCCCCCTGCTGTGCTGCCCGCTGATCCCACGCCCGCTGAGCGCGAGTCCACTGCCGCCGCTGCCCTTGCCCGCTCTGTCTGGCTTTCCCGCGATGCCCTTGCTCAGCTCGCCATTAGCAATGCCCTCCCCCCCCCTGAGCGCCCTCGCTTTAGAACCATTACTACCGCCCAGGCCTACCTCGATGCTGTCATCAAGCGCTATTCTACCCCTCCTGCTGCCTCAGTGGGTCGCCTGATCCTCCCCCTGCTCTTTCCTGACCTTGCGTCTTTCCCCACTGTCTCTGACCTCGCTGCCCACCTGCGCTCGATCGATGAGACCTGGCGCGCTGCCTGCACTGATGCACAGCTTAGAGTCCACCAGCCTCCCATGACCTCTACCCTCTACCTCCTTGCCACCCGCCTCCCTGACCGCCTTGCCGCCGCCCGCGACCAGTTCCTTAGCATCCACCCCGCTGCTCTCACCCTCACCGACTTTGTTGACACCCTGACTGTTATAGAGACTCGTCACCGCTCCATCGCCCAGGCGAGCGGTACAGTACCGGTCCCTATCTTTCAGGGTTGTGCCCCCGCTCAGTGTACCTTCTCCGACGGCTCTGTCGCTGTGGCTGAGACTGCTGCTGCAGTGCAGTCCCGCTCGGGGAAGGGCCGCCGCCCCAAGGTTGGGAGCGGCGGAGGCGGCGGGGGTGCGGGTGGGGGTGGTGGTGGAGTCGGGTCGTCCGGTGCCGGTGCGGACGTGGGGACCCTGCCCAGTCCAGCTGCCCCGCTGCCTCCACAGTCGCAGCAGCAGCAGCAGCAGCAGTCGCCGCAGCCGCAGCCTCCGCAGCAGCCGCAGCAGCCGCCGCAGACGAGGCAGGCGAGTGCTCTCCCGCCTGGGTGGCCTGGAGCTGGTGGTGGTCGTGCGCGTGGTGGTGTGCCGGGTGGTGGTTCTGGAGGCGGGCGCTGTCAGTACCAGATCCAGACCGGTCCTCGCCGCGGTTTCGTTTGCGGTAAGATCGGTCATTCCACTCCTCGCTGTTTTCGTCGTCTGGACGACCTGTTCCGTCAGCGCTTTGGCCCGGCGCCCGACCTCCCGGACTGGCACAGCTTGCTTAGGCGTAGCATTCAGATTTTTGAATTGGACATGGATGCCATTGTAGCAGCCTTGCATGTGATGTATGCTGATGACTCTAGTGTGCTTCTCTCTTATTACCCTGTGTTCCCTAGTGTAGATGTGCCTATCGTAGACTCCCCTGCTGCGTCAGGCGTAGGATCTCCTGCTTTGCTTAGCCTCGGTGCTTCCACCGCTTCACTGCCGCCTCGCGCGACTGCTGCGCTTTCCTTCACCTTGGACTCTGGCGCCTCCCGGTGTTTCTTCCGCGACTCCACGACGCTGACGCCGCTGCCTGTTCCCGCTGCAGTTACTCTTGCTGACCCCTCCGGTGGTCCCGTCGTTGCCCGCAGTTCCACCTCCCTTCCCTGTCCGGCGGTTCCTTCAGGTTCGCTCACCGGTCTGCATATCCCCTCGTTCTCCAGGAACCTAGTTGGTGTCGGCTGCCTCCAGGACCTTGGCGTCACCACTACGTTCCCTGGTCACGAGCGGTATGCTGTCTGTACCGAGGCCGCCACTGGTGCCCCCCTTACCACTTTCCCCCGGGACCCGGTGTCCGGCCTGTTCACACTTGACACCGCGACTTCCGCAGCTGGGTCTTCCCCCCAGGTCGCTGCGTCCACCCAGGTTGCTGCTGCGTGCTCCTGTCGGTCCCTCACTCACCCGACTCTCCTTTGGCACCACTGCCTTGGTCACCCTGCACTCCCGCGTCTGCGTCACATGTCCCAGCACGGTCTCGTCCTTGGTCTCCCCGGTTCATTCCCCGAGTTTCCCTCCTCCCCCGCCACCCCGTGCACGCCTTGTGTCGAGGGCCGGCTCCGCCGTGCCCCTCACTCCTCCTCGTTTCCCCCTACCACCGCACCACTGCAGACTCTGCACATGGACGTCTGGGGCCCAGCCCCGGTCCATGGGCCGCGTCGCGAGCGCTTCTTCCTAGTGCTTGTCGACGACTTCACACGTTACACCACCGTCTTTCCCCTGGAGCGGAAGGCCGACGTGCCTGACGTTCTCATCCCCTGGCTTGTCTCTGCTCGTCTCCACCGCGGTCTCCCTGCCTTGCGCCTCCACTCCGACCGGGGTGGCGAGTTTGCCTCAGGTGTCCTTGGTCGCTTCTGTCGTGCGGAGGGCATCACCCAGACGTTTACCCTGCCGGACTCCCCGCAGCAGAATGGGGTCGCTGAGAGACGCATCGGGTTTGGTCATGGAGGTGGCTCGCACCTCCATGATCCACGCCGGTGCACCCCATTTTCTGTGGCCGTTCGCCGTGCGCTACGCCGCTCACCAGCTTAACCTGTGGCCGCACCCCCAGCGGCCGCCGGTTTCGCCGACCCTTCTGTGGACCGGGTCCCCTGGTGACGCGTCTGCGTTCCACGTCTGGGGCTGCCTTGCTCACGTTCGTGCCTCTGGCACGGACAAGCTCACTGCCCGCACCCTTCCCTGCGTCTTCCTCGGTTTCCCCCTTGACGCGTCCGACTGGCACTTCTACCACCCGCCGTCTCACCGCTTCTTTCACTCTCGCGACGTCACCTTTGACGAGTCCGTCTCCTTCTACCGCCGCTTCCCCCACCGTGGTCCCCCGGTTACTCCCCCCCTGTTCCTGGTCCCTCTTTCCCCGGTGGTCCCTGCCCCTCCCCCCCCCCCGCCCCCCCGTCCGGCCCCCTCTGGTGTGTCTCACGTCACCCCCCTCCCGTCGGTCGTCCCGGTCGACGAGTCTTCTGACTCTGGTAGTCCTCCGGCGCAGTCCTCGCCGTCTGTCCCTCCCCCGGTGTCTCCTCCTCCACCGCCTCCGCAGCCGCCGTCGCCGCAGCTGCTGCAGCCGTCGTCTCCACCGCCGCCGCCGTTGCAGCCGTCGTCTCCGCCGCCACCGCCGTCGTGGCCGTCGCTGCAGCCGCCGCCGCAGTCGTCGCTGCCGCTGTTTGTGGACTCTGGGGGTGCTGGCGTTGAGGTGGGTACTAGTCCCGGGGCTCCTGTCGTGGCTTGTCCCGGCGGGCCTGGGGGTGGTACCGGTGCTGGCGGGGTTTCGTGCTCTGGGGGTGTCCCTTCTGGGGGTGCCGGTGTGGAGGGTTCGGGAGGTAGCAGTCGCGCAGCTTGTGGCCCTGGCATTGGTGTTGTGTCGCCGCAGCAGCAGTCCCCGCCGGTGTCCGCCCTCCGTCTGCTCGGCCTTCCGTCCCCTGACCCTGCGCCTGTTCCTCACCTGCCGTCTCCTCCTCTTCCCGTCTACGGCCCCGTGTTCCCTCCGCCGGACTCGTCCCCGGCTCGTTTTCCCCCTCGTTCCCCACCAGTGTCCCCTCCTCTGTCTCCTGACCCGACGCCTCCCTCTCACGTCTGGTCTCGCCGCCCCTCCCGTGCTCGTCCTGTCTCCCCCGTCCCGCGCTCTCACCCTATGTTGCTCCGCTCCCACGTGTCTCGTCCTCCCCTCCTCCCGTCTCCTCCTCCGTCCTCTCTTGTCGTTGCGTCTCCTCCTCTGTCTGACTACTTTCGTGCCGCTCGTCCTCTTGTTCCTCGGGTCCTTGCCTCTCTGGTTACAGACCCGTCTATTCCAGTGTCGAGTCTTGACGCCCTTGTCGCTGCGGTCGCTGACTTCGCCTCTACCCGTCGCCTTGACTACGCCACCGCTCTGGTCTCCGACCCTGCCTGTCCTCCGTTTGTCGGGGGTGCTCCTGCCCTCGGCAGTGACGTCCTGGAGGACCGCCAGTTTGAGCTTGCTTTCCTGTCCGAGGCTGCTCCCCATCTCTGTTCCATGCTGCTAGTCCCTGAGGGTGACCCAGACGCTTTCGACATCCCGACCCCTCGTACTTACGCTGAGGCGGTTTCGGGACCCTGGGCCTCTCAGTGGATAGCTGCCATGGAACAGGAGATGGCATCTTGGAGATCCACCGGCACCTTCGTCGACGCAGTTCCCCCACCTGGGGTGAACGTGGTCGATGGCCGTTGGCTCTTCAAGGTGAAGCGCCCTCCTGGAGAGCCGCCAGTGTTCAAGGCGCGCTACGTGGCTAGAGGCTTCAGTCAGCGCGAGGGGGTGGACTTCTTTCAGACTTTCGCTCCTACGCCGAAGATGACTACTCTTCGGGTTCTGTTACACGTAGCGGCTCAGCGTGACTACGAGCTTCACTCCCTCGACTTCTCCACTGCCTTCCTTCAGGGCAGCCTTCACGAGCAGGTCTACCTGCGTCGTCCTCAGGGCTTTACTGGCACTTTCCCCCCTGGGACCCAGTGGCTTCTGCGGCGTCCAGTCTACGGCCTGCGCCAGGCGCCTCGTGAGTGGCATGACACGCTGCGTGCTACCCTTGCTGACCTGCAGTTTATTCCGTCCTCTGCAGACCCCTCGCTCTTCGTTCGTGCTGGCCCAACTCTGTTCTACATCCTTGTCTACGTAGACGACCTGGTCTTTGCCACAGCTGACAGGGACGCACTGGCCGCCGTGAAGGCAGAGCTGCTGAAGAGACACACCTGCACTGACCTTGGAGAGCTGCGCCGTTACCTTGGCTTGCAGATCTCCACGGACAGAGCCGCGGGCACCATCACCCTGACTCAGTCACACTTGGTGCGCCAGGTCCTTCAGAGGTTCGGCCTTCAGTTCTCCTCCGCACAGCCCACCCCTCTTCCTCTGGACCACAGACTCTCCGCTCCAGTTCCTGAGGAGTCGGTAGATCCCAGTGGTCCTTACGCTGAGCTAGTGGGTTGCCTCATGTACCTGATGACTTGCACTCGCCCAGATCTCGCATACCCTCTCAGCATCCTGGCTCGTTTCGTGGCCACAGGCAGACACCGACCTCAGCACTGGTCTGCCGCTAAGAGGGTTTTGCGTTATCTTGCAAGTAAATCGGGCATGGGGTTAGTGCTAGGCGGACGCAGGCCAGTGGTCCTTACTGGACACACAGACGCTTCTTGGGCAGACGACGCCGAGACGCTCAGGTCTTCCCAGGGCTACTGCTTTAGCCTTGGCTCAGGTGCTGTCTCGTGGAAAGCTACCCGCTCCTTGTCTGTTGCCCAGTCCAGCTGTGAGGCTGAGATCTACGCCGGTGCCATGGCGGCACAGGAGCTCCGCTGGCTGACCTTCTTGCTCACTGACTTAGGTGAGCGGCCTAGCTCTGCCCCGGTCTTGTACGCTGACAACAGGGCCATGATCCTCCTGTGTCAGGAGCCTCGACTCGAGGGTAGAGCGAAGCACATCCAGCTGCGGTACTTCCTCCTGCGCGAGCTCCAGCAGCGTCGCCAGGCTCGCGTAGTACACTTGGCCTCCGGTGCCAACACAGCTGATATCTTTACGAAGGCGCTTGCGCCTAAAGATCATCAGCGGCACTGTGTACAGCTTGGTCTGGTTCCTGTAGTCCCTCACTTACTCGGGCCTTGACTTTGTACTGTCCTATATATATGTGTACACTCAGACTGGACTTGTGTCCTCTCACAGTGGTTGGTCTAGTAGTGCCGCCCTGTACTTGTTCTTGTCTTGTCTGTACTCCTTCTGACTGGTCTTTCAGACCCTTGTCTCAGAGGCTGGACTAGTAGTGCCGCCCTGAGCTGCTTGTTTAGGACATTCCCCTATGCAGTCCAGGGGGTGTGTCAAACATGTTTATTGATCATGTTTGTATAGACTGTATAGGGTAACCTCCTAGAGGGTACAACATTTAGGTATATGTGCATGTACTCTCTAACTCTATCATAATTCAATTCTAGTTTTGAGAAAGTCTCCCCTTCGCGATTTCATCCTTGACGAAGAAGTACCGCAGGGCAATGTGCTTGGTTCGGTTGGCGAAGCCGTCCTTGTTCGCGATTTTGATCGCAGATTGGTTGTCGCAGAGGAGTGAGAAGGCGGGCAGGGTCGCGATCTTCGCTTCCTCGAGTAACTCCCGCAGGTAGAGTCCTTCCTTGGTCGCAGTACAAAGGGCGATATACTCTGCTTCAGCCGAGGATAGTGCGATTAACTCCTGCTTGTTCGACTGCCAGGAGATAGTTTCGATGGGTTCTAGTCGGTAGATGTAGCCCGTCCTAGATCGTCGATTTTCCCTATCTCCCGCGTGGTCGGCGTCGACGTATCCGAGTAGTCGTACGGACGGTGTTGTCGCTTTGCTGTAGGTAAGCCCGATCGTCGGCGTGGAGACGAAGTAGAGTAGTGCCCGGTTGAGCTCCTCGAGATCTTCCTGTTCCGGTTGCTTCAGATGCGTCGCCAGTTGACTCGCACTATAGGACAGGTCGGGTCGGCAGGTTACTGCTGCGAATAGTAGGCAGCCGAGCTTCTGTTGATACTCCTGGATTTGCTTCGCGGGGAGTTTTGCGGAGGTGCTGTTGTTGTTCCCGTAGTGGTAGGGAGTTGGGACAGTAGTCGGTGTTAGACCGAATTTCTTCGCGACGGTGCCCGAGTACTTTCCAGCGTGTAGGTAGAACGCCGTGTCGTTTTCGTCGACATTCAGTCCTAGGTACTGGGTCACTTCGTCGGACACCGTGAGTGTTAAGTCTTCTTTCAGCTTCCGTTCGAACCAGGTGGCGATGTCGGTAGTGGAGCCGATGTAGAGCAGGCCGTCGACGTAGACGATGAGTAGGATATACTCTCTTCCCTTCTGCAGTCGGTACATTCCTTGGTCATGCAGCAGCTGTAGGAATCCGATTTTTGCGAGACGGCCGTGGAGATGCTGCTGCCAGAGCCGCAGGGCTTGCTTGATCCCGTATAGGGATTTTGTCAGTTGGCATACTTTCGTGGGGTCGTCGATGAATCCGTGGGGTTGTTCGACGAAAATCTCGGCGTCCACAGGTGCGTATAGGAACGCATTCGCGACGTCGATTTGGCGTAGTGGTAATGTCTTCGTGGCCGCGACGGCGAGTAGGATGCGTAATGAGGTGTGACGGGAGACTGGAGCGAAGGTTTCTGTGTAGTCGGTCCCGTATCGTTGATCGAAGCCTCGTACGACCCATCGAGCTTTGAATCGTTCGATGGAGCCGTCTGAGTTGGTCTTAATGCGGTACACCCATTTCCCCGAGAGGACGTTTTTCCCATTGATGCTTGTTGCAGGTACCAGTTTCCATGTTTTCCGGTCTTGCAGAGCCTTTAACTCCTTTTCCATCGGTTCCTTCCATTTCGCCTTATATTCCCCCCCCAGAGCCTGCGACAGGGTCGAAGGCTCTCGCGGAGAAGGCGGCGGCGGATGCTGGACGGAGACCCAGAGGCCTAGAATCTGCAGTCCCGTGGGTGTGTGTCGAGGGGAATTTTCATTCCCGGAATAAGCTGCTTCGTCACCGTCTTCTGGGTCAGGTAAGAAGTTGGGACCGATGCGTTCTGAAACATTTGTGTCGACTGGGTGGGGTGTAATATAACCTTGGTCAGCGAAGTGGTAAAAGGTGTCGAGGTTGTTGCTATCGAGAGGATTGTCTTCGTCGAGTGGAACAGGTACGGAACAGAATGGGAGTGGTCCTGCAGATTCCGAGGCTTCAGGTACGTCTTCTTCTGCCGCGTCAGCTTCGGCAGCACGGTCGGCGAAGGAACGAAGTCCGGAGAAGCCGTCGGTGGGGTCTTGTGTGTTGGCAATGTTGTCCAGGTAATGCTGCAGCGTCAGTCACTCGTAGAAGATAACATCACGTGATGCCACGGTATTTTTGTCTTGTATGTCGAGAATTTTCCACGCGTGAAAATGTTTGGCGATGCCGAGGTGTAGTCCCCACCGAGCTCGTTGTGTGAAGCGTCCTGCTCGGGCTGTGTGGGGTCTGTACTGAACCATGCAGCCGAAAACTCGGAGTAATTTTGTGCTGCCCCTTTTTCTTGTCCACAACAGGTGCGGTGATGCGTTGTTGGGAAGCGATGACGAGGACAGCAGGTTGTGCAGGTGAACTGCATGTGTCATCGCGTCTGGCCACAGTGTGGTGGGCAGCCTCATCCCCAGAAGCAGTTTTCGCATCGTCGTTTGCAAGGTCCGGTTCATGCGTTCTGCGACCCCCTGCTGCTGGTGAGCATAGGGCAGAGACACTAGGCGTCTGATTCCTCTTTCCGCCAGATAGGTCCTGAAGCGTTGTGACTGGTATTCCAGTGCGCCGTCTGACTGGAAGCTCTTGAGCTTGGTTCCTGATTCTCTTTCGGCGATGGGAAGCCATGTTGTGAAGGCGTCGAAAGCTTGATCGCGCGTCTTGAGATTGAAGTGCCAGACGTATCTGGTTGCTGCGTCGATGAACGTGATGACGTAGTTGAAGTCGGCTTCGGTGTCTTCTCGAGGCATGTTTAAAATATCGTTGTAGACTTTTTCCATCGGAGCGTATGTAGGTGCGCTTGGGTTGTGATGAGATGGAAAAGGCTGATGGGGAAGATCTGCTTCGGGGCACGTGAAGCACCGTGCTCGTGGTCGTCGAAGTTCTTGGCCGCTCGTCGTTGGGAGGGCGTTGCGTTCTAACACCTCTGCTTGGATTGTTTGTAGTATCGTGCTGTTTGCAGGATGCCCGAGGCGTTGGTGCCAGATGTCGTCGGAAGCGCGATGACCCGGCGAGCGGTGGTATATGTCGGCGTTGGAGAAGAACGCGACGACTGTGGCGGGACTTCGACAAACTTCTCGTGGGATGGGCATAAGTTGGTCTGCTTCGGTTGGCGGTCCTCGGATCGCCGGTGGTGGGACTCGGCTGGGTCCTGCTGCTGCTACTGCAGGTGATGGTTTGGTTGGGATACTCGCGGGTACTTGTCTTTCTTGTCTGATGACTGCTAATGCTCGTGTTCTTTCTGCTGCAGGTATGGTGTTGGAGTGCCAGAAGCCGTCACTGTCGAATTCTGGATCAAGATCCGGCGGGTGTGTCCAGGCGGCGAATGATACGATGCCGTCGCTGTCGGCAGTACCGCGGTCGGGGACGAAGTCCAACACGAAGACGCCGGATTTCAGGAGAGCACGACCGATGAAGAGGCCACCCTTCCCGTGGTATAGCCGAAACTCGTTGGAGTAGGAGTCGCACTCCAGGTGAATCCCCTTGGCCATTAGTTGGCTTATGCTTAGTAGGTTGTATCCCAGGTTGTCGACAATGAAGACTTTGTTGAGCTGAAGTATGACGTTTGTCTCCATGGATTGTAACTGAACCACGCCTTGTCTGTTTGTCTTCAGATTTTCGTTGTTGGCGACGGTGATGACGACGTCGCGGTTGAGGCGTTTCTCCTGTTGCACGAATCGTCCCGAAGAGCACATGTGTTGCCCGCAGCAGCTGTCCAAGAACCAGGTGTTTCGCCCGGTGGGTTCGGCGTTGGCGACCGCAGCATATGTTGGATTGACTTGAAGGCCTTGTGAGCGCGGTGGCGGGAGCTCTTCTTCGTCTGGCGCGTAAGTGGGTGGTGATCCGGGTGCGCAGTTGTCGATGTGTACCATGCAATTGATAATGTTTGGTGTCTGTTGTGCAGATGTTGAAGAGCGTCTTGGGGGACTTGCTTGAGTGGAAGCGACTTGTGGTCTGCTGGACGGTAAACGCGAGGGCGGTTGCAGTTGACCTTGGAGTGCCCGGAAGTCTGGCAGTTGTGGCAGAACGGCGGCACGAAGGTAAATCCCCTGTTGTCGCGTTCTTGCTTGCCGCGTCGATTGTAGGTGTTGTCGTTTCTTCGTTGAGTGTAGAAGACTAACTGCTGCTGCTTCCTTGGTTGTCTTTCTTCGAACAGGTCCATCTCCTATTGTTCAGCGTGAAGCTCGGCGCAGAGGTGCATCTCCGAAATCCTTCCGTGGGCGCGAAGAAGCGATCGTGTGGTTCTCCATTCTGGCCCGAGCCCGGCGAGGACAAGTGTCACGAAGCTTTCTTCAGTGATTGTTCCTCCGCACCGAAGCAGGCGGTCGCGGAGGGTCTGGCAGCGGCTCATATACTGCATCGCCTTTTCCTCGGTCTTCATTTGTATTGTTGTCAGTTGTTGCAGGAGTCTGCTTTGTGTCACGCTGTCGTTTGCTTGGTAGAGGCACTTGAGATGGTGACATGCGAGTTCCGCGGAGTTTCCATAGCTCCTGTATGTTCTGATGCTCTGCTGTTCTTGTGGTGACATGTTTCTCAGGAGAACCGTATACGCCAGCAGCGACTGATACGTGAAGATTTCTTGTTCCTTTCTAGTGCCGTTGCTTGGGAATGGCAGGGACCCGTTGAAGTATCCCAGAAGGTGCGCAGCCTCCATCAGCAGCTCGAACTCGAAGCTCCAGGTAAAGAAGTCGTGTCCGTTGAACGGTGAGGATGTCTGCAGTTTAATCACGTGTGAAAAATGCGCCTGGAGACTTAAGATTTCGTTTGGTGTTTGTTGTGATGCAGCTGCTGTTGGTTGGGCACGGGGCGGCATGAACTCGAACGTCCCCGGTGAAGAGTGATAAGGCGCAAAGGTAGGCGCTTGATTGTGTCGCCCAAACGATGAGTTGTCGAGGCTCATCGGCACTAATCCCATGTTTCCTCCATTGCTCTGTGTTGAATGCGCAGGTGTCCTTGTCTGCTGCTGCTGGTCGAAGTGCGACATGAAGCTGAAGAACCTTTCCATAAGGTTGGGGTCCACGCTTGAAGAGGGAGATGGAGTCACCATCTCTGGTACTCTTCCCGTTGTTTCTTGAGCAGTCCCGGTCTCTGTCTGCAGTCCTGAGGTGTGCAGACCAGAGTTGCCGTGTTGAGTTTCTTGGCCGCTGGGTGAGCCCGTAGAGACTTTCTTGCCCTTGCTGTCCATGTCTTGTGATCAATGAAGTCGTTGAATTGAGTTGAGTTGCAGGTTGATGGAGCGCAGTTGCTGGGAGTTTGGTCTCTGACCAGCTCTCATACCATATTGGGCTGAGAAAAAGCCCTTAGGATCTTTTCAGAGACTAAGTCCCGGCTGTGAAGACTTGAGTAGTGCAGCGGAAGTTGAGGCAGTTGAACCCTTGTACTAGTTATATGAGAACAAGTGATTAATTAAAGAAACAAGCATACAACAATATATAGAGGATAAGAAAGCAGTTGTAGAATACAGTTACAGGAACGGTTTATCGAGTCGCACAGCGACTCGATTGCCGCTTCGGTTACCATCCGTGATGTTGTAACGGTCAGTCGTAACCTCCAGTTGCGACCTTTCGAGTCTTTTCGCATTCTTTGTCCGCCCCCTCGTGCAACCTCCGTTGACTCGCGTGCTCCCCTGTAATCTTCCTCGAGTACAGTGTTATACTTCAGAAACGCTTAAGTCCTTTGAGATATTTCCAACAATTTTTACGCCTTTTACGCTTTTTTTCAGGGTGTTTGCTTGTACTGACCCTGATGAAAATGTCAACTTATACATATGTTGTATGTAGAAGTTATAGGCTAGCCTAGGTGTGTGCTTCTAGTGAGTACAACCCCAACAGGTATATGTTCTAGGTTTCTCGCACTAGTCATTCATTCTTGCATTCTAACATGGTATCATGCGTAGGTTAGGTCCACCCACCCGCTTCCGCCCGTGCCCTAGCCTACCTCCCCCCCCCCCTACCTCGACCTAGCACCCGTACGACCCGTAGCGCCCGCCTGGCTCCGTCGCGCCCACCTGGCCCCTAGCGCCCACCCGTCCCTTACGCGCCCACTCGGCCCCGTTGTGCCCGCCTGGCCCCTTCGCGCCCACCTGGCCCCTAGCGCCCGCCCGTCCCTTACGCGCCCGCCTGGCCCCGTCGCGCCCGCCTGGCCCCTTCGCGCCACCCTCGCCACTAGCGCCCGCCCGGCCCGTTGCGCCCGCCTGGCCCCGTCGCACCCGCCTGGCCCCGTCGCGCCCGCCTGGCCCCTCCGCGCCACCCTGGCCCCTAGCGCCCGCCCGGCCCCTCCCAGCGCCCGCTCGGCCCCTCCTAGCGCCCACTCGGCCCTGCCTAGCGCCCGCCCGGCCCCTCCTAGCGCCCGCCCGGCCCCTCCCAGCGCCCGCCCGGCCCCTCCTAGCGCCCGCTCGGCCCCGCCCAGTGCATGCCCGGCCCCTCCTAGCACCTGCCCGGCCCCTCCTAGCGCCTGCCCAGCCCCGCCCAGTGCCTGCTCGGCCCCTCCTAGCGCCCGCCCGGCCCCTCCTAGCGCCCGCTCGGCCCCGCCCAGCGCATGCCCGGCCCCTCCTAGCGCATGCCCGGCCCCTCCTAGCGCCCGCTCGGCCCTGCTTAGCGCATGCCCGGCCCGTCCTAGCGCCCGCTCAGCCCTGCCTAGCGCACGCCCGGCCCCTCCTAGCGCCCGCTCGGCCCCGCCTCGCGCCTCCTCGGCCCCTTCTAGCGCCTGCCTGGCCCGTCCTAGCCCTGCCCGGCCCCTCCTAGCGCCCGCCTGGCCCGGCCGCGCCCGCCTGGCCTGTTGCGCCCGTCTGACCCCGTCGCGCCCGCCCGGCTCACAGCGCCTGCCCGGCCCCGTTCCGCCCGCCCAGCAACTCCAGCCCCTGTGTCCTCTGCTCACCAGCGCTGGAGCGTCCTGCAGCCGTCCTCCTGGAGCTGTCCTGCTGTGTCCCTGTGGAGCTGTGCCGCTGTGTCCCTGTGTCGCTGAGGAGCTGTGTCGCTGACCCTGCACGATGGCTGACTTCGTACTCCGCCTGGACGCTGAGGGGCCATGCGGTCGACTTCGCCGCCTGGCTGTCCGATCTCCGTCGTCAACTCACAGGTCAGCGCCAGGATGGGCACTCTTTGGTTGTCCATGCTGATGGCTTGCTCACCTGCCCCCCTACGCCTGCTCCCCTCCCTACTGACCCCACCTCTGCTGAGAGTGTGGCTTTCTCTGCTGATGCACTTGCTTGTGCCGTCTGGGACTCTCGCGATGCTGTTGCTCAGGTCGCGATCAGTCACGCTCTCCCTGCGTCTGAGCGTTCGCGTTTCGCTACTGTTGATATAGCCAAGGCTTACTTAGATGTTGTTGTTGCTCGCTATTCCACGCCTGCCTCCGCTACTGCCGGCCACCTGCTCTTCCCTATGCTTTCCCAGACCTTGCTTCCTTCCCTACTGTTGCTGATCTTGCCACTCACTTGCGAGCCCTAGAGTCGCGCTACCGCACTGCTAGCACTGCTGCCCAGCTCACTGCGCTCCCCCCCCCCTTCTGCATGACCCTCTACTTTATCGCTATGCGCCTGCCTGACCGCCTTGCTAGTGCACCCGACCTCATCCTTAGCCAGCACCCGGGTGACCTCACCCTGCCAGCCTTTGTCACCGCCCTGACCGAGATCAAGACTTGCCAGCGCACTATCGCTCAGTCGAGCGGTGCGCCGGCAGTCTCTATCTTTCACGGCTGTGCCCCCTCCCAGTGCACGTTTACTGACGTTTCGGCTGCGGTCACCACTGCGACCCCTTTGACCAAAACTGCAGCTGCGGTCCACCCGCAGCAGCGCTCGCGCCGCGCAGGTCGTGGCCGCCAGGGAGGGCGGGGTGGTGGAGCTGATGGTAGTGGTGGTGGTGCCGGGGACAGTGGCTCTACTGAGGGGACTGCCGCAGTTAGTCAGGAGCAGCAGCCGTCGCCCCAGCAGCAGGAGCAGCCGCAGCAGCCGTCGCAGCAGTCGCATTTGTCGCAGCAGCAGCCCCAGCCCCCGTCGTGGGCTCGTCTTCCGCCGGGTTGGCCCGGCACCTCCGTCGGTGGTGGCCGTGGTGGTGGCCCGCGCAGCTTGGCGTCTACTGGCAGCTCCGGAGGTGCGACTTGCCAGTACCAGCTTCAGACCAGGCCTCTCCGCGGCACTCTGTGCCGTCGCCCGCACCCGACCGCCCGCTGTTTCCGCCGCCTCGACGATCTCTTTCGTCTTCGCTTTGGCCCGGCCCCGGACCTCCCCGACTAGCACAGCCTGCTTCGCCAGGGCGTGCCGATCTTTGAGTTAGATATGGATCAGCTAGGTGCTGCTTTGCATGCCTTGTATGCTGACACTTCTAGTGTTGCTGGATCTTACTACCCTGTGTACTCTAGTTTAGGTGTAGCACCCTTGTGTAGATTAGCCTCCCCTGCTGCGTCAGGCGTAGGACTGCCTAGTTTGACTAGCCTCGTTCCGGCACCAGCCCCGTGCCCAGCCTCCGCCACTGCCTCGCTGTCCTTCACTCTCGACTCCGGTGCTTCTGCCTGTTTCTTCCGCGACCGCTCCACGCTCACGCCGCTTGCCGCGCCTACTGTTGTCGCTCTTGCTGACCCCTCTGCGGGTCCTGTTGTCGATCGCAGCTCCACTTTTCTTCCCTGTCCAGCCGTTCCCTCGGGCTCCCTTACCGGCCTCCACGTTCCCTCGTTCTCCAGAAACCTAGTTGGTGTCGGCCGTCTTTAGGACCTCGGCGTCACCACTACGTTCCTTGGGCACGAGCGGTTCGCCGTCTGTACCGAGGCTGTCTCAGGTACCCCTCTTGCGACGTCCCCCCGCGACCCGATGTCCGGTCTGTTTACCCTCGACACCGCTTCCCCCCCGGTGGTTGTGTCCTCCCAGGTCGCTGTAGCTTGCTCGTGTCGGTCCCTCTCTCACCCGTCCCTTTTGTGGCACCACCGCTTAGGTCACCCTGCTCTCCCGCGTCTGCGTCACATGTCCCAGCACGGTCTTGTCTTAGGCCTCCCTGCATCGCTCCCCGCCCTTCCCCCCTCGTCTGCTCCCCCGTGCACGCCTTGCGTCGAGGGCCGGCTCCGCCGTGCCCCTCACTCCTCCTCGCTTCACCCTGCTACTGCTCCCCTTTAGACCCTGCACCTGAACGTTTGGGGCCCAGCCCCCGTCCCCGGACCGCGCGGCGAGCGCTACTTTCTTGTGCTCGTCGACGACTACACGCGCTACACCACGGTGTTTCCCCTGGAGCGGAAGGCCGACGTGCCCGATGTTCTTCTACCGTGGGTTGTGGCTGCGCGTCTTCACCGCGGTCTCCCCTTGTTGTGTCTCCACTCCGACCGTGGCGGCGAGTTCGCCTCTGGTCGGCTTGGAGAGTTCTGTCGTGCGGAGGGCATCACCCAGTCGTACACCTTGCCGGACTCGCCACAGCAGAATGGGGTTCCTGAGCGCCGCATCAGCTTGGTCATGGAGGCTGCTCGCACCTCCATGATTCATGCCGATGCCCCCCATTTTTTGTGGCCGTTCGCTGTTCGCTACGCTGCTCACCACGCTCCCGGCGGCCGCAGGTTTCGCCGACCCTCCTTTGGACTGGGTCCCCGGGTGACGCGTTTGCGTTCCACGTCTGGGGTTGCCTTGCTCACGTTCGTGCCTCTGGCACGGACAAGCTCACTGCCTGCACGGTCCCCTGTGTCTTCCTCGGTTTCCCCCTGGACTCATCTGACTGGCTGTTCTACCACCCGCAGTCTCACCGCTTCCCGCTGTTCACTCTCGTGACGTCACCTTTGACAAGTCTGTCTCATTCTATCGTCGCTTCCCTCACCGAGGTCTCCCGTTTCCCCCCCCCTGTTCCTTGCTCCCTCTCCCCGGTAGCCCCCTCCCCCCCGCCTCGTCCTGCCCCGTCTGGTGTCTCCCATGTCACCCCCCCCGGTCGGTTGTCCCCGTTGAGGAGTCTGCTGACTCTAGTGGTCCCCCTGGCCCGTCCTTGCCGCGTCCCCCTTCCCCGGTGTCTCCGCCTCCGCTGTCGCAGTCGCCGCCGCCGCCGCTGCCGCCGCCGTCGCAGCCGCCGCCGCCGTCGCAGCCGCTACCGCCGTCGCCGCCACTGCCGCCGCTGCAGCTCTTGGCCTCTCGAGGTGCTGGCGTTGAGGAGGGTGTTTGTCCTGCGGCCCCTGGCGTGGTCTGTTTCGGCGGGCCTGGGGGTGCCGCCGGTGCTGTAGGGGGTTCTTGCTCTAGGGGTGTTGGTTCTGGGGATGCTGCTGTTGAGTGTTCTCCGAGCGGCTGTCATGCCCCTGCCGGTCCGCGGGTCGAGCACCAGCCGCCGCACCAGCCGCCGCACCAGCTGCCGCCGGTCTCTGCTCTTCGCCTGCTCGGCCTTCCCTCCCCCGACCGCTCGCCGGTGTCTCCCCCACCACCTTCTCACCTTCCTGTCTCTGGCCCTGTGTTCCCACCGCCAGACTCGTCTCCAGCCCGTCTTCCTCCTCGTTCCTTTTTTGTGTCCCCTCCACTGTCTCCTGGCCCTACACCTCCGTCCCACGTGTGGTCTCGCCGTCCCTCCCATGCTCGTCCCGTCTCTCCTGTCCTGCGCTCCCACCCTATGTTTCTCCGTTCCCACTTCTCTCGTCCTCCCCTCCTCTCGTCGCCTCCTCCCTCGTCGCTTGTTGTTGCACCTCCCCCGCTATCTGACTACCTCCGTGCCGCTCGTCCCCTTGTCCCTCGGGTTCTTGCCTCTCTTGTTACAGACCCGTCTGTTCCTGTCTCGCGCCTTGACGCGCTTGTCGCGCCTGTCGCTGACTTTGCCTATACCCGCCGCCTTGACTACGCTACCGCTCTGGTCTCTGACCCTGCCCGTCCTTCCTTCCGTCGGGGGAGCACCTGCCCTTGGCAGTGACGTTCTAGAGGACCGGCAGTACGAGCTTGCTTTCCTTTCCGAGGCCGCTCCCCATCTCTGCTCCATGCTCCTAGTCCAAGAGGGTGACCCAGACGCCTTCGACATCCCGTCCCCTCGCACTTACACTGAGGCCACCTCGGGACCTTGGGCCACTTAGTGCATAGCTGCCATGGAGCAGGAGATGGCATCTTGGAGGTCCACCGGCACTTACGTCGACGCAGTTCCCCCTCCTGGGGTTAACGTAGTCGATGGTCGGTGGCTCTTCAAGGTGAAGCGCCCCCCTGGAGAGCCACCTGTCTTCAAGGCACGCTACGTGGCTAGAGGCTTCAGCCTGCGCGAGGGGGTGGACGTCTTCCAGACCTTCGCCTCGACCCCGAAGATGACTACTCTTCGGGCACTGCTACACGTAGCAGCAGAGTGCGACTACGAGCTTCACTCCCTCGACTTCTCTACTGCCTTTCTTCAGGGCAGCCTACACGAGCAGGTCTACCTACGCCGACCACAGGGCTTCACTGGTACCTTCCCCCGTGGGACCCAGTGGCTTCTCAGGCGCCCGGTCTACGGCTTGCGCGAGGCTCCCCGTGAGTGGGACGACACGCTGCGTGCCACGCTAACAAACCTGCAGTTCTTTCCGTCCTCTGCCGACCCCTCACTTTTTGTGCGTTCCGGCCAGACCTCGTTCTACATCCTTGTCTACGTAGACGACCTGGTTTTCGCTACTGCTGACAGGGACGCACTGGCCTCCGTGAAGGCCGAGCTGCTGAAGAGACACACCTGCACTGACCTTGGAGAGCTGCGTCGCTATCTTGGCCTGCAGATCTCTAGGGACAGAGCAGCACGCACCATCACTCTGACTCAGTCACACTTGGTGCGTCAGGTCCTTCAGAGGTTCGGCCTTCAGTTCTCCTCCACACAGCCCACACCTCTACCTGTAGACCATGGGCTCTCTACTCCCGTTCCTGAGGAGCCAGTAGAGCCCAGCGGCCCCTACGCAGAGCTGGTGGGTTGCGTCATGTACCTGATGACTTGCACTCGCCTAGATCTCACATACCCTCTCAGCATCCTGGCTCGCTTTGTGGCCACCGGTAGACACCGACCACAGCACTGGTCGGCCGCTGAGAGGTTTTTGCGATATGTAGCAAGTACACAGACGCTTAGTGCTAGGAGGACGCAGGCTGGTGGTCCTCACTGGGCACACAGACGCTTCTTGGGCAGACGACTCTAAGACTCTCAGGTTGTCTCAATGCTACTGTTTTAGTCTTGGTTCGGTAGCTATCTCTTGGAGATCCACTCGCTCGTCGTCTATTGCTCAGTCCAGCTGTGAGGCTGAGATCTACGCCGGTGCCATGGCGGCACAGGAGCTCTGCTGGCTGACCTTCTTGCTCACAGAGTTAGGTGAGCGGCCTACCTCTGCCCCGATCCTGTACGCTGACAACAGGGCCATGATTCTCCTGTGTCAGGAGCCTTGGCTTGAGGGTAGAGCGAAGCATATCCAGCTGCGGTACTTCCTCCTGCGCGAGCTACAGCAGCGTCGCCAGGCCCGCGTAGTTCACTTAGCCTCAGGTGCCAACACAGCTGATATTTTTACTAAGGCGCTTGCGCCTAGAGATCATCAGCGGCACTGTGTAGAGCTTGGTCTTGTTCCAGTAGCTACTCACCTGTTAGGACCCTGATTGTGTACTCTCTATTATATATACCTGTCTGACTGGCCTTGTGGCCTTACCTCCAGTGGCTGGACTAGTAGTGCCGCCCTTGCTTGCTTTAGTCTTGCTTGTACTCTTGCTGAGTAGTCCCAGGACCCCTACCTCAGTGGTTGGACTAGTAGTGCCACCCTGAGATGTGTGCTTCTTGCTTAGCACCACCCCTTCTCTAGCCTAGGGGGTGTGTCAACTTGTACATGTGCTGTATGTAGAAGTAATAGGCTAGCTTAAGTGTGTGCTTCTAGTGAGTACAACCCGAGCAGGTACATGTTCTAGGTTTCTCACACTAGTCCATTCATTCTCTCTTTCTGACATTGACTACCGACTCTCTATGCATGTTTCAACGCAGCGTCATGTTCCCCTTGTTGCATGCATCCCAGATTTCGCTGAACCTCCCCTACGTTCGCAATATGGTCTGCTGTTCGTATCTGCCCTACTGCCCTAAAATTGCCCCCTCAATTTCGCCCTACGAAGTAAGGAACCCTTTTTTTCAATGGTGACCCATGCTCAAGAGGGGCGCTCTTGAAGCCCCCCTCCCCCCCTTGTCTTTTTAGCCTGTGGTTTTAATAGTCGCACCTATGGTAAGTGCTGGTGCTAAGATTCGCTTTCGTGGCAAGTACCAAAGCTACAATATTTGTGGTAAGTATTATATAATACTAGAATGAATTACAAACAAAAGAGAACAAGGGAGATATAGGGTTTGCGTTATATTCTCAAAGAACACACACCTATTCTAGCCTATTACTTCTACATGTATGTATAAGTTGACACACCCCCTAGGCTAGATAAGGGGTAGTGCTGAGCAAGAAGCACACAGCTCAGGGTGGCACTACAAGTCCGACCTCTGAAACAGGGGTCTGAAGACCAGTCAGCAAGAGTACAAACAAGACAGGAGCAAACCAGGTCGGCACTACTACTCCAGGCACTAGAAAAGAAGCCACAAGGCCAGTCTGAAAGATATATATAAACAGTGGGAGTCTACAGGAACTAGACCAAGCTGCAAACAGTGTCGCCAGGGTCTCAGATATCAGACGAAATCGGTCTGATGGTCTGAAAATCATACCTGTTTTTTCTCATTCATCTGATTTTTTGACGGGCTAAATTAATTCGACTGATCGTCCAGATTAGCCATAACATTTCGTCTGAAAGTACAGACTAGGTGTAGACTTTCGTGTGAGAATTCAGATAGCGCGGATTTTTTCGTCTGATACATTCCTCGTCTCCCGATCACCCCCCCCCCCCCCCCCAACCCACCCACCCCCCCCCCCTCCCCCCCCCTCTGTCCCCCACAACCAAGAGTTTTTCCGGCCAAGTCCCCGATTGCCAGATACATTCCTCCCACACCCCTACACAACCTCCCTATTTTGTTTCTTTGCTAGTTTTTCCGGCATTGTCCTCCAGACCAAAGATATTCCTCCACATACCCCTCGCAACAATAAAAATTTGGCGAAGTCCCTCATACCTGAGACATTGCTCTACACACCAAACACAACCCCGAAAATTCGACTAAGACCCTTTTTGCGAGATACGTTCCCGCACACACCCCTCAAGCCATGTTTTTCCAATGAAGTCCCTCACAGCTAGACCATGAAATTTTGGCTCAAGAGTCAAGACCCTCCCACTCCCTCCCCCCCGTATACGTGCAATGGCGGTGCGTGTGAGGGTTGCTTGTGTGTGACACGTCACGTTACGTGCGAGTATCTCACCACCAAACAGAGCAAGGCCCTGGTACTGTAGGCAGATACAGTGCGCAGGCCCTGGTCTCTCTCCCCAGGCTCGGGCGCAACAGTGCCGTAAAATTTCCACGCAAAACGGTTCAATGCGGTTCCGCGTGGTCTGACACAGGGTTGTGCGTCGCATGTCCTTTCTCTATTTTGTCAAGTGTGAAGTGTCCATCTCATCGCAGGTGTGTGCAGCAAGCCCTCATCATCTCAAGAAGAATTGATCTTGCTGAACCAAGACCAAGAACTCAAGATTTCAAGCCCAAGGGACGTGGACAAATATTAAAATAGTGAAAATAGTAATGCTACTTCAAGTAGTGTTACATTTCACTTGGTGTAGCCCCTTCTTGGGTTTGTTTCGAGTCTCCTCATGGTTGGGGACTCTGTGGTGGTGTACCACCAACTTGGACCTCGGCTCTTGGGGTATGTAGAGGCTGAGAACCATCCCTACCTCGAACTCTTCTTGCTAAGTTTGTACTCCTAAGACTATAGTAGCTACTGTACCTCCTGCCAGTCAAACCGCCATAGCGTCGTTAAATCTTCATGAAAATTTATGATTCAACTTGCTGCTGATAGGCGACAGCAACGCGCTCCAGATCCAATTTACAGATCACCGTTTGAGGCACATATCAGATCGGCATCAATATTTGAAGCTGTCTAACGGAATTCTGACTGTGCACAATTTCTCTCATTTTAGGCACATCTGAGCCTATTGTGATTATAATAAGGACCAGAGGAGGGGTCAGCAAGTGTGAGAGCGACAGGCGCGGCAAGCGGCGTGAGTGTGGTGTGGTCATGGAAAAAGCAGGCAGACGCACCGAAGTCAAGCGTGAAGGGCAGCGAAGCAGGAGCGGCAGACGAAGGAGGGGCGAGTGTAGATCCTAGGCTAGACAGGGCAAACGGTCCTACGCCTGACGTAGCAGGGGAGTCTATAGTACACACAGGTGCTACGCTTAAGCTAGAGAACACAGGGTAATAAGATCCGGGCACACTAGAAGCATCAGCATACAAAGAATGCAGGGCAAAAGTAATCTGATCAATGTCTAAGTCAAACATAGGCAGACCGTGACGGAGCAGACAAGGCCAGTCAGGGAGGTTCGGGGCCGGGCCGAAGCGAGGACGGAAGAGGTCGTCAAGGCGGCGGAAGCAGCGGGTGGTTGGATGTGTGCAGCGGCACACATTGCCACGAAGGGGCCCGGTCTAGAGCTGGTACTGGCAGCTCATAGCACTGAAGCCGCCCGTAGACGCTGAGCTGCGAGGGCCGCCACCGCGGCCACCACCACCTAGGGCTCCTGGCCACCCCGGTGGGAGGAGGGCCCACAAGTGCTGCTGCTGCTGCAGTGGCTGCTGCTGCTACTGCGGCTGCTGTTGCTGCTGCTGTGGCAAATGTTGCTGCTGCATTTGCTACGGCTGCTGCTGCTCCTGGACACCAGCCCCAACCCCCTCGTCCGAACCACTATCCCTGCCACCACCACTACCACCACCAGCGCCACCACCACGCCCTCCCTTGGGGCCGCAGCGACCCCTACGCTGTCGCTGCTGCGGGAAGGCCGTAGCTGCGGTCTCAGTGGCCGGGGCAAGCGTGGAGTAGCGTGCAACTACTGCATCTAGGAAGTCTTTGGCGATTCCTACAGCAGTGAAGCGGTGATGCTCAGATAGGGGAAGCGCATGACTAATGGCAAGCTGCGCTGCAGCATTGCGAGAATCCCAAACAGCGCGAACGAGCGCAGCAGCAGCAAAGGCCTCACTCTCAGCAGAGGTGGGGTCAGTAAGGAGGGGATCAGGCACGGGGGGGGCAGAGAAGCAAGCCATCAACATCCCCATCCTGGCGCTGACCTATCAGGCGTTCGACAAGCCAGGCGCCGAAGTCGATCGTGTGCCCCTCCGTGTCAAGGCTTAGCATGGCGTCCACCATCGTGCAACCTCAGCGGCACCAGGACACGGCAGCACAGCGGCACAGGGACACAGCAGCACAGGGATATGGGTACTCAGCTGCATGGCGGTACAGCGGCGTGGCGGCAGGACTCTCCGGCAAGGAGCCCAGGTGGAAGGCCGAGGAGGGCCTGATGCTCTAAGGACCGGAGGCGCGCAGAGCCGGCAGGGCTCAAAGAGCCGGCAAAGTGCTGGGGGCTCTAGGGCGCAAGAGAGCCGGTGGGCGCGTGAGGAGCCAGCAGATGCGCAAGGGGCCGAAGCACACAAGGGGCCGGCGAGGCGCGTGAGAGGCCGGGCAGGTGCGGGAGGGCCGGCGCGTATAGAGGAGCCGGCAAGTCGCGTGGGGCCGGCGGTGCGCAGGAGGGGCCCGCTAGGCAGTAGGGGCCAGCTAGGCGCGAGGGGCCGGCTAGGCAAGAGGGGCCGGCTAGACGCGATGGGCCGGCTAGGCGAGAGGGGCCGGCTAGGCGCGAGGGGCCGGCTATGGTGCGAGAGGGGGTCGGCTGGGTGCGAGGGGCCAGCTGGGCGCGAGGGGCTGGCTAGGCGCGAGGGGCCGGCTACGGCGTAAGAGGGGGCTTGCTGGGTGCGAGGGGGCGGCACGGCGCGTAAGGGACAGCGGGCACGCTGGGGGCCGGTGGACGCGCTAGGGGTCGGCGAGGCGCGGTAGGCTAGGGCGAGGGGCGGAAGCGGGCGGGCGGACCTATCCTACTCATGATAACATATTAGAATACTAGAATGAATTAGAAACAAGAGAGAACAGGGGAGATATAGGGTTTGAGCTGTACTCTCTAAGAACACACACCTATTCGAGCATATAACTTCTACTTGCAAATGTATGTATAAGTTGACACTAAGTACCATAACTAGTGTTAAGATTTGCACTTATGGTAAGAACCAAAGCTAAGGCTAAGCAATGCACTGGTAATAGATATCAAACCAATGGCTAAAGTTGCGCATCACATCTGTGATAGGAACCAATTTCTGGTTAACAGTTGCACTTAGGCAAAGTTTTGAATGCTCAGAGCTGCACCCTTGGTGAAGTACAACTGCAAGGGTTCAGCATTGCACCTATGGTTAAGGGTAGATACCTAACTGAGTATCGGTACTTACAAGTGCAATAATAAACTGATTGTCTGGTAGATACCAAATGAGTCGCGAATCCTATGTTTTGGTTATATTAATACCATAAGTGCAACTCTTAGCCTTAAACAGCTGAGATGCTAAACTTTCGTGTTTGGTACTTCGTGCATTTTCTTAGAGTAGAGTGAATCACTAGAATGAGGTGGTACAAGGGGATATAACCTAAGGGGTTGTACTCCATATGAGCTTGCACCTAGCTAGCCTATAACATATATAAACTAGATATTGACACACCCCCTAGGCTAGACAAGGGGCAGCGACTAGCAAGAGGCACATAGCTCAGGGTGGCACTACTAGTCCAACCTCTGAGGCAAGGGCCGGAAGACCAATTAGCAAGAGTACAAACCAAACAAGTGTAATCCAAGGCGTCACTATAAGTCCAACCACTGGAACAAGAGCCACAAGGCCAGTTAAGATAATATAAGCAGAGGTACAGATTCAGGGTCCTAGCAAGTGTGAACCTATAGGAACTAGACCAAGCTGTACACAGTGCCGCTGTTAATCTTTAGGCGCAAGTGCCTTCGTAAAGATATCAGCTGTGTTGGCACCTCAAGCCATGTGTACTACGCGGGCCTGGTGGCGCTACTGTAGCTCGCGTAGGAGGAAGTACCATAGCTGGATGTGCTTTGCTCTGCCCTCCAGTCAAGGCTCGTGACACAGGAGGATCATAGCCCTGTTGTCAGCGTACAGAACCGGGGCAGAGCTAGGCCGCTCACCTAAGTCTGTGAGCAAGAAAGTGAGCCAGCGGAGCTCCTGTTCCGCCTTGGCACCATCGTATATCTCGGCCTCGCAGCTCGACTGGGCAACAGACGACGAGCCGGTGGACCTCCACGACATGGCCCCTGCACCAAGGCTAAAACAGCAGCCCTGAGAGGACCTGAGAGTCTCAACGTCGTCTGCCCACGAAGCGTCTGTGTGCCCTGTAGGGACCATTGGCCTGCGTCCTCCTAGCACTAGCCCCATGCCCAATGTACTTGCTAGATAACACAAAACTCTCTCAGCGGCCAACCAGTGCTGTGGTCAGTGTCTGCCTGTGGCCACGAAGCGAGTCAGGATGCTAAGAGGGTATGCGAGATCTGGACGAGTGCAAGTCATCAGGTACATGAGCCAACCCACCAGCTCCGCGTACGGACCACTAGGCTCTACAGCCTCCTCAGAGACTGGAGCCAAGAGCCTATCATCTAGTGATAGAGGTGTGGGCTATGCAGAGAAGAACTGAAGGCCGGACCTCTGAAGGACCTGGCGCACCAAGTGTGACTGTGTGAGAGTGATGGTGCGTGCTGCTCTGTCCCTAGAGATATTCAGGCCAAGGTAGCGGCGCAACTGTCCTAGGTCAGTGCAGGTGTGTCTCCTCAGCAGCTCTTCCTTTACAGAGGCCAGTGCATCTCTGTCTACAGTAGCAAAGACCAGGTCGTCTGCGCAGAATGGGATGTAGAACGGGGTCTGGCCAGCATACACAAAAATTGAAGGGTCTGCAGAGGACGAGAAGAACTGCAGGTCAGCTAACGTAGCACGCTGAGTATCGTGCCAAACACGTGGTGCCTGCCGCAGGCCGTAAACCGAGCGCCGGAGAAGCCATTGGGTTCCCGGGGCGAAGGTGCCAGTACAGCCAGGCGGACGGCACAGGTAGACCTGCTCGTGCAAACTGCCCTGATGAAAAGTTGTCGAGAAGTCGAGAGAGTGCAGCTTGTAGTCACGCTGGGGTCGGGGCAAAATTCTGGAAGAAGTCCACACCCTCGCGCTACCTGAAGCCTCTAGCCACGTAGCGTGCCTTGAACACAAGCGACACTCCAGGAAGGCGCTTCAACTTGAAGAGCCACCGGCCATCGACTACGTTCACCGCATGTGAGGGAACTGCGTCGACGTAGGTGCCAGTGGATCTCCAAGATGCCATCTCCGCGTCCATGGCAGCTATCCACTGGGAGGCTTTGGGTTCTGAAGTCACCTCAGTGTAGGAGCGAGGAGTCGGGATGTCGAAGGCGTCTGGGTCCCCCTAAGAGACTAGCAGCATGGAGCAGAGATGAGGCGCAGTCTCAAACAGGAAAGCAAGCTCATACTGCCGGTCCTCAAGGACGTCACTGCGAAGGGCAAGAGCACCCCTGACGGACGAAGGACCACCAGGGTCAAAGACCAGAGCGGTGGCTTAGTCAAGGCGCCGCGTAGAGGCGAAGTCAGCGACGATAGCGACAAGAGTGTCAAGCCTCGAGGCAGGAAGAGACGGGTCGGTAACAAAGGAGGCAAGGACCCGAGGAACAAGAGGACTAGCGGCACGAAGGAAATCAGACAGAGGAGGAGGAGTGACAACAAGCGACGACGGAGGAGGCAAGGGGAGGAGGGGAAGACGAGATGCGTGAGAACAAAGAATCATCGGATGAGAGCGCTGGACAGGAGAGACAGGACGAGCACAAGAGGACAACGAGACCGGAAGTTGGCCGGAGGCGTCAGGTCAGGAGACACAGTAGGAGGATGAGGGGGGAAACGAGGCGAAGACGAGTCTGGAGGCAGAAACATAGAGAAGAGACAGGCAGGGGAAGCGGCGGCGGGGGAGGTGCAGGCAGGGGGTCAGGGGAGGGAAGGTCGAGCAGGCGAAGTGCAGACACGGGCGGCGACTGCTGCTGCTGCTCCATGCTGACACCGGAACTTCCAGCTGCACCACGGCTGCCTTTGAAACTCCAGCACCGCCCAGAACGCTCCACGCTCCACTCCAGCACCCCCAGAACGAGAACACCCTCCAGCACCGCTGCCACCCCCAAGACTGCCGGGACAAGCCACGACAAGTACCCCAGCAGGAGCACTCTCCACAACGCTTGCACCCTCAGAGCCCACGGACGGCTGCTGCTGCTGTGGCGGCGGTGACGGCTACGGCTGCTGTGACAGCGGCGACTGCGGCGGCTGCTGTGACAGTGGAGGAGGAGACATTGGGGTGGAAACAGGCGGCGAGAACTGTGCCGCAGGTCCACTAGAGTCAGCCGACTCCTCGACCGGGACAACTGATGGGAGGGGAGTGAAGTGAGACACACCAGACGGAGTAGGACGGGGAGGGAGGGGAGCAGGGGCTACCGGGGGAATGGGAACCAGAATTAGGGGCGGGGAAATTGGGAGACCTTGGTGGGGAAAGCGGTGGTAGAAGGAGACAAACTCGTCGAAAGTGACCTCACGCGAGTGAAGGAAGTGGTGAGACGTCGGGTGGTAAAATTGCTGGTCAGACGAATCGAGGGGGAAACAAAGGAAGACACAGGGGACAGTGTGGGCAGTGAGCTTGTCCATGCCACAGGCATGAACGTGAGCAAGGCAGGCCCAGACTTGGAACGCGGACACGTCACCATTTGACCTGGTCAAGAGGAGGGTCAGCGAAACCTGCAGCCGCTGGGAGTGCGGCCATAGATTAAGCTGGTGAGCGGCGTAGTGAATAGAGAACGGCCACAGAAAATGGGATGCACGAACATGGATCATGGAGGTACGAGCCACCTCCATGACCAAACCGATGCGTCGCTCAGCGACCCCATTCTGCTGTGGGGAGTCCTGTAGGGTGTACGACTGGGTGATGCCCTCGACACGATAGAACTGTCAAAGCCGGCCGGAGGCGAACTCGCCGCCACCGTCATAGTGGAGACACAGCACGGGGAGACCGCGGTGGACACGCGCAGCTACAACCCACAGGATACGAACGTGAGGCACGTCGGCCTTCCGCTCCAGGGGAAACTCCGTGGTGTAGCGCAAGTAGTCATCGACAAGCACTAGAAAGTAGCGCTCTCGACGCAGCCCAGGGACGGGGGCTGGGCCCGAGACGTCCAGGTGCAGGGTCTGGTACAGACCGCGTACCGCTCGTGGCCAGGGAATGTAGTGGTGATGCTAAGATACTGAAGACAGCTGACACCAATGAGGTTCCTGGAGAACGACGGGAGGTGCAAGCCTGTAGGGGAGCCCGAGGGAATCGCCGGACACGGATGCGTAGTGGCGCTACGGGCAACTACCGGACCTGAGGAGGGGTGAGCAAGGACGACAGCGGCATGAGCGGCATGCAGCATGAGCGCAGTATGGTCGTGGAAGAAGCAGGCAGACGCACCAGAGTCATGCGTGAATGAGAGCGAAGCGATAGCGGTAGCAGGCGGAGGGGCTAGCATGGAGCCTAGGCTAAATAAGGCAAAAGGTCCTACGCCTGACGTAGTAGGGGAGCCTAGACTACGCACACATGAGGCGCACCTAAACTAGGCAACACAGGGTAATTAGGTCCGGTCACACTAGAGTCATCAGCATACATGGCATGCAAGGCAGAGCAAAGCTGATCCATATCCATCTCAAAGACAGGCACACGGCGACGCACCAGACTGGGCCAGTCGGGAAGGTCTGGCGCAGGGCCGAAGCGGAGACGGAAGAGATCGTCGAGGCGGCAGAAGCAGCGGGCGGCAGACCACACACAGTGCCGCAAAAGGGGCCGGTCTGGAGCTGGTTCTGTCTCAACGATGGCAGCTGAGATGTCAGAGTGAGTGCATTGGGAGGGAGCACAATCCTGAAAGATAGGGACCGCTGCGGTACCGCTAGACTGAGCGATAATGCGCTGGTGGGTCTCTATCTCGGACAAAGCGGTGACAAAGGCGGTAAGGGTGAAGTCACCTGGGTGTTGACTAAGGAAGTGGTCGCGGGCAGTGGTGAGGCGGTCTGGAAGGCGCGTGGCAATGAGGTAGAGGGTAACGCAAAGCGGCGGCGGAAAGGCAGTGAGCTGAGCCTTAGTGCTAGCGACGCGGTAGCTAGTCTCAAATGCACAGAGGTGAGTGGCAAGATCGGCGACAGTGGGGAAGGAGGCAAGATCAGGGAACAACATGAGGAGGATTAGGAGGCCAGCAGAGGCGGCGGTGGGAGTGGAATAGCAAGCGATGATTGCATCTAAGATTTCCTTGGCGTTTGCTACAGCGGTGAAGCCGGGACGCTCAGACCGGGGAAGCGCGTGACTGATTGCAAGCTGTGCGAGGGCATCGCGCAAGTCCCAGACAACACGAGCAAGCGCATCAGCGGAAAGGGCCTCACGCTCAGCAGTGTTGGGAGCACAAGGGAGGGCAACAGGTGCAGCGGGGCGGGGAAGCACGCCATTCGACATGAACAGCCAGGGAGTGACTGTCCTGGCGCTGACCTGTAAGGTGACGGCGGAGGTCGATGAGCCACGCCTCGAAGTCTATCACCCGACCCTCCGCGACCAGGCGGAGCTGTGAGTCCGCCATCACCACAACTGCAGCAGCTGACAGCCGCTGATAGGGAGAGGAGGAAAGGCGGAGGACAGGGCGGCGGAGAGCGGTGGAGTGAGGTGGAGTGCGGTAGAGTGTGGTGGAGTGCGGTGGAGTGTGGTGGAGTGCGGTGGAGTGTGGTGGAGGGAGGTGGAGTGCGGTGAAGAGCTGTGGAGACAGCCGGCAGGAGTGCCGGCGCAGAGAGGAGTCAAGGCTGGTAGGTCAAGGGAGGCAGAGCGGCACGGCGACACGGCGGCGGAGCGGTTGCACGGCGAGGGGCCGGTGCGGGCTGTGGCTGGCGAAGCAGGTGTCGGTGGAGCCGGGGGCCGGCAGGCTAGGGGCCGGCTAGCTGGGGGCCGGCAAGCTGTGGCCTGGCGAGCGCGGGGCCAGCAAGCGCGGGGCTGGCAAATACGGGGCCAGCGGGCATGGGGCTGGCGAGCACGGGGGCCAGCAAGCGCGGGGGCCGGCGAGCACGGGGCGGGCTAGCGTGTGGCCAGCAAGAACGGGGCCAGCGGGCGTGAAGCTAGCGAGGCGTATGGGGCCAGCGGGGCGCACGGGGCTAGCAGGGCGCAAACGGGGCCAGCGGGGCGTGAACGGGGCCAGCGGTGGCAAACAGGGCCAGCGGGGCGTACGGGACTAGCTGGGTGTAGGGGGGCCAGCGGGGCGCACGGGGCCAGCGGGGCGCAAACAGGGCGAGCGGGGCGCTAAGGGGCTAGCGGGGCGCTACGGGGCCAGTGGGGCGCTAAGGGGCCAGCTGGGCATACGGGGCCAGCGGGGCGCTAAGGAGCCAGCGAGGCGCAAATGGGGCCAGTGGGGCGCGAAGGGGCCAGCGGGGTGCTAAGGCGCCAGCTGGAAGTACAGGGCCAGCGGGGCGCTAAGGGGCCAGCGGGGCGCTAGGGGCTAGGGTGGAAGCGGGCCCGTGGACCTAACCTTAGGTGATACCATCTTGGAGTAGAGTGAATTACTAGAATGAGGTGGTACAAGGGAATATAACCTAAGGGGTTGTACTCTATATGAGCATGCACCTAGCTAGCCTATAACATATATAAATTAGATGTTGACACATGTGCGTTGCAAAACCATTATCTTTCGTACTTACCGCAAGTCCAAAGCTTTGCCTAACTTTTATAATTACCATGGATACGATGTGGCTTTTGTACTTACCACAAGTGCAATGTTTTCACCTTTTGGTACTCACCACATGTGAGATGCTTAACCAGAGTTTGGTACTTAAGACATGTGTGATGCTGAACCGCTGATCTCTTTGGTACTTACCACGAATGTGACAAATACCTTCGTACGTACCATACGTGGGACAAGCAACCTTTGCATTGAATCTGGTACTTATACAGGTGCAGTGCTGAACATTTCCATTGGTTCTTGCCATACCTGATGGTTAACCTTATCTTTAGGAGTTAGTGCAGCAAGAATGCTTTACTTAACCTATAGTACTTACCACAGGTGTTACGTTCAACCGTACCTTTCATGATTACCATTGTTTCGGTATTTACCAAAGGTGTGAGGCTGAGCCAATTTGTAATTGGTACTTATTATAGGTATACAACCAAGCCTTTGCTTTTGCTTTCGGTACTTACTCTTCAAGTTCATCCATTTTTATGTGTGTGTTAGAAGGAATGTATGAACTATAACCTAGCTAGGTGCAGCTTATACAGGGTACAATACTTAGATAGATTCTCTGTGGTTGCCATTGCCTAGTCAACTTTTTCTCCTCGTGACCTGGTATCAAGCTAGGTCTAGCTCCTAGCTGCCATGCTTCCGCCCTAGGCGCTTCCCACTCCCCTCCCACCCTACCTTACCTCCTTAGACCAGGTTAGGCCTTAGTATGTCGCCCTAGCCTGCACCCTAGCCTACGCTCAAGTCCTAGGCCGCTGCCCTGCCTTCGCGCTGCCCTCATTTTGCCGCCACCTGCGCACTCACTGCCGCTGCTGCCAGCCACTCGCTGCCACTTGCTACCGCCTGCCGCATGCTCTCTGCCGCTGCCGCTTGCCGCTTGCTCGCTCACTCGCTAGCGCTGCTGCCTGCCACACGCAGTCTCTGTCGCCAACCTGCCGCTTGCCTCTGCTCGCCGCCAGCTCGCCGCTGCTAGATCGCTGCCAGCTCGCCGCCAGCGGCTCGCCGCTGCCAGTTTGCTGCCCGCTTGCCGCAGCCTGCCGCTGCCAGCCCACCGCCAGCCTTCCGCTGCCAGCTCGCTGCCACCAGCAGCTTGCCGCCGCCAACTCGCCGCCAGCTCGTTGCCCGCCTTCAGGTTGCCGCCAGCTGGCCACCTGCTTGGTGCTGCCAGATCGCAGCCAGCTCGCTGCCCGTGACTTGCCGCCGCCAGCTCGCTGCCAGCTCCCCACCACCAGCTTGCCGCTAGCTCGTCGCCAGCTCACCACCAACGGCACGCTGTCGCCAGCTCGCCGCCAGCCTGCTGCTGCGAGCATGCCGCCAGCTCGCCACCAGCTCGCCGCTAGCCTGCCACTGCAAGCATGCCGCCAGCTTGCCGCCAGCGGCACGCCATCAGTGAGCCCCCAGCTCGCTGCTTGCAGCTCGCTACCGCCAGGTTGCTGCCAGCAGCCATCCGCCATCTGCCAGCAGCCATCCGCCAGCCGCCAGCTACCGCCAGCCGCTCACCGCCAGCTGCTGGCCGCCAGCCACCGGCCGCCAGCTACCAGCTGCTGCCGCCAGCCTGCCGCTGCTGTGCTGCCTGCCTACCGCTGCCGCCGCCGGCCTATTGCAAGCCTGCTGCTACCGCCACCAGCCTGTCAGCCTCCCACCAGCCTGCCGCCTGCCGCTACCGCCTGCCTGCCGCTGCGGCAAGCTTGCCGCTTGCTGCTCCTGCCTGCCGCTTGCTGCTGCCACCATTTCCTGCTACGTGCCTGCTGCTGGCCGTGTGCCACCTTGTGCCTTCCAGATGCCAGTTGCCAGCCGCCTGCCAGCCGCCCCCCAGCTGCCCGTTAGCTGCCAAACCGCCGATCTGGCCACAGACGCCACTGCCGCTGCCTCCATTCATGCTTATGAAACCACTAGTACCTCCCACTAGTCTCCTCCTCGTTTCTGGGGTTCCTCGCCGCCCCACCTGCCGGCATGACGACCTCGTCGGGGCCTGTCCTTTGGCTGGACATCGAAGGCCGGGCGATTGGTTTCTCTCTCTAGCTTCTCGCTCTCCGCCGTCAGCTGGTGAGCAAGTGCGTGGACTGCGAGCTACTGGTGGCTCACGACGCTGCAGCGCTGCTGGTCATCACCCGCTGCCTGCCAGTTGACGAGCAGGCACACTTCGAGTCGCAGGAGATGGCAAAGGACCTTTGGGATGTTTTCGTTGCCCGGTACTCGTCCCCGTCCTCCGCCGCCCTTGGTGGCCTCCTCCTTCGTTCCTCTTCCCCAACCTGGCCTCCTTCTCAACTGCCATTGACCTTGTCGCACATCTCCGTGACCTCGAGGTACGATACAAGGCTGCCTGCCCTGAGCCACAACAGTAGCAGCAGCAGCAGCCGCACCAGCCTCAGTGGCAACAGTAGCCGACACAGCAGCAGCAGGGTTAGTAGCTGCAGTGGGGTCCTAGGAGTTTTAGGAGGCGGCCTGCACCTCCATAATCCATGCCAGTGCCCCCCATTTTCTGTGGCCGTTCAAAGTGCAGTACGCAGCTCACCAGCTTAACTTGTGGTCTCGCTCCTCGTAACCACAGGTTTCTCCAGCCCTCCTCTGGACTGGGTCTCTTGGTGACACGTCGACGTTCCACGTCTGGGGCTGCCTGGCTAAAGTCCCTGCCTCTAGCGCAAACAAGCTCGCAGCCCGCAATGTCCCCTGTGTCTTCCTTGGGTTCCCGCTCGACGCTCCTGAATGGTTATTCTACCACTTTGGACAGCACCGCTGCTTTCGTTCTCATAACGTTCTGCCGCTCCCCTCCCAACCCGCCCGGCCCCATCTGATGTCTCTCACACCACTCCCCTCCCCTCGGTTGGACCTATATGGGAGTTTGTTGAATCTGGAGGCCCCGTGGCTGGGGGTGGGCCTGCTGCTGCTGTGGCGCCTTTTCCCCCAGCCCCGGTGCCCCAGGCACCACAGCAGCCTCCCCCGCTGCCGCCACCGGAGCAGCAGCAGCAGCAGCCGCAACAGCAGCAGCAGCGGGAAACTGTGGGTTTTGGGGGTGCTGGTTCTAGGGGTGCTTGTTCAGGGGGTGCTGTCTTTGGGGGTGTTGGCTTTGTGGGTCCTACTTCTGGGGGTGCTAGTCCTGGGGGTGTTGGATCTGGGGGTGCTAGTCCTGTGGTTACTGGTTCTGGGGGTGCTAGTCCTGGGGGTGCTGGCTCCGGGAGTACTGGCGGTGGAAGTGGTGGGGCTGGGGGTTCTAACGTGGACCGGCAGCAGCAGCAGTAGCAATAGCAGCAGCAGCAGCTGTAAAAGCTGTTGTCTGCCCTTCGTCTCCTTGGCCTTTTCCCTGGTTCCCCTGACTGCTCACCCATCCCTCTCACAGCTCCTCTCCTCCCACTTTCCCCCGTCTACGGCCCGATGTTCTCCCCCCCATCCTCCTCCGTCCCCTGTCATGCCCCCCGTTCTCCCCCTGCCCCACTGGGTGCGTTGTCCCCGTGGTGGTCGTCCTGTCTCTCCTCATGCTCATGTCCACCCTATGGTCCTTCGTTTTTGTGCTCCTCCAGTCTCCTACCTGCCATTGCCTCCCCAGTTATTGCACCCGTTGTCCCCTGCTCCTCTCTCTGACTCCGCTCATACTGCTCGTCCAATCGTCTCCCGCTTGCTTGCATCGCTTGTCACTGAACCTACTGTTCCTTCTGAGGGTGTCTCTGCCCTTGTCGTTTCGGTCGCTGAATTTACCATGAGCCACCACCTTGACTAAGCCTCTGCTCTGGTCTCTGACACTGCCTGTCCTCCGTCCGTCGAGGGTGCACCTGCCCTTGGCAATGACATTCTAGAGTATATGCAGTACGCGCTAGCTCTCATTGCGACCGCTGTACCTCATCTCTACACCATCCATGTGTTCCCTGAGGGAGACTCGGACGCCGTGGACATCCCTACCTCGCGCTCGTACGCTCAGGCGGTCTCGGGTGTCTGGACAGCCTAGTGGATAGAGGCCATAGAGGCAAAGATGGCATGTTATAGACCCACCGTCACTTACGTCAATGCAGTTCCTCCACCTAGGGTAAACATAGTCAATGACATGTGGATCTAGGGTGTGAAGCGCCCGTCTGGAGAGTCGCCGCAGTTCAAGGCGCGGTATGTGGCCAGAGGCTTCTGCCTGCGAAAGGGTATGAACTTCTTCCATACCTTCTCCCCTAACCCGAAGATGACTACTCTTCGGGTGCTACTCCACATAGCCGCACAGCGTGACTACGAGCTCCACTCTTTGGACTTCTCGACAGCCTTTTTGCAGGGCAGCCTACATGAGTAGATCTACCTGCGGCGCCCACTAGGCTTCACCGATTCCTTCGCTTCTGGGACCAAATGGAGCCTGTGTCGCCCTGTCTGCGGTCTATGCCAGACGCCCCGTAAGTGGCAGACACGCGCCGCACTACACTCATAGCTCTTCACCTCTTCTCGTCCTCTGCTGACCCATCGCTCTTCATTCGTGTTGGTCGGACTCCGTTCTACATACTTGTGTACGTTGACGACCTTATCTTTGTTACCCCAGACAGAGTCGCACTGGCCTCAGTGAAGGCCGAGCTGCTCATGCGACATGCCTGTATAGACCTAGGAGAGTTGCGCCATTATCTGGGCTTGGAGATCTTTCGTGACCGTTCAGCGCGCACGGTCACACTCATCCAGTCCCATATGGTGCAGCAGATCCTAGAGGTTTGGCCTTCAGTTCTCGTCAGCACAGCCCACCCATCTTCCTCTGGACCACAAGCTCTCAGCTCCTATTTTCAGTGAGCAGGTTGAGCCTAGTTGTCCATACACAGAGCTGGTGGAGTGCCTCATGTACCTGATGACGTGCACTCGTCTAAACGTAGCATACCCTCTCAGTATCCTTGCTCGCTTTGTTGCGACTGGCAGACACCAACCAGAGCTCTAATCGGCTGCCAAGAGGGTGCTGCGGTATCTGGCGAGTACATCGGGATTGGGGCTTGTGTTAGGAGGACGGGAGCCAATGGTCCTTACTGGACACACAGACGCGTCAGGAGCTGACGACTTGAAGACACTCAGGTCCCCACAGGGCTACTACTTTAGTCTTGGTGCGGGTGCAATCTCAAGGCGGTCCACTAGGTCCTCCTCTGTAGCTCAGGCTACTTGTGAGGCCGAGATCTATGCTGTTGCTATGGCCACTCAGGAGCTCCGCTGGTTGACGTTCTTGCTCACCGACTTAGGTGGGTGGCCTACGTCTGCCCCAGTCTTGTTTCTGGTAACAGGGTCATGATCCTCCAGTGTGAGGAGGCTCAACTTGAGGGCAAGGCCAAGCACATCCAATTGCAGTATTTTCTGCTGCGTGAGTTGCAGCAGTGCGGCCAGGCCCGCAGAGTACTGTTGGCTTCAGAGGTCAACACTGCTAATATCGTAACCAAGGCCCCTGGGCCTTGTGACCGTCAATCTAGTTCCAATTGCCTCTCCCTTGCGTGTATCCTGATCTATGCTATACCGGCTTTTTAGTTGCTACTCTATACCGGCTATCTTGTTACACTTGCTAACTGGCCTTCTGACCCTTGTCTAAGTGGTCAAACTAATAGTGGTGCCCTGAGCTGTTTGTTTCATACTCCAGAGGCCAAACTAGTAGTGGTGCCATAGATTGTTGTATCATGTTAGGTTCTTCCCCTACCCAGGTTAGGGGGTGTGATAGAGTTCATAGATATACATATATACATGTGTGCGTGTGTGTGTGTTAGAATATATAAACTATAACCTAGCTACGTGCAGCTTATACATGGTACAACACTTACGGTGGCGGAAAAAATTGCCCGGATGTTTAGCACTTTGAAACTTATCGCTATGGCTCACATGTTTTGAATGTAGTAACACCATTTTTTTCCGGTCCTGTTACAAGGTTGTCGAGTTCTGTTTCAACCGTATCCTGCTTGGCGCGATTGTGACACAACCAAAAAGCGGGGTTGAGATTTACTCCTCGACAGTCGATTCGGACAGTTCATACCGAGCGACAGACTAGATCTATTTTCGCTCGTCACTTAGGGTACACATCGTCTCGCGCAACAGTTGCTAGTCTAGGAGTTAGTCCTGAAGCGAACCTACGACCGCATCATGATGAAGCTGGTAGATGACAAGAAGCGCGGTCGTATCATAAGCATGTTGCGCAAAGGGCATTCGACTAGGAAAATAGCCAAAGTTCTTGGCATAGGCAAGAGCACCATGCATGATTACGATCTAAAGTTGATTGCCGAGACTAGTCGCAATGAGGTGCGACCCACGATGCCCACAGCCGGCCGCCCACCCTTAATCACAACCCACCTCCAACGCGGAATAGTTCGAGCGATTACCAGCGGGGAGGTGAAAAGCAGTGTAGACGCCGCAAAGTTGTTAGAGGAGAAGCACGCTCTTGCTGTAGACTCGAAGACCGTCAGGAACTCGTTACGATCCGCAGGTTTGATCGCTGTGCAGCAGCCCAAGAAACCCAGGCTCTCTGCGAAAAACATACGTGATCGGTTCGATTTCGCGAGGTTGCATGCGGAGTGGACGATGGAGGACTGGAAGCGCAAGATTTGGTCTGACGAGACTAAGATTACTGTAACCGTTTCTGCTCCAACGGACGTGCGTACGCTGGATTCGCGAGGGCACCAACCTCCAGAGCCATCAAGTCCAACAGACAGTTAAGCATGGGGGCGAATCTGTGATGGTGTGGGGTTGCATGACGTATGAGGGGGCAGGGTTCATGTGCAAGATAGATGGAAGGATGGATGGGCCGCTGTATCGCAGCATCTTGCAAAATGAGCTCTCACAGACCATCGATTTTTTCAAGCTTCCCCCCCTCAGAGGTCATTTTCCAGCATGACAATGATCCTAAGCACAAGTCTCGTCTGGTGCAAGACTGGCTCGGGGAGCAGGAGTATGCGGTGCTGGAATGGCCCTCGTCCTCCCCGGACCTTAACCCGATAGAGCACCTGTGGGCACACTTGAAAAGGCAGCTGGCGAAGTACGAAAAACCACCTAGTGGAATGCTGGAGCTGTGGGAGAGGGTGCAGGAGGAATGGGACAAGATACCGGCAGAGGTGTGCTCAAACCTCATCGACAGTATGCCGAGGAGGATCAAGGCAGTGATTCGCGCTTAGGGACGCTGGACTAGGTACTAGTTTTTCTTGTTTGTAGTTTGCTGCTTGTCCTCGGTACAAATTGTCCGGATGTGCTCTTATGATATGCTTAGATGTTTAAGGACCATGTACTACACTACTCTGGTTTTTGGAGACATGAATTAGTGCTCTAACTGATCTTCTCAACGTGTATGCACACCATAAATTAAGGCTTAATGTTAACGCCGCTGCACTCATCAAAATGTGCAAAAAGACCAAACATCCGGACAATTGTTTCCGTCACTGTAGATTTTGTATGGTTGCCATGCCCTAGTCAAATTTTTCTCCTCGTGGCACGTACTACAGAATGCGACGTGTAAACTTATGTTTGGTATCGACCATATGTGAGACTAGCTGTGCAAATTATCATGAAGAGATGCTTTACCTTAGCATTGTCAACTTATACATATTATCTATGTAGAAGTTATAGGCTAGACTGAGGTATGCTTCTAGTGAGTACAACCAACTAGTATTTGTTCTAGGTTTCCACCTCTAGTAATCATTCGTTTCTACGTTCACATGGTATCACGCTTAGGTTAGGATCCCCCCGCCTACCGCTTCCGCCCGTCGCGCCTCCTAGGCCCCGTCGCGCCCCCTAGGCCCCGTCGCGCCCCCCCTGGGCCCCGTCGCGCTCGTTAGGCCCCGTCGCGCCCCCCCTGGGCCCCGTCGTGCCCGCTGGGCCCCGTCGCGCCTCCTAGGCCCCGTCGCGCTCCCCCTAGGCCCCGTCGCGCCCGCTGGGTCCCGTCGCGACCCCTAGGCCCTAACGCGCCCCCGCTGGGCCCCGTTGCGCCTCCTAGGCCCCGTCGCGCCCCCCATGGGCCCCGTCGAGCCCGCTGAGCCCCGTCGTGCCTCCTAGGCATCGTCGCGCCTCCTAAGCCCCGTCGCGTCCCCCCCTCTCTGGGCCCCGTCGCGCCCGTTCGGCCCCGTCGCGCCCCTCCTAGGCCCCGTCGCGCCCGCTGGGCCCCTTCGCGCTTCCTAGGCCCCGTCGCGCCTGCTAGGCCCCGTCGCGCCCCCCCTGGGCCCCGTCGCGCCCGTTAGGCCCCGTCGCGGCCCCCCTGGGCCCCGTCGTGCCCGCTGGTCCCCGTCGCGCCTCCTCGGCCCCGTCGCGCCCCCCCTGGGCCCCGTCGTGCCCGCTGGGCCCCGTCGCGCCCCTTAGGCCCCGTCGCGCCCGCTGGCCCCTGTCGCGCCTGCTGTTAGCGCTCGCCCGCCTGGCCTCCTCCTAGTGCCGCTCGGCCTCCTCCTAGTGCCGCCCGGCCTCCTCCTAGTGCCGCCCGGCCCCTTCCTAGCGCCGCCCGGCCTCTCCTCAGCGCTGCCCGGCCCCTCCTCGTGCCCGACCGGCCCCAGCAGCACCAGCCTGGCCCCTCCCAGCACCAGCCCGGCCCCAGAGCACCTGCCCGCCTCCCCTGCTCGGCCTGCCGTGTCCTCTCGGGCCCTGTGTCTTCTGCTTGCCTGCGCTGGGACGCCTAGCTGCTGCCCTACTGGAGAGTGCTGCCGCCGTGTCCCCGCGCCGCTGTGCTCCTGTGCCGCTGAGGAGCTGTGCTGCTGTGCCGCTGTGTCGCTGAGGAGCTGTGCCGCTGACCCTGCACGATGGCTGACTTTGTGCTCCGCCTGGACGCTGAGGGCCACGCGGTTGACTTCGCCGCCTGGCTCTCCGATCTTCGCCGCCAGCTTACAGGTCAGCGCCAGGATGGCCACTCTCTGGTTGTCCATGCTGATGGCTTGCTCCCCCGTCCCCCTGCACCTACTCCCCTCCCTGCTGACCCCTCCTCTGATGACCGTGAGGCTTTCTCTACTGCTGCGCTGGCCTGTGCGATCTGGGACTCACGCGATGCAGTAGCTCAGGTTGCTATTAGTCACGCCCTCCCTGTGTCTGAGCGCTCGCGTTTTGCTACTGTTGAAACGGCCAAAGCTTATTTAGACGCCGTTATTGCTCGCTATTCCACCCCTGCCTCCGCTTCTGCTGGCCGCTTGCTCTTTCCGATGCTGTTCCCAGACCTGGCTGCCTTCCCTACTGTCGCAGATTTTGCCACTCATTTGCGTGCCCTAGAGACTCGCTATCGCACTGCCAGCACTGCTGCCCAGCTCACTGCGCTCCCCCCTCCTTTCTGCATGACGCTCTATTTTATCGCTATGCGCCTGCCAGACCGCCTCGCTAGTGCTCGCGACCACTTTCTTAGCCAGCACCCGGGTGACCTCACCCTGACCGCCTTTGTCGACACCCTCACTGAGATCGAGACTCGCCAGCGCACTATCGCTCAGTCGAGCGGTGCGCCGCCAGTCTCTATCTTTCACGGCTGTGCCCCATCCCCGTGCACGTTCACTGACGTTTCGGCTGCGGTCGCCACGGCGACCCCTCTTACCGAGACGGCTGCTGCTGTCCACCCGCAGCAGCGCTCGCGTCGCGGTGGCCGTGGCCGCCAGGGAGGTAGGGGTGGTGACGCAGGTGGTAGTGGTCGTGGTGGTGGTGACGGTAGTCCGCCTGAGGGGACTACCACCGGTGGGCAGGAGCAGCAGTCCCAGCAGCAGCAGGACCAGCCCCAGCCGCAGCCGCCGTCCCAGCAGCACCCGCCGCAGCCGTGGGCTCGTCTCCCGCCTGGTTGGCCCGGCACCTCCGGAGGCGGTGGCCGTGGTGGCGGCCCGCGCAGCTTGGCGTCTACCAGCGGCTCCAGTGCTGTGACCTGCCAGTACCAGCTTCAGACCGGGCCTCTCCGCGGCACTCTGTGCCGCCGCCCGCACCCGACCGCCCGCTGTTTCCGCCGCCTCGACGATCTTTTTCGTCGTCGCTTTGGCCCGGCCCCGGACCTCCCTGACTGGCACAGCCTGCTCCGCCAGGGCGTGCCGATCTTTGAGTTAGACATGGATCAGATAGGTGCTGCTTTGCATGCTTTGTATGCTGACGCTTCTAGTGTTGATGGATCTTACTACCCTGTGTACTCTAGTTTAGGTGTTTCACCCTTGTGTAGCTTAGCTTCCCCTGCTGCGACAGGCGTAGGACTGCCTAGGTTGCCTAGTCTAGTCGCTGCACCGGCTCCGTCCCCGGCCCCCGCCACTGCGTCGCTGTCCTTCACTCTCGACTCTGGTGCTTCTGCCTGCTTCTTCCGCGACCGTTCCACGCTCACGCCGCTTGCTGCACCTGCTGTTGTCTCTCTCGCTGACCCCTCTGCGGGTCCGGTCGTCGCGCGCAGTTCTACGTCCCTTCCCTGTCCGGCAGTTCCCTCGGGCTCCCTTACTGGCCTCCACGTTCCCTCGTTCTCCAGGAACCTGGTTGGTGTCGGCTGTCTCCAGGACCTCGGCGTCACCACCACGTTCCCCGGGCACGAGCGGTTCGCTGTCTGTTCTGAGGCTGTCTCAGGTTCCCCCCTTGCGACGTTCCCCCGGGACCCGGTGTCCGGTCTGTTTACCCTACACACCGCTTCCCCCCCGGTTGGTGCGTCCTCCCAGGTCGCTGCAGCTTGCTCGTGTCGGTCCCTCACTCACCCCTCCCTTCTCTGGCACCACCGCTTAGGTCACCCTGCTCTCCCGCGTCTGCGTCACATGTCCCAGCACGGTCTTGTCTTAGGTCTCCCCGCGTCGCTCCCTGCCCTTCCTCCCTCGACTGCGCCACCGTGCACGCCTTGCGTCGAGGGTCGGCTCCGCCGTGCTCCTCACTCCTCCTCGCTGCGTCCTGCTACTGCCCCCCTTCAGACCCTGCACTTGGACGTTTGGGGCCCTGCCCCCGTCCCCGGACCGCGCGGTGAGCGCTACTTCCTTGTGCTCGTCGACGACTACACGCGCTACACCACGGTGTTTCCCCTGGAGCGGAAGGCCGACGTGCCCGACGTTCTTCTCCCGTGGGTTGTGGCTGCGCGTCTCCACCGCGGTCTCCCCGTGTTGTGTCTCCACTCCGACCGTGGCGGCGAGTTCGCCTCTGGTCGGCTTGGACAGTTCTGTCGTGCGGAGGGCATCACCCAGTCGTACACGTTGCCGGACTCGCCACAGCAGAATGGGGTTGCTGAGCGCCGCATCGGCTTGGTCATGGAGGTCGCCCGTACCTCCATGATCCATGCCGATGCCCCCCATTTTCTGTGGCCGTTCGCTGTTCGCTACGCGGCTCACCAGCTTAACCTGTGGCCACGCTCCCAGCGGCCGCAGGTTTCGCCGACCCTCCTTTGGACCGGGTCCCCCGGTGACGCGTCTGCGTTCCACGTCTGGGGCTGCCTTGCTCACGTTCGTGCCTCTGGCACGGACAAGCTCACTGCCCGCACTGTCCCCTGTGTCTTCCTCGGTTTCCCCCTGGACTCGTCTGACTGGCTTTTCTACCACCCGCCGTCTCACCGCTTCCTCCACTCTCGTGACGTCACCTTTGACGAGTCCGTCTCCTTCTACCGCCGCTTCCCTCACCGAGGTCTCCCAGTTGCCCCCCCCTTTTCCTTGCTCCCTCTCCCCCGGTAGCCCCTGCCCCTCTCCCGCCTCGTCCTGCCCCGTCTGGTGTCTCCCACGTCACTCCCCTCCCGTCGGTTGTCCCCGTTGAGGAGTCTGCTGACTCTGGTGGTACCCCCGGTCCGTCCTTGCCGCGTCCCCCTTCCCCGGTGCCTCCGCCCCCACTGTCGCAGTCGCCGACCCCGCTGCCGCCGCCGTCGCCGTCGCCGCCGCAGCCGTCGCCGCTGTCGTCGCCGCCGCCGCCGCTGTCGCTGCCGCAGCCGTCGCCGCTGTCGCCGCCGCCGCAGCCGTTGCCGCCACTGCCGCCGCTGCTCTCGGCCCCTGGGGGTGCTGGTGTGGAGGAGGGTGTTCGTCCTGCGGCTTCTGGGGGTGCCGCTGGTGTTGGAGGGGGTTCTCGCTCTGGGGGTGTTGGTTCTGGGGGTGCTGCTGTTGAGTGTTCTGCCGACGGTCGTTCTGCCTCTGCTGGTCCGAGAGTTCCGGCCCAGCCGTCGTCGTCGCCGCAGCAGCCGTCGCCG
Organism: Closterium sp. NIES-67; assembly: GCA_027943415.1. Classification (NCBI taxonomy): domain Eukaryota; kingdom Viridiplantae; phylum Streptophyta; class Zygnematophyceae; order Desmidiales; family Closteriaceae; genus Closterium; species Closterium sp. NIES-67. The sequence goes on along the minus strand of BQMB01002295.1, from coordinate 381,989 downwards.
CCGGTTTCCGCTCTCCGCCTGCTCGGCCTTCCCTCCCCGGACCACGCGCCGGTGTCTCCCCCACCGCCTCCTGACCTCCCTGTCTACGGTCCTGTGTTCCCGCCGCCAGACTCGTCTCCGGCCCGTCTTCCTCCTCGTTTCCCTCCTGTGTCTCCTCCGCTGTCCCCTGACCCTACCCCTCCGTCTCACGTTTGGGCTCGCCGTCCCTCCCGTGCTCGTCCCGTCTCTCCTGTCCTGCCCACCCACCCTATGTTGCTCCGTTCCCACTCGTCTCGTCCTCCCCTCCTCCCGTCCCCTCCTCCCTCGTCCCTTGCTGTTGCACCTCCTCCGTTCTCTGACTACCTCCGTGCTGCTCGTCCCCTTGTCCCTCGGGTCCTTGCCTCTCTTGTTACCGACCCTGCTGTTCCTGTCTCGCGCCTTGACGCGCTTGTCGCTGCTGTCGCTGACTTCGCTTCTACCCGCCGCTTGACTACGCTACCGCTCTGGTCTCTGACCCTGCCCGTCCTCTGTCCGTCGGGGGTGCTCCTGCCCTTGGCAGTGACGTCCTAGAGGACAGGCAGTACGAGCTGGCTTTCCTTTCCGAGGCTGCTCCCCATCTCTGCTCCATGCTGTTAGTCCCTGAGGGTGACCTAGACGCCTTCGACATCCCGACCCCTCGCACCTACGCTGAGGCCACCTCGGGACCTTGGGCCTCTCAGTGGATAGCTGCCATGGAGCAGGAGATGGCATCTTGGAGATCCACCGGCACTTACGTCGACGCAGTTCCCCCGCCTGGGGTGAACGTAGTCGATGGTCGGTGGCTCTTCAAGGTGAAGCGCCCCCCTGGAGAGCCGCCTGTCTTCAAGGCGCGCTACGTGGCCAGAGGTTTCAGTCAGCGCGAGGGGGTTGACTTCTTCCAGACCTTCGCCCCGACCCCGAAGATGACCACTCTTCGGGCGCTGCTACACGTAGCAGCACAGCGTGACTACGAGCTTCACTCCCTCGACTTCTCTACTGCCTTTCTTCAGGGCAGCCTACACGAGCAGGTCTACCTGCGCCGACCACAGGGCTTCACTGGTACCTTCCCTCCTGGGACCCAGTGGCTTCTCAGGCGCCCGGTCTACGGCCTGCGTCAGGCTCCCCGCGAGTGGCACGACACGCTACGTGCCACGTTAGCAGACCTGCAGTTCTTTCCGTCCTCTGCTGACCCTTCACTGTTTGTGCGTTCCGGCCAGACTCCGTTCTACATCCTTGTCTACGTAGACGATCTGGTCTTCGCTACTCCTGACAGGGACGCACTGGCCTCAGTGAAGGCTGAGCTGCTGAAGAGACACACCTGCACTGACCTTGGAGAGCTGCGTCGCTATCTTGGCCTGCAGATCTCTAGGGACAGAGCAGCACGCACCATCACTCTGACCCAGTCACACTTGGTGCGTCAGGTCCTTCAGAGGTTCGGTCTTCAGTTCTCCTCCGCACAGCCCACACCTCTACCCGTAGACCATGGGCTCTCTGCTCCCGTTCCTGAGGAGCCAGTAGAGCCCAGTGGCCCCTACGCAGAGCTGGTGGGTTGCCTCATGTACCTGATGACTTGCACTCGCCCAGATCTCGCATACCCTCTCAGCATCCTGGCTCGCTTTGTGGCTACAGGCAGACACCGACCTCAGCACTGGTCTGCCGCTAAGAGGGTTTTGCGTTATCTTGCTAGTACATCAGGCATGGGGTTAGTGCTAGGAGGACGCAGGCCAGTGGTCCTTACTGGGCACACAGACGCTTCTTGGGCAGACGACGCTGAGACGCTCAGGTCGTCGCAGGGCTACTGTTTCAGCCTTGGTTCGGGTGCTATCTCTTGGAGATCCACTCGCTCGTCGTCTGTGGCTCAGTCTAGCTGTGAGGCTGAGATCTACGCTGGTGCCATGGCGGCACAGGAGCTCCGCTGGCTGACCTTCTTGCTCACAGACTTAGGTGAGCGGCCTAGCTCTGCCCCGGTCCTGTACGCTGACAACAGGGCCATGATACTCCTGTGTCAGGAGCCTCGGCTTGAGGGCAGAGCGAAGCATATCCAGCTGCGGTACTTCCTCCTGCGCGAGCTACAGCAGCGCCGCCAGGCCCGCGTAGTTCACTTGGCCTCAGGTGCCAACACAGCTGATATCTTTACTAAGGCGCTTGCGCCTAAAGATCATCAGCGGCACTGTGTACAGCTTGGTCGTGTTCCTATAGCTGCTCCCCTGTTAGGATCCTGATTGTGTACTCTCTATTATATATGCTTGTCAGACTGGCCTTGTGGCCTTACCTCCAGTGGCTGGACTAGTAGTGCCACCCTGGCTTGCTTCAGTTTTGGTTGTATTCTTGCTGACTGGTCTCCAGACCCCTGCCTCAGTGGTTGGACTAGTAGTGCCGCCCTGAGCTGTTTGCTTCTTGTTTAGTTTCACCCCTTGTCTAGCCTAGGGGGTGTGTCAACTTATACATATTATCTATGTAGAAGTTATAGGCTAGACTGAGGTATGCTTCTAGTGAGTACAACCAACTAGTATTTGTTCTAGGTTTCCACCTCTAGTAATCATTCGTTTCTACGTTCACAAGCATTTGGTTTGGTACTTACTGTAGGTGTGGTGCTTAAAGCCGTTGAACCATAATGCAGTGGCTGTGGGAGTTTGGGAGGCAGGGTGGGGCGAAGTGGCGTGAGTTGTTCACGAGGCTGCGAGAAAAACACATAGGACAAAAAAGGGGGGGACTTGGGGAGGGTTGCGCTTGACAAAAACAAGACTCGAGGCTAGAGGGGAAAAAACAGAGAAGGGGGACATCAGCAAATGCACGCGGTCCACTTTGATTGTGCAGGGGTGAAGGGGGGCCTAACAATTGTTTCTTGGGGCACCCGGTTGCACGGGTATTTGCACGTCACCAGTGCATAAAAACTATCAAACGCAACTCGTAAAAAAAAAAGGTTCTGCAGTGCGAGTGGGCCTGAGATCAATCCGATTTGGTGACGAGTGTGCGAAATGGGTATGAAGCCGAGCGGAAAAAAATACGCAGGCAAAAAACGTTGGCGAACCGGAGCAAAACACCACAGAAATATGTCGGGGAGGTGGGGACAAGGGAAGGGATGCGCAGAAAAAACGCACATCATGCGGGCAGAAACAGGGAACCCAGTACAAGCAAGTCCCAAATGGCAAACTCAAAAAGGGGTGGCGGGGGGAAACGGGGGAACCGTGTGCGCACTGGTGTACGTTTCAGCTGGAAGAGTCCCAAAATGCAAACTCTGGTTTTTCAAGTGTGGGGGGACCTGGCGCAGCTCCTTGTCGCCAAAACTCGAGCGAGACTAGTTCACCCAAAACCCGGCTACCCTAATTTCATCCTTCAAGATTATTAATCTTTAACACATAAGTGGTATGCATTATGGGTTAATAGCTTTAACCTTCCCATTTGCTTTGTTACGTTCCCCAGATGCGTGTTATGGATTGAACTCCCGAGTAGTGCAGAGGGCAATGGTGAAACTGTGAACGTGTTGAGAATAGCCCTGATTGTGCGAAGGCTGCCGAAGTCTGCTGAAGCGGCATATCGACGAAGTCTGCGAACACAAGCCCTGCAGAAAGGCTTGTCGACAAAGGGCAGATTTATCAAGGCGAGGCTCTGGGGGAAATGCTAGTGGCAGAAGAGCAGTTTCGTTGAAGTGGCAGAAGAGCGTTTCCGTCGAAGTGGGAGAAAAGTGGTTCTGTCGAAGTGGCAGAATAGGAGCGCGTTTCAGCATAAAGCTTCTACAGTGACAGGTGGCATTGTAGAAGCGATCTCGACATCTAGGCGACTATCGCCTCCGGCGCAGCGAAAGTATTTAATAAATACTTGTGCAAATAGCCTCAAGGGCCTTGCCTCATAATCTGATCTCAAAGTGGTTGCAAGTTGTCAATACACACAAGCATTCCACTAGTTCCAATGAGATACAAAGCACAAATGTTCAAACAGATTTATAGTGGAAGTACAAGCAATTTCGTGCTTTGTAACTGCCGTGTGCGCTGCGCGTAACTCGCGCGCTTCGTGTCATGCCGAGTCGCACACGCAATCGCGACTTTCTTGCTGAACACGTTACTGGTCCGAAGTCCGAATGCTTGTTGAACACGCCCCGTCCGAAACCCAACTTTTGCCCCACGTCAATCTGTTTCTCGCCACTTCCCTTCCTTTCTTCCACTCAACTCCTCCATCTTCTTTCTTTCCACCAATCTTCGCTCAACCTTCTCTCTTGCTTCTCCCATTTCCGTACACCTCACGCTTACGCAATACCCGCTTCCTAGTTCCTTCTCGTCCCAAGTCCGCATTTCTCTCCTCGTCACCCCAAGTCACGAGTAGTCCATTGTGGGTGGCGGAACCACTCCAACAACCTCCCCTGTGGTTCTGCCAACCACACCCTCTAAGTCACCTTCAGACTCCCCTGCATGTCCTTCAAGGTACGTATCCCGACCTTCTCCTTGAAGTACTCAAAGTTGGCCCTTGGCAGCACCTTGGTCAAGAAATCAGCTGCCTGCTCTTCAGTGCGCACAAACTTGAACTTGAATTGCTGCTTCTCTAACTGCTCCCTCACCCAGTGATATTTCACATCCATGTGCTTAGTCCTCCCATGCCAGTTGTCGTTCTTCGCTAGTGCAATAGCCGATTGGCTATCGCTCTTGATGGTGATCGGGCCCTCCATGTTGATGTCCATCTCGTTGAGTAGACGTCGCAGCCACACACCCTCTTGGCATGCATAGAACAATGCCATGTACTCAGCTTTGTCGCTTGAGAGATCAATATCGTCGAATTTCTTTGCTTGCCACATGATGGCCGTCCCACCAAGGAGGTAGACATAGCCGTATGCCCCCCTCCTCGTCTCCTTGTCCGATGCATGTGAGGCATCGGCATATCCCATGAGCTCAAGGCTCTCTTCTCCTCCTTCAAACAGCAAGCCTTCATCCTTCCTTTGCACAAGGTAGGTGAGGGTCATCTCCATCTCCTTCCATTTCCTCCCTTCGAGTTGGAGCACGTTTTGCCCCAAGAAACTTGCAGCATAGGCGATGTCAACTCGTGTGCATGAGACAGTGTACATCACCGATCCCACCATGGATTGGTACCCCTTCAAGGCCCTCTCTTTGCTGCCCCATGTGTCCATCTCTTCTTCCACATCCACCTCTTTTCCCGCCAAGCTGCTGAGAGGTGTTACAATGAGTTTGGTTCCCAAATGGTCGCCAAAACGCTCCTTCAACCGATGAGAGTACTTCTTTTGGTAAAGAAGCAGCTTCCTCTCCTCTCGGTTCCGCTCCAAGTTCATTCCAAGGAAGAGGGTTGCCCTTGGAATTTGCTTCACTTGGAAGACGCTTGCAAGGTGCTTGCACACACCTTCCACCTCTGCTTCAAGAGCTCCCGCCACGAGAATATCGTCCACATAGAGAAGGAGGAAGACTTTCTCCTTCCCTTCTCCCCTCCAATAGAATGCTCGGTCACTTTGGCTTTTCTCAAAGCCACCCTTCATCAAGTGCTTATCCATGGCCTTGTACCACTCACGTGGGCTTTGCTTAAGGCCATAGAGTGCTTTGATGAGCTTGCACTTGCGGTTGGTGCCATCTTCACACCCGAGGGGCTGCTCCATGTAGATTTCCTCTTGCAACTCGCCATATAGGAAAGCATTCTTGACGTCTAGCTGCACTAAGTGATAGTCACGAGCGGCTACCACCTTGAGCAAGGTCCTTGCAGTTGTAAGCTTGCTCACGGGTGCGTAGGTTTCAACATAATCCACTCCTTCCACTTGAGTGTAGCCCTTGGCAACGAGCTTTGCGTTGAAGCGCTCGAGTTGACCCAAGTCTCCTGTTTTGATCTTGAAGATCCACCTCACTCCAACCAGCCTCCTCCCTTCTGGAAGTTCCACAAGTACCCAAGTTCCCCTTTCCGCCAAGGTATCTAGCTCTTCTTGAATGGCTTTCCTCCACTCCTTGTGATATGGCCCCGAAAGTGCTTCTTCAATGGTGTCCGGTTCATCGGGTAGATTGTACTTTGCACGTGTTGCCTTGGAAACTAATGCCGTTGCCGAGATGGTGAGGAGGAGGTGGGTGTGGATGGCCTTGAAGCACGTCATGATGGCGTTGGCATATTGAGGGCCAACCACGTTTGGATTCGGCTTCTTGATACGTCGTCCTCTCCCCATCCTCTCCTCCTCCGGTTCGGGTTCGGCTTCCTTTGGCGTTGACGTTGCCTCATTATCCGTCTCCCCTTCTTCCTCTTGTCCTATCAAGATGGCTCCTTCATTGAGAAGACCTTCAATCTCTTCCACATCCTTCTCATTATCCTTAGAGGTCATGAGCCTCCAAGGTCCACTTGAGTCCGTGGTACTCATTTCTCCCTCCATGGGCACATGCTCCTCCTCGGCTTCTTCAACTTCCACCTCATTGTTTTCAGCTCCCAAACACACATCCTTGTCCTTTGGTGTCTCGGAGTTCTCCATACTCTCCTTGGGATTTGGGTTTGAGACATCGTGCTCCCATGCTCCATGGAACACAACCTCCTCCGAATCGGTTTCAGCTCCAAGTCCTTCTATTTCGGCTTCGAAGAGTGATGTCTCGTTGATTGGGGACGTTGTGTGCATTCGGTTCACCGTGCCGTCGTTCTCCCTTCCATTCTTCCAAGTCATGTAGTTGACTTCTTTGTAGAAGACACCATCGCGAATAGCCTCCAACTTCCCCGTCTCCACATCACGCACCATCCATCCTTTGCTCACGGTAGATGGTCCCAAGTGAACACCCCACTTGGTCCTCGAGAGAAGCTTGTGATCGGGACCCGCCGGCTCACGGTATTGCACCATGCATCCCCACACCCTAAGGAACCCAAGGTTGGGCTTCCTTTTATAGAAGGCTTCATGGGGGGTGACGTCCACCGCTAGCCCTTTAGTCGGCATCCGGTTCTTGAGCCAACAAGCCATCGCCACCGCATCTCCCCAATAGTCCAAGGTCAACCCACTCTCGGCAAGCATGCTCCTCATGCCCTCGAGTAGTGTGCGATTGACCCGCTCCGCAATGCTATTGTGTTGGGGTGTGTAGGGAATGGTGAGTTGGCGTCGGATCCCTTTTTCACGAAGGAAGGCATCGAATGCCTTGTTGACGAACTCTCCGCCTTTGTCGGTTCGAAGGACCTTGAGAAGCTTGCCACTTTGCCGCTCCGCTTCCGCTAGCCATTCCTTGAAGCACTCAAGGACTTAGGTCTTGTCCTTGATCTCCGAGACCCACGTGTTCCTCGTGCCTATGTCGGTGAAGGTTACGAAGTACTTGCTCCCGTGCCGAGATGGAACCTTCATGGGTCCACACACATCCGCCGTGACAATCTCCATCGCCTCATATGGCTCCACCTTAGCACCATGCTTTGGGTGAGGGATCTTCTTGTTCTTCCCCTCCACACATGAAGTGCACGTCGACACCTCCACGCCATTGCCTTCAACCAGCTCCACTCCCGTGACCATCTTCTTCTTGAAGAGTTCCTTGATCCGAGAAGAGCTTGCATGCGCCATCTTTCGATGCATGGTGTTGAGGTCGACCGACTTCGGTTTTGCCGCTACCATGAGTGTTTGTTGCTGCCACTCATGCCCATATGCTTCTTCCATCATTGAAAGAAGCTCCTCCCTTGCTTTCTTCCCTTCCTCGGGTTCGTCAAGGTATGTAACCTTAGCTTCCGGTATTGGCTTTTCCATCACCCGCATCTCATACAAGCCTTGCTTGCGTTCTCCCTCGGCAAGCACCTTCCACTTGGGTCCAAACACCCAAAGCTTCCCATTGTTGCTGTAGGTCTTGCACCCACTCCCATCGAGTTGGGTTTGACTTATGAGGTTGAGGGAGAGCTTATCGACGAAGAGTACGTTGTCCAATTTCAGCTCCCCAAACGGACTTTGTAGCACCATGTCGCCTTCCCCTTTCACCTCGAGTTGGCCATCATCACCGAGAAGTACGTGATGCACGGTAGACGTACGGAAGTTTTGTAGCCATGTCGCCCGGTTGGTCATGTGTTGCGTGCATCCGCTATCCATGAACCACGCCTTGCTTTGAACACCCTTAGCAAGGAGACACGCCGATGAGGCGCGGGCCACATTCGCCTTGTGTGCCCCGCCCATGATAGCGTCGTCCTCCTTTGCTTTCTCGGCTTCCACGATGTTGGTCTTGGCAGGAGTTGTCGTCTTTTCTTGCGATTGTGCTCCCGTGAAATTCTTGCCATTCGGGTTAGAATAGCAATCCATCGCCTTGTGCCCGTACTTGTTGCAATGGTTGCAAGTGCCGGGGAAGGTTCCTCGTCCGCGTTGTCCTTCTTCACTCGTTCCGCCGCCATGTTGCATACTCCTCCCCTTGAAGTTCGGACTCTTGGGGTTGGAGAAACACTCGGCCGCCTTGTGCCCTTTCTTTCCGCAATGAAAGCATGCGCCCATCGGTTTTCCGGCTCCAACGGCATTGACAAGCGCTGGGTTTTCGCCAAAGAGCTCTTCCAAGAGCTTCCTTCTGTTCATGGTATTGGTGCGGATTAGCTCCAATAATTGAAGCGTTTCCGCCAACTCCGTCAATGTCTTCGGTCGGCTACACGAGACGTTGCCTTTGTGTGCCTCCCACTCGTCCGGAAGTCCACCGATGACGTAGCTTATCATTTGCTTCTCGGTCTCGGGTACGCCCATCGCCTTCAACTCGTCTCCGTAGCTCTTGGCACGATTCACATACTCCGCGATCGTTTCGTTGGGCTTCAAATGGTGTAGGATGAGCTTCTGACGAACGTTCGCCATGTTCACCTCGGTCTTGCCCATGTAGAGCGAGTCCATGTGATCCCACCCGAGTTGTGCGGCGTTGACTTCATCGACGAAGTCCTCCATGCCGATGGCGATTCCATCCGCCACCGAGTTGCACAGTTGGAAGAGAGCGTGCTCGTTCTTCTCCTTGTACGCCGCCTTCTCCTTGTCCGAAGCCGTGTCGTCCGGTACTTCGGTAGCTTTGTTGTAGTACTTCCACAATCCAACCTCCTTAGCGCGCCGAATGAACTTAAGTCGCCACGTGCTATAGTTCACGCCAACAAATCGTTGCGCCTCGGGAAGATTGATGGTCGGCTTGGGCACCACTTGGGCCTTGGCCAAGGCTTCTTGGCTCTTGGCTAGAGCCTCGAGAAGACTTTTCAACTCCGACTTTTCAATGCTCACGGTTGAGCTCGAACTCGCCTCATCCGTGCCGTTCCCCATGACTAAATGTTAGTACGCCTCCTCTAGTCGACTATCCTCTAGCCACGCCACGTGTGATTATATCGACCGTGACAATAACGAGGCTCTGATACCAGTTCTAGGCGCCTATCGCCTCCGGCGCAGCGAAAGTATTTAATAAATACTTGTGCAAATAGCCTCAAGGGCATTGCCTCATAATCTGATCTCAAAGTGGTTGCAAGTTGTCAATACACACAAGCATTCCACTAGTTCCAATGAGATACAAAACACAAATGTTCAAACAGATTTATGGTAGAAGTACAAGCAATTTCACGCTTTGTAACTGCCGTTTGCGCTGCGCGTAACTCGCGCGCTTCGTGTCATGCCGAGTCGCACACGCAATCGCGACTTTCTTGCTGAACACGTTACTGGTCCGAAGTCCGAATGCTTGTTGAACACGTCCCGTCCGAAACCCAACTTTTGCCCCACGTAAATCTGTTTCTCGCCACTTCCCTTCCTTTCTTCCACTCAACTCCTCCATCTTTCTTTCCACCAATCTTCGCTCAACCTTCTCTCTTGCTTCTCCCATTTCCGTACACCTCACGCTTACGCAATACCCGCTTCCTAGTTCCTTCTCGTCCCAAGTCCGCATTTCTCTCCTCGTCACCCCAAGTCACGAGTAGTCCATTGTGGGTGGCGGAACCACTCCAACACGGCAGAGTCGAGAGTGTACAAAACCTTCTGCCGATGGGTTGTCTTCTGCCAAAGCCCCCATCTCATAATTACAAGAGTTTAACACTTGGTTGAGACAAACAGGCACTGATTGGTACGCGAGGTGTAAACAAAACTACGATAACGAAATTCACGTGGCGAGGCCGTTTTGTTTCGACAAAAAAATCCAAACAAAGAAACAGGTTTGGGGAAGTTTGGGACGGGTCAGGTTTAGCATATCGGACGGTGCAAACTCCAATTTTTTGCGCAGCAACTTTCTACTTCGTTTATAGCCGTCGATTCAAACGCCCAGTCACTCAACCGTCAGATCTGTTGTGGTATAATTGATACTTAGCATTTCTGTAAGTCGATTAAGTGTAGTTATTGTCGAATCATACTGTAGAAGATAAGTTCGTAAGTATGACGTCAGCAAATAGCGCTCGTCACAGGACAGTCATTTCAGTCACGCGAACAGTCGCATCTCTTCATTATCATCTAGGGCGCATAGCGCGATAGTAACGAAAAGGTACATTAGCGAATCGGTACTTTTCTTAGAACTATAAATCCTTGTTAGGTCTTTTTCATTATTAACTTTGCTTACTCACAAGTTTACATACTGAAGTTATTCAACCTTGACCTTTACATTTTACAAGACTTCCGCTGTCTTACTAGTCTACCATTCCAGTAAAGATCCTGGACCAACACTTGAGGATTTGCCAAGTGTTTGTATTTGTAGTTTTATACTTAGTCTCTTACAATATCAGACGATTTATTTCATGGTATAAGAGCTATCTGGAATTAAGACTACCGTCAACTATGATTGGTTCATCACCAGCACCATCTGCCGGATCAGTTACCGGAACTACTGGAGCACATGTCTCCACTACCGCCGCTGGTCTCTCAGCCTCTGGGCCATTTCCACAAGCCTATGCTAATATCGGTATGCAACAGCAGAATCCGCCTCTAGTAAATACTCCAGGTGCTCCATCGACTACACCTGCAGCACAGCAACAAGCGTCAGTACAGCCAACTGTTTCAACGCAATCAATTTCATCTGTGTTTAGTGGAATGAGCCTTGACGGCTCGAGTTACATGCGTGCAGCTACAGCTCCAAGTACTGGTTCGTTTGCTTTCTCACCTTTCGTACAGCAGCCGCAGTCACAGCAATTTCAGCATCCCTTCTACATCTTTGCTCGTCCCCCTGCTCAGCAGCCACAGCAAGTTCAGCAACAACAACAACAGCAACAACAGCAACAGCAACAACAGCCGGGCATTGTCTTTCGGCCTCCAAATTTACTTAACAATACTCAAATCAAGATGACCATACCTTTTAACGGAGTCGACTTCTACTCCTGGAGCTTTGAGTTTGAGCTTCTGGCGCAGTCCGCTGGGCTATGGCCGTTCTTCACTGGCGAGTTCACGTACCCTGTCGTGGGAAAACAACTGGAGCAGCAGAGTTTCTTGCACGCCTCTCTCGGGGCGTATACAGTTCTTGTACGGAACTTGTCACCGAAGGAGCAGCTCGGCGTTCGATCGTTTCACTCAAGTTTTACACCAGCCGAAACTGCATGGAACCATCTGAAGGGGGTATACATGGCGAAGGATACAATAACAGTGAGTAAAATACTTTCGCAGCTGACAAGTGTGCAGATGATGACAAATGAAAACGTCATGGACTACGTTAACCGCGTCCATACACTACGTGACCAACTGGAGAAGAGCGGGGGATACTTCCCTCGTGAGATGTATCTCACTGTCCTTCTGGCTGGCCTTGGACCCGAATGGCGACAGACGCGCGCCTTCTTACGCATGAATCCCAATCTATCCGAAGCTGAAATTTCTTCTTATCTTCAAGCAGAGCAACAAGATCTTGACCTGCAGTTACAGCGCAATCAGAAAAAGGGGGTTCATTTAAGTTTCTACTCCAATCCAGAACCACAGCATCGACATCCACCGAAGTATCCATTCCGCCATTTCTGTAAAAAACCATACTTACCAAAACTGTCGCAGCCGTCATCAAAATCGTCGCAGCACTTCACAGCCGTATCATCGATCGCAGCAGTTACCGAAGACACAACAGTCACAGCAGCAGCAGATGCCGAAACCGCAGCAGAATCCATTGACGTCGCAGCATCGCCCGCCGGTCTTTGCATCTGCCACATCCGGAAAAGGGGTCTTTGGATGCGTCACTACAATTGATGTTTCAGAAACAGATTTTGAAACACGACTTGAAGAAACAACAAGTGCTGAAGGCATTCCTTTACCTCAAGTTTACGCTAACCTTGCTCGCATAATTTCAGGTCCGAATACTTGGTATCTCGACAGCTGCTGCGGTTGGCAAATGTGCTCCGCAGAAACAAGCTTCATAACCAACCAGCGTCCACTTCGTCGTCCGATACCTGTCACAGTCGCAAACGGACAAACGATTATGGCACGTTCTGTTGGAAGCGTAATGCTCGAATCTATCGACACGGGATACTCACTACATGTTACCAATGTTCTTATCGTCGCTGGTCTTGGCTTCAATCTTCTTTCCACGGCTCAACTTCTGGCACACAAAATCCGCACACAGGGCAATAGTGAGACGATGGATCAGGAGCTCTGGCACAGTTCAACGAATACTTATCTTGGTCGTGCCGCCACTCAACATGGCGTGTCAGTTCTTCAGTTCGCAGCACAGGGAACTTCTGGAGATTCTGAACGCGTGCTTGCACTTGGTCCCTGGGATCACCCAGAAGAAACAGATTATCAACACGTGGATATTGACTTTCGAGCAACTACTGTACCGCCGATGAAAGTGCCACCGCGTGGCGAACGTTTTATAATACACGTGCCGCCTTCCAAGGAACTCCAGCACCACTTTGGGGAGAAATTAGTGGACTAGCAGCTGATGAACCTGACGTCGTTGAAGAAGCCGAACAGGAAGAAGTAGCTGAGCAGCCGAGTCCAACAGTAGCTGTCTCCGAAACTTCTGCCACGACATCAACAGAAGCAGTGTCAACAGTTGTACTCGCAACTACAGCAGCGCCTTCAAATGTCACGTTATCTCTTACCCGTTTCGTCGAAGGAGAGATTGAAAAGTCACCAGCACTTTCTCCTTTCATTCTTTCTGCTTTTTATACTAACTCCGATTTCTACCTGCGCTCATCAGGACACAAAGCCACAGAAGATATATGGCATCAGCGGTTAGGCCACCCATCACAAGGGATACTTAATCATTCAATCCGAGCAGCAGTTCTTGATAAGAATAGTCTACTTTTACCTGACGGCACGGAGCTGAAGCCGCAGTCTCGACCGACAGTTTGCACCACCTGTCCGGTTGCCAACCTTACCCACGATCCGTTTCCAAGCCACTTTCTTGGTTCAACTCGTTACAAACTGATGCAGAAAGTCTATAGCGACATACTAAACTTACCTGAAGCAGGACCTCAAGACGAAAAGTATGTCATAACATTTATCGAAGCGTCTACACGCTATGTCTGGACAGCAAATCTTCCCGCGCGTTATCTCGCGCACTCCGTTTTCGTCGCGTGGCTCGCTGTCGCTGAAAGAGAGTCTGGCGTGAAACTGCAAGAATTCCAGAGCGACGGTGCAGGGGAGTACACCAGCAACACTTTCACATAATACCTTCAGACACTCGGCATCAAACGGAAGCAGTCTCTGCCGCATGCACACCAACAGATGGGGGTAGCAGAAAGGATGAACAGGACTCTGCAGGAGAAGATGCCTGCTCTGCTGACGCAGGCAGCACTTCCACCGCGTTTTTGGCCGTATGCGATGGACCACGCCGTGCTGTTATACAATCTTCTTTCTTCAACGTCCCTGCCCGAGTTTTCTTCTCCGCACCTGCAGTGGACACGTACATTGGGAAACACCAAACTTTTACAAGTTTTTGGGTGTGTTGTACAATTTCGTCCTCCAACTGCGGCCCTCGGCAAATTTTCTGAACGAGCAAAATGGGGGGTACATCTCGGCATCGAAAAACAGTATCACGCATGGAAGATTTTGGATCTTAGCTCCAACCAAGTCGTCCTATCCCGTGATTGTCTTTTTTACGAACGACTCACCTTGCCCATTTTTCATGCCCACCAGGCAGCAGCTGCCAACCCCGCCAGGCTGTTCGAAGGCTCGCGTGCATTTGCAACTGACGAGGCCGAAGCTGATGTACAGGACGAAGCCGTTTCTGAAGCATCCGAAGCTGCCGCAACTGACATTCCCGAACCTGTAACCTCGACTGGCATACCAGAGTTTATTCCTCTTGCAGATGCTGACCCGGATGACGTTCGCGAAGTCCGTCTCAGTTACGAACGCGATCGCCAACAGCAGCCGATGCCCGCCGTCTCCGACGAAGCAGTTCGTGTTACACTTGATGAAATTGGGGGGGAAGAAGGAGCAGAAGAAGAAGAAAATCTCGCAGGTGCAAACGAAGAACGTCCGCGTTTTACAGAAACAGGATTACAGATACTGGGATTTGAAGTAGCAGTACAGTGCAACAACAGTAAGATACCTGAACCGAAAACCGTCCGACAAGCTCTTACGAGCCCTTACCGAGAGCAATGGCGCGAAGCCATGGACAGAGAGCTAGCAGCTTTCAAGAATCGCGGAACATGGGATTTAATACCGACTTTAGAAGTAAAAGGAAAGAAGGTACTTACCGGAAAATGGGTCTTCAGCGTCAAGACTAATGCAGATGGGTCGTTTGAAAAGTTCAAGGCGCGATGGGTCGTCCGCGGATTCGAACAGACTTACGGCATCGACTATGAATTAACTTTTGCTCCTGTCGGCCGATATACAAGCGTTCGGATTCTACACTGTGTCGCCGCCTGCCGTAATCTGCGACTTCGACAAATCGACGTGTCAAATGCGTTTCTCTACGCGCCCGTTGACGCACTCATCCTGGTAGAGTACCCGCATTCCTATGTTACTAACCCACCGAGCGTATGCCGTCTACAAAAATCCCTGTACGGCATTAAACAGCCATCACGGCTCTGGCAGCAGTACCTCCACTCACAACTGATTACTGCCGGATTTCGACAGTTACCGCATGACCAGGGAATGTATCTTCTAAACGACGGCAGCAACTACATTTTACTCGTCGCCTACGTCGATGACATCCTCTTCGTTAGCACTACCGATTCCCTTGCCGATAACCTCATACTGAAATTACAGAAAACTCTACAGCTTACCGTCTCCGAAACAGTCTCACAGTTTCTTGGTCTGAATATTAGCTGTTCACCGACGACTATTCATCTCACCGCTTCGAAGTACGCAGCAACGCTCGCTGCCCGCTTCAACCTCACACCTACTGCAGTCTCTACACCGTATCGCTCACTACCGACTGACTACAAACCGAATACTGCACTGTTACACTCAACTGGTTTACAAATCTATCAACAGCAGTTAGGCTGTCTACTCTTCGCCGCTGTCACATGTCGTCCCGATCTAGCTTACGCGGCCAGTCAGCTCGCTCAGTTCCTCCGCCGTCCCGAAAAAGAACATCAGCTTGATCTTCTCCGTGCGCTTCAGTATTTCATCTCGACACCTAACATCGATTTAGTCTACAACGTCATCAGTTGCAAAACACTATATCTACACGGTTTCGTCGACGCCGATCACGCTGCTGACTCTACTAAATGACGGTCGCGCACTGGATTCATATACCGGCTTGAACCTATCGGACCTATTTCTTGGAATTCGACAAAGCAGGAGTTGATTGCTCTCTCCTCTGCTGAAGCTGAGTTTATTGCTGTCTGCACAGCAACACGCGAAGGACTTTACTTACAGGAAATATTGGAAGAAGCGAAGTTGACGACGACTACCCAGTTTACCCTACAGTGCGACAATCAAAGTGCACTTCGTATCGCACATCAGCCTGGCTTCGTCAACAGGACGAAACATATTTCTCTGCGTTATTTTTTCGTCAAGGACGAAGTCGAGAAGGGGAGAATGCGATTGATCTACTGTTCGACCAACGAAATGGCTGCCGATTTCCTCACGAATAAGCTGACACGACAGAAGTTCCAGTACTGTAACAAGCTCTACGGAATCTTCAAGAAGTGACACTATCGAACGTCCAGAAATGAAGGGGAGTGTTGTGGTATAATTGATACTTAGCATTTCTGTAAGTCGATTAAGTGTAGTTAGTGTCGAATCATACTGTAGAAGATAAGTTCGTAAGTATGACGTCAGCAAATAGCGCTCGTCACAGGACAGTCATTTCAGTCACGCGAACAGTCGCATCGCTTCATTATTATCTAGGGCGCATAGCGCGATAGTGAGAAAAGGTACATTAGCGAATAGGTACTTTTCTTAGAACTATAAATCATTGTTAGGGCTTTTTCATTATTAAATTTGATTACTCACAAGTTCACATACTCAGGTTATTCAACCTTGACCTTTACATTTTACAAGACTTCCGCTGTCTTACTAGTCTACCATTCCAGTAAAGATCCTGGACCAACACTTGAGGATTTGCCAAGTGTTCGTATTTGTAGTTTTATACTTAGTCTCTTACAACATCAGACGATTTATTTCAAGATCAAAGGCTCTAGATGATCTAACGGTGCAGCAGGACTGTTCTTCTGTAAACTTGCGGATTCTCATATTGCTGAACTGGTTTTATGGTTGGTATCCCCCCCCCCTTAGCACAGCACACTGTCCGAGGCATTTCCAAGCCTGTCGCTTCAAATTCACCAGCGTAACTGGGTACCAAACATTTAACACTTGCTCACTTCCTAAAATTATGAGAGTGGGGCTCACTTCATTTACGCGCAGAACACACATCTGCGATCCTTGCAGCAGAGTCGACTCTTGGAAATGCATTCCAACAGGACCTCGGGCAGACTGGCACAAGGACCTGCTCGCGCAGAATTGCTTTCTGCCGAGTTCGGCTATCTCTTCTGCAATCGACCCCCTCGGCAGAGACGAAATTCGGCAGAAGCGCGTCAGAGAGTCATCTCGGACTTCACTTCTGCGAACGACCCCTCTGGCAGAAATCGGGGACTTAGTTCTCGGCTGAAGGTGCGTTCCGAAATCGCGAGAAATTCGCGATTTCGTAAGATAACCACTGAACCGATCTTTACCGGAAACGGCAAAATGTACCTGACTCGGCAGTTTCTGCCGGTTCTGTCAATTTCGTTCACCTATCGTGCGACGCCTGACGACCACGGAGATCGTCAGCGTCGCCTTTCGCGCCATTCCTCCAGCAGGCAAGAGCAGTAGTCTATACGCTTCATTAGGCGCTTCACAAAAGAATTTGAAGAATAATCGTTGTACTGTTTCTAAAGTGAAAGGGTGGGTGCAAGTTTCGTTAACCTTCACGAAAACCAACTTCAGAGGATGGAATTCAGGTGGAGCTGCTCTTTCAGGAATTCCCAAGGCGCCCTGTACAAACGAAGCTCGTCAGAGTCGCACAGAATTTTAGGGTGCTGGGGATTCAATCGGTCAAATATTTCGCTGTCCCTCGCCACGGGCAAATGAGGCTTTCGGACGAGCACACGGCGAAATGGGTGGGTATTTGTGGGGGGAGCTTGTGTGGCGATGTTTGTTGCCAGTGTGCGACTCTTGTGAAGCGATCAGGCGACGGCGGTGCACAGTTCCGTGGCGACGAAACCTCGTCGGCAACGACTTGTCCCTTGCTATATGCTGGTCGCAGAACGCAATCATGAGTGACTCAAACGGATCTCCCATTGCCGGTATATCGAAGGTTTTGGGAGCGGATTTTGATTGGGCGTCAGGTTGAGCTACGATAAGGCTGGGCATCAACTGTATCAGGAATTCTCGAGGGCGTCAACCTCACTCAGGGGGTGTCCGAAGTAAAACAAATTGTGGCGTCCCGGGACGTCACAGAAAGGTACAGTGCGGTATTCGTTGTTTTTAGAATGTTTAAACAGCATATACTCTCGGTTCTGCGATGTCCCCATACCTTACGCTCCACTTCGGACATTCGTCGGAAGCTCCAACCTGCCTTCAGCAGGCACAGCAAGGAATGGCTCAACCTCTCCAGATAACTCCAACCCACAGGAACGGCAGAGATGGCTTTTAGCATCAGCCCGGCTGATTAGCGTGCTCGTGGTCGGTGTAGTAGTAGCGATGAACTCCGTCGTCCCGCTAAGTTCAGTAAGTAGCAGC
Source organism: Closterium sp. NIES-67 (assembly GCA_027943415.1). Lineage (NCBI taxonomy): Eukaryota > Viridiplantae > Streptophyta > Zygnematophyceae > Desmidiales > Closteriaceae > Closterium > Closterium sp. NIES-67. The sequence goes on along the minus strand of BQMB01002295.1, from coordinate 363,997 downwards.
ATCACTTGAGAAGGATCTGTAGGGGGAAGCCCAAGGTGATTGATCAGCCATGGCGGAATCTGCTGGCCTGAACAAATCGTCCTCCCGCCAGCTGTGCCCTGGCATCCAGCTGTCCTACCCCAACGTCGTGCAAGAGTGCTATGCTTCTAGAAGCACGACCGGATATTCCGTCTTCGTCATTCCCTTCAACACCAGGTATTGAATTTGTACGCTTATCCGTGAAAGCTGCGATTCTCGGTCATCGATAATCAGCAGTACTTACAGCTCACCGCCTCGTTCCTAATCGCCTCGTACTTAATCCCCTTGTTCATAACGGCCGAGCGACGACCGTGCGTCAACTGACGTGTCTTCCCGTCATCTCCCGTCGGCGCCCCCGCAGCTGCGACAGCTTCCTGCTGCTCCCCGCGGAGCAGCTATGGAGTCCGGCGGTGCGGTCCGCGTGGTACCTGTGCGGCATGCTCTACTGCTTCGTGGGGCTCGCCGCCATCGTGCGCGTCTTCATGGCGGCGCTCGACCGCATCGCCAGCACGCACGCCATGGTACGGACGAAGCTCACTCTTCTCTATTGGCCGGATGCCTTTATTGTGTTTGTTTCAAGCTTTGAAGCAAATCCCCGCGCTTCCGTCTTTCATTTCGATATCACTATTCGTTATAAACTCAAATTCATCCACAGCTTTCCTGAACTTCTTCTGAATGCCTTCTGTGCCTAATCGCCTCGTATTTATTCACAGCGTGACGATCTCGCCACGTCCCCTTTGCTGATGGCCTTTCTTCCTTTTCCTCTGTTAGGTGAGCCGGCATGACCCCAAGACGGGGCGGGAGGAGCGGCGGGTGGAGAAGGTGTGGAACAGCACGGTGGTGAACATCGCCCTCATGGCGCTCGGCACCTCCGCGCCCGAGATCGTCATCGCTGTCGTCGACGCCCTCAAGCGCCTCAACCAGGCGCCAGGAGGTGAGAGAGTGGCGCATGGATGCCTGCTTCGGTTAAGATTGCGACATGAAAGGATTGAATGGCATCACACGAGTATGCATGAGTATGTGCGTGGCGCATCCCGTGTTCGCCCATCACAGGCACCATCACACGCACCTTCTCGTGTCAACGACTCCTCCGTCCTTTGCCTTTGCCTCTCCTCCTTTACCTTCCCCAATCCTGCACTGCTCGACCCCGGCACGGTGCTGGGGCCAGCAGCGTTATACCTGATGGGCATGTCAGTGGCCTGCATAACCGCGAATGTCTCTTACCACCTGAATTGCGAGATTATCCGCAAGTTGCCTCACTGGAATCTTCGGGTCCACTATTCTCCCCCCTCCGCTGTAGTGCTCGGGCCAGGCACGGTGCTGGGGTCAGCGGCGTTCAACCTGATGGTCATCTCAGCAGTGTGTGTGGTCACCCCTGGCCGCCACTCCATCAAGCGCATCCGAGCTGTTGGGGTCTTCCTGCTGGAGCTCGCCGCCAGCACTTGGGCCTATGTTTGGATTCTGCTCGTGCTCAAGGTGAATCTGCGTGCTCAAGGTGAATCTGCGTGCTCAAGGTGAAACTGCGTGCTCAAGGTGAATCTGCGTGCTCAAGGTGAATCTGCGTGCTCAAGGTGAATCTGTGTGCTCAAGGTGAATCTGCGTGCTCAAGGTGAATCTGCTCGAGCTTAAAGTACCAACCTGCTGCGGTCCTATCTCGTGCGTTTGGTCTCGTGGATGAGGTGGTGGGTTCCCTACCACTGTCTTGGAGCTTCTCTGCAGAGAGGAGGTCATGCCTTGTTTCTGCCCCTGCCCCTTGCCCCTTCTTTGCTTCCATCTCCAAACTCACTGCCCTGTCGCCCACCGCAGGTGTTCTCCCCTGGCCGCATCACCATCGTGGAGGCATGCATCACGCTGCTCTTCTTCCCCCTCTTCATCCTCCTCGCCTACGCCCAAGACCAGCGCTGGCGGTTCTGCCAGCTCTGGCCGCGCTGGCAGCTGTGGAAGCTGCCCGTGCCATTCTTCTCCCGTGCTGCCACCCCCCACCCCCGCCGCGGCTCCCTCACCCGCTTCAAGAGCCACGGCAGCAGGCAGGCTCTCATTGTGCCCGCTGCTGCTCAGGGCAGCAGCAAACACGCAGCTGCTGCTGGTGATGGTGGTTATACTGAGGGGGGTAGTGCATGGTGGGATGTGCTATGGCGGGTTGCTGGCAGTGGAACGGGAGACGAGCAGGGGGCAGGAGGAGGAGGAGGAAGAGGAGGGGAAGTGAAGGGGGCGGGCAGCGACGGTGGTGTGGGAGCAGTGTGGGAGCCCCAGGCAGAGGTGAAAATGCAGAGGGGGGCTCAGACGGGGGGGGACGGGCTGACTGGCGGTCTGCAGACAGAAGGTGGAGATGGGGTGGGTGTTGGGGATGGCATTGGCGTTGGAGTTGGTGCTGGTGCTGGGGATAGGGACAGGGCAATAAGCACGAGCATTGCTATGAGGGGCACGGAGGAGGTTGTGGGGGAGCAAGGGGCGATGGAGGGGGATGGGCGCGGGTCGCATGGGAGCTGGGACCTGAGTGACTTGGAGGGCGTGGTGAGTGTATGTGGGCTGGGTGAGACTTCAAGCAACCCGATCAAGCATGCAGGCCATGTGAAAACGGTGCATGCTAAGCGTTGGATCATGCGTATGTGGCTGTTGGTTGGATGGGCAGGGGCGGATGGGATCGGATGAGCAGCAACGGCAACCTAAGCAAGCATCAGAGATCCGCCCCATGGAGCCAGCAGCAGCGGACCAAGGGAGAGCTGAAGCAGGTATTGCCTCGCACTGCTTGAATGGCATCCAAATTTCTTTACCCTTTCATGTGCACCCGATTAACCTTCCCTTTCAAGCCATCTGGACAATAATTTAACTTGTCGAACGCCTAGGGAAAACGGCAGTCTGGCCAAAAGGTCCTTCACATCTGTCGCTCCTCCAGCCCAGGCCCCATGTCCGTTGTTCTCAACATGCCACCACCAGCACGGCCTCAGAGGTCCAGCCGCAGCTGCCTGGTTCTGAGGCGCTTCAACACAGTCAACCCAACCGGTCCTTCACATTCCCCTCTCTCCCCCAGGCCCCAGGTCGGTTGCTCTCAACATGCCACCAGCACGGCCTCAGAGGTCCAACAGCAGCAACCTGCGCCGCAGATCATCCATGGGGATCTCTGCTGCTGCTGCCGCTATTCAGCACGACTCACCCGACCAGTCACTGTACGTGCTTGACATTCAGTCCATCAATCGTCACTCCCAACCAGCCTGTTACTCTCCCTCAACGTCACACCCACATCCCCTTTCTGATTCGGATTGGTTGTCTTGTAGCAATGGCGGGCGCGCAATAGAGCGCTCTCACCATGTGCCGTCATGTGTCCGCCTCATTCTCCCACCCTCTTCTCTCTCAGCTCACGTTGCCTCGGGCAGCACCTCTGGCTTCGCTCCCAGCTCACTGGCCTCGCCCAGTCCCCTGCCCCTGCTCCTGCCGCCCCACCACCGCCCCGTGCCTCGCCAGTCCCACTCTCTCTTGACCAACCGCAGCAGCAGCAGCAGCAGCAGGAACATCAGCAGGAGGAACAGGAGAAGGCCGAGGGGCATGTGAGGGGGGGAGGGGCAGTAGGCGACAGACGAGTGGGGCAGGTTGCTGAGGACACAGGTGCTGTAGACCTGTCACAAGGTGAGATCGCGAGGGGGGGGCAAGGAAATAGATGTTGCGGATGAGCAGCAGAGTGGTGTGTGAGAGCCGGTGTGCTTTGACCGCCAGTATGACAATCGAGCTTGTTTCTCTAGTGCTCATTTCTCCAGATGCTGTTTCCCATCCGTATTCTTCTCACCCCTGCATTGCCTTTCTCTTCCTCGTTTCGACCTTCTTCCCCAACCCTGGTCAACTGCCATGGGTATCAGAGGGGTGGACCTTGCTGGCACGATCAGGAGAGAGGGAGTTATGCAGGTTTGAGCACAGGGCTGCTAGCACCAGTGGGGCCAGCAGCAGTGCGGCAAGCAGCACCAGTTCTCCGCCCCAAGCCCTCAACTTGTGAGTAGCACTGAACGTTGGAAGGCGTGTCTGATATGACTGTGTGTTTTCAATAATTTATTTCTCTCCGCTCTGTGCATCCGAGTGTCGATCCATCCACCTCTTTTCCCCCCTTAACATCTTCTCCCCCTTCCCAACCAGCCTGGTGTACACTGCGGAACCTCCCCACCTCCTTCTGGAGCTGACAATTGCGCGCCCCCCTCATGGCACCGCCCGCACCAACCATGCTGGCCAATCATCCCCATCAGACCTCCATGCCGCGCTCCCACCCAAGCCATCTGCTTCAGCAGCATCAGCTCATCTTGCCAACGCATCTACCACTCCCACAGACACCTCGTTACAATCACAACCCCCCTGGTTCACGTCAGTGGCCCCTCTTACACTCCCTTCGATACAGTCACGCACCAGGCACACGTCTTCCTTGCTGTTGAAGAGCCCAAGTGCGGCAGGGAGCAGCAGGGGCGGTGGGACAGGAGGGTGTAATGTCGAGGGGGGGATGAGGGCGGTACTAGACGTGGCAGTGCAAGTGGAGGGTGGGGAGGGGTTGGAGGTGGTGGAAGTGAAGGTCACTGTGCTGAGTTTGACCTGCGAAATGCCGCCACAGCAGCAGGAGTATGGTATGTGCCGCTCTCTCCTTTCTCTGCTTGCAGTGCACCACTCAAGCTGGTGGGGTCTGCATGGCTTCTTGATCACGTCTCTCTTTCGCTCTGATGCTTCTGTGCGCCTTCGTTTCCACGCTCTCTGATTTTCTTGCTGTTCTTTAGCGTGTCTGAACTTTTTTCTGTGTGGTGTGCTTGGATTCAATCTACCACTCATTGGCGCCTGCTGACCAGGAGAGCTGCTGCTGGATGGTGCCAGCACATACTCGTTGTCCTCATACTCCCCACCAAAGAGGCTGGGCCTGGGGGAGGCGTGGCTGCAGCAGATAGAGAACGCACTGTCGGTAGGCCTTCTCACCTTGCCCTGCCACTTGTCAGTCAAGCCTTGTAGGCTGTATCTGTGTGCTCCACTGGAGTGTCTACTCTTACAATTGCGTCCTGTGAAGACACAGTGACTGCTTGTTCTTTCTGATGCTCTGCCAGGTCCAGGTGTCGGAGAAGAGGGACGTGTCACTGCTTGACCTTGGACTCCACTTGGTCTCCTTCTACTGGAAGCTCCTCTTCGCACTCATTCCCCCGCCCTCCCTCCTGCGTGGCTGGCCAGCCTTCATGCTCTGTATGTGGGATTTAGCGGTTGATTTGATCAAGGCAGCTTGTGTTTTGGCTTCTACTTGGCTCCACAACATTCTCTCCGCACAGCACCCAAGCATATGTACTGTGAGCTCACTCTCGCGTCCGATGTCCGGCAGGTCTCTGCTTCATGGCCGGCATCTCTTTCCTCATTGACGAGTTTGCAAGGCTCTTCGCGTGCACATCGTGCCTGCATCTCTTCTCGGTTGCCACCGTCCTCGTGGCTAGTGTAAGCTGTTGCAGAATTAAGCTGCAGTTCTAATTTCCGACACCTGTACTAGTATTTCTGCTTTGCTGTGGGGTTTGCTTTGTCATGGTCGTGGCAGCTTGCTCTTCGGAATCTTCATATATTGGGGTTGCCGCCTATCCCTTCTTTCCCCATCTCCGTTTTCCCAGGGAACATCATTGCCTGACCTCCTCGCGAGCAGAACTGCTGCCAGACTCTCGCCCTCTGCTGATGTAGCCATTTCGAACATCACAGGATCAAATGCCGTGAACGTTTTCATTGGCCTTGGCCTGCCATGGCTGATCAAAGCAGTTTACGACAAAGCGGTCTTTGGTGGTCCGATTCCTGTTCCACACATTTCGAACCTTGAGGTTTCTGTCATAGCTTTCTTGTGTACCACTCTGGTCTTCGCTGTCATCATGGGCTTGAGGCGCAACCTCATCAGTGGGGAGCTTGGGGGTTCAAGAAGATGGGCCTGGATAGCATTCACTGTCTTTGTCCTCTCCTGGTGTGGCTTTATTGTTGTGACAGTTGTAATGAGCCAGAGGTACTAGTAATCATCCCTGCTCGCCTCCTGATGATGAGCTTCATGGCCACATACCGTATTCCCCCATATAAAGTGTAATACCGTAATCTCCCAGCATGATTTCCCCCCCGAAAAAGGGACTCTGGGTCTTTTTTCCGGGCCATGGGTCTTAATATCGTAAAGGGATTGTGAGGACCCGCTGTTTGGGGTAAATCATTTGAGGACCCACCCGTTTCAGTTTTAAGAGGTTTTCCTGGCAGTTTTTGCTCAATTTCAAAATGTGTCATGCACTACGAAGTCAACTTCCACATCATGGAGGAAGTCATGCCTGCCTGCCTAGCACGTGAAACCTCTCAATGGGGTGGACCGTGGGGAGACTCCGTGAACGAACCTCCCGAAGTCACACCAGCACCCCCAGAGGGACCACCCCCAGGGCTACCGGGACGAGCACCCCCAGAGTCAGCGAACGGGTGCTGCGACGGCAGCGGCGGCGGCGGCGGCGGCAGAAGCGGTGGAGGAGGGGACTGGGGAGGGGACGCCAGGGGAGGGGCGGCTGACGAGGACTGCACAGGAGGGCCACCAGAGTCAGAAGACTCCTCAACCGGGTCCACCGACGGAAGGGGGGTGACGTGGGAAACACCAGAGGGGGCGGGACGTGGAGGAGGAGGAGGAGGGGCGGGGACTACCGGGGAAGGAGGGACCAGGAACAGGGGGGGAGTAACCGGGGGACCACGGTGGGGGAAGCGACGGTAGTAGGAGACGGACTCGTCAAAGGTGACGTCACGAGAGTGAAAGAAGCGGTGAGACGGCGGGTGGTAAAAGTGCCAGTCGGACGCGTCAAGGGGAAAACCGAGGAAGACGCAGGGAAGGGTGCGGGCAGTGAGCTTGTCCGTGCCGGAGGCACGGACGTGAGCAAGGCAGCCCCAGACGTGGAACGCAGACGCGTCACCAGGAGACCCAGTCCAAAGACGGGTCGGCGAAACCTGCGGCTGCTGAGGGTGCGGCCACAGGTTAAGCTGGTGAGAAGCGTAGCGCACAGCGAACGGCCACAGAAAATGGGGTGCACCGGCATGGATCATGGAGGTGCGAGCCACCTCCATGACCAAACCGATGCGTCGCTCAGCGACCCCATTATGCTGTGGGGAGTCTGGTAGGGTGAACGTCTGGGTGATGCCCTCCGCACGACAAAAGCGACCAAGGACACCTGAGGCAAACTCGCCACCACGGTCGGAGTGAAGACGCAAGACAGGGAGACCGTGGTGGACACGCGCAGAGACAAGCCAGGGGATGAGAGCGCCAGGCACGTCGGCCTTGCGCTCCAGGGGAAAGACTGTGGTGTAGCGTGTGAAGTCGTCGACAAGCACAAGGAAGTAACGCTCTCGACGCGGCCCAGGGACAGGGGCGGGGCCCCATACGTCCAGGTGCAGGGTCTGCAACGGCGCGGCGGTAGGGGGAAACGAGGAGGAGTGAGGGGCACGGCGAAGCCGACCCTCGACACAAGGCATGCAAGGTGGGGCTGGGGAGGAGGGAAACGCAGGGAGAGAACCTGGGAGACCAAGGACAAGACCGTGCTGGGACATGTGACGCAGACGCGGGAGCGCAGGGTGACCTAGGCGGTGGTGCCAAAGGAGGGTCGGGTGAGTGAGGGACCGACAGGAGCAGGCTGCAGCAACCTGGGTGAGCGCTCCAGCCGGGGGGGTCACGGTGTCCAGAGTGAACAGGCCGGACACCGGGTCCCGGGGGAACGTGGACAGGGGGGCACCAGTGGCGGCCTCGGTACAGACAGCATACCGCTCGTGACCAGGGAACGTAGTGGTGACGCCAAGGTCCTGGAGGCAGCCGACACCAACTAGGTTCCTGGAGAACGAGGGGATATGCAGACCTGTAAAAGAGCCCGAAGGAACCGCCGGACAGGGAAGGGTGGTGGAACTGCGGGCGACTACCGGACCGCCAGAGGGGTCAGCGAGAGAAACGGCAGCAGGGACGGGAAGCGGCGTCAGGGTGGTGGAGTCCCGGAAGAAACACCGAGAAGCGCCAGAGTCCAAGGTGAAGGAAAGCGAAGCAGAGGCGTCTGGCAACGAAACGACGGCGGAAACACCAAGACTACACAAAGCAGAGGATCCTACGCCTGACGCAGCAGGGGAGGGTACACTAGGCACACCTACACTAGGCAACAGTGAGTAATAAGCGGGAAGCACACTAGAGTCATCAGCATACATCAGATGCAGAGCAGAAACAATGGCATCCATGTCCATATCAAAAATCTGAATCTGACGACTAAGCAAACTGTGCCAGTCCGGGAGGTCTGGCGACGGGCCGAAGCGTTGACGAAAGAGGTCGTCCAGGCGACGAAAACAGCGGGGAGTGGAGTGACCGAGCTTACTGCAAACGACGCCGCGGCGAGGACCGGTCTGGATCTGGTACTGACAACGCCCGCCGCCAGAGCCACCACGCGGCACACCACCACGCGCCCGGCCACCGCCAGCGCCGGGCCACCCTGGCGGGAGGACACTCGTCTGCCGCGTCTGCGACGGCTGCTGCGGCTGCTGCGAAGGCTGCGACTGCGGCGGCTGCTGCGGCTGCTGCACCTGCAGGGGCGGCGACTCAGCTGAACTGGGCAGGGTCCCCTCGTCCACTCCAGCACCAGGCGACCCGACCCCACCACTACCCCCGCCCGCACCCCCGCCGCCTCCTCCGCCGCGCCCAGCCTTGGGGCGGCGACCCTTCCCCGAACGGACCTGCGCTGCAGCAGCAGTCTCAGCCACTGCGGCAGAGCCGTCGGAGAAGGTGCACTGAGCGGGGGCACAACCCTGAAAGATAGGGACCGGCACGACACCGCTCGCCTGGGCAATGGAGCGGTGACGGGTCTCTATCACAGTCAGGGTGTCTACAAAGTCAGTGAGGGTGAGGTCTGCGGGGTGAACGCTAAGAAAGCGGTCGCGGGCGACAGCAAGGCGGTCAGGGAGGCGGGTGGCAAGCAGGTAGAGGGTAGAGGTAATGGGCGGCTGGTGGGCTCTAAGCTGGGCGTCAGTGCAGGCAGCGCGCCAGGTCTCATCTATCGAGCGCAGGTGGGCAGCGAGGTCAGAGACAGTGGGGAAAGATGCAAGGTCAGGAAAGAGCATCGGAAGGATCAGGCGACCCACCGAGGCAGCCGGAGGGGTGGAATAGCGCTTGATCACAGCATCTAAGTATGCCTGAGCAGTAGTGAGGGACCTAAAGCGAGGACGCTCGGATGGGGGAAGGGCGTTGCTAATGGCAAGCTGGGCAACAGCATCGCGAGAAAGCCAGACAGAGCGCGCACGGGCAGTGGCAGCAGTAGCCTCACGCTCAGTGGGTGTGGGGTCAGCGGGCAGAATAGCAGGGGGGTCTGGGCAGGGGAGCGTACCGTCAAGGTGTGCGGAAAGCGGTTCACCATCCTGCCGCTGGCCAGTGAGTTGACGGCGGAGGTCGGCAAGCCACGCCTCGAACTCTAGGGGCTGACCTTCAGCGTCGAAGCGAAGCTCCGCCGCCATCAGGAACAGTCCAGTGCAGTGCAGGGCAGTGCAGTGCGGTGCAGTGCGGTGCAGTGCGGTGCAGTGCGGTGCAGTGCGGTACAGTGCGGTGCAGTGCGGTGCAGTGCGGTGTAGTGCGGTGTTGTGCGGTGCCAGGCAGTACAGTGTGGTGCGGGGCGGCACGGAGCAGGGCGGGGTGGGGGGGAACCGTACCAGTGAGGAGGACGGGGTTGGGGCTGGCCCGACGGGGCCGGGCGGCCGCGACGGGGCCGGGCTGGTGCGACAGGGCCGGGACGGGGCGACGGGGTCGAGCGGGCGCGACGGGGCCGGGCTGGGGCGACGGGGCCGGGCGAGTGCGGCAGGGCCGGGCCGGTGCGACGGGGCCGGGCGAGCGGGACGGCGGCTGGGCGGGTGCGACGGGGCCGGGCGGCTGTGACGGGGCCGGGCAGGGTGGGACAGGGCCGGGCGGGGGCGACGGGGCCGGACGGCTGCGACGGGGCCAGGCAAGGGCGACGGGGCCAGGCGGCTGCGACGGGGCCGGGCGGGCGCGACGGGGCCAGGCGGCTGCGACGGGGCCGGGCGGGCGCGACGGGGCCGGGCGGGCGCGACGGGGCCGGGCGCGTGCGACGGCGCCGGGCGGGCGCGACGGGGCCGGGCGGCTGCGACGGCGCCGGGCGGGCGCGACGGGGCCGGGCGGCTGCGACGGGGTCGGGCAGGGTGCGACGAGGCCCAGGAGGGGCGCTACAGGGCCCAGGGAGGGCGCGACGGGGCCCAGTAGGGGCGCTACGGAGCCCAGGAGGGGCGCGACGGGGCCTGGGAGGGGCGCGACGGGGCCCTGGAGGGGCGCGACAGAGCCCAGAAGGGGCGCTACGGGGCCTGGGAGGAGCGCGACGAGGCCCAGGAGGGGCGCTAGGGGGCCTGGGAGGAGCGCGACGGGGCCTGGGAGGGGCGCGACGGGGCCTGGGAGGGGCGTTACAGGGCCCAGGAGGGGCGCTACGAAGCCCAGGAGGGGCGCGACGAGGCCCAGGAGGGGCGCTACGGGGCCCAGGAGGGGCGTGACGGGGCGCTACGGGGCCTGGGAGGAGCGCGACGGGGCCCAGGAGGGGCGCTAGGGGGCCTGGGAGGAGCGCGACGGGGCCTGGGAGGGGCGCGACGAGGCCTGGGAGGGGCGTTACAGGGCCCAGGAGGGGCGCTACGAAGCCCAGGAGGGGCGCGACGAGGCCCAGGAGGAGCGCTACGGGGCCCAGGACGGGCGCGACGGGGCGCTACGAGGCCTGGGAGGAGCGCGACGGGGCCCAGGAGGGGCACTAGGGGGCCTGGGAGGAGCGCGACGGGGCCTGGGAGGGGCGCGACGGGGCCTGGGAGGAGCATTACAGGGCCCAGGAGGGGCGCTACGAAGCCCAGGAGGGGCACGACGAGGCCCAGGAGGGGCGCTACGGGGCCCAGGAGGGGCGCGACAGGGCGCTACGGGGCCTGGGAGGAGCGCGACGGGGCCCAGGAGGGGCGCTAGGGGGCATGAGCGGAAGCGGTAGGAGGGGGGGATCCTACCTATGCGTGATACCATATCAGAATTGGAATTGTAATGATGGTAAAGTGAGAGTACACACAAATATACCTAAGTGTTGTACCCTCTAAGAGGTAACCCTATACTGTCTATACAAACATGACAAATACAGATGTTTGACACCGATTCCTGTTCCACACATTTCGAACCTTGAGATTTCTGTCATAGCTTTCTTGTGTACCACTCTGGTCTTCGCTGTCATCATGGGCTTGAGGCGCAACCTCATCAGTGGGGAGCTTGGGGGTTCAAGAAGATGGGCATGGATAGCATTCACTGTCTTTGTCCTCTCCTGGTGTGGCTTTATTGTTGTGACAGTTGTATTGAGCCAGAGGTACTAGTAATCATCCCTGCTCGCCTCCTGATGATGAGCTTCATGGCCACATACCGTATTCCCCCATATAAAGTGTAATACCGTAATCTCCCAGCATGATTACCCCTCCGAAAAAGGGACTCTGGGTCTTTTTTCCGGGCCATGGGTCTTAATATCGTAAAGGGATTGTGAGGACCCGCTGTTTGGGGTAAATCATTTGAAGACCCCCCCGTTTCAGTTTTAAGAGGTTTTCCTGGCAGTTTTTGCTCAATTTCAAAATGTGTCATGCACTACGAAGTCAACTTCCACATCATGGAGGAAGTCATGCCTGCCTGCCTGGCACGTGAAGCCTCTCAATGGGGTGGACCGTGGGGAGACTCCGTGAACGAACCTCCCCCCTCGTAATTGTTCAATAATATTGTATATAATTGTAGGCTTGGTAGTTATGCAACCCCCTGTAGAGGGGACAACCCCCTTCTTGTACCTCATTCTCTTCTAGTCGAACTCTCTTCTCTCTCGACATTTTTCCCTCCTACCTAAACCCCATCCGCCATTCCATGGCGGGCTTCCCTACATCCTAGTTTAGTTAGCTTTCAGACATGGTATCAGAGCAGGCCTCCCGTCCCGGGCCTGCTCACTACGCTTCCGCTGCGTTCCCGTCGTTTCTTCGCCGCCGTTGCGGCTTTCCGCATGCCTGCCGCCGTGGCATCTTTTCCGTGATGCCGCGGCGGCCTTTTAGTGCTGCCGTCTCAGCTTCGACAAGCAGCCGCGGCACCGACGCCACGCTGTGGCAGCGTCGTAATGGTGCCGCGGTGGCGTCGTCGGGCTGCAGCCGCCGCGTTACACCTGCGCAGCTGGTGGACTTGCAGCCCGCCCGCACGCCAGTAAGCGCGGCGCCAGCAATGGCGCCGCGCTGAAGGCCTGAAGCCCCGCCCCCTCCCCCGTCCCTTCGTCCCCTCCTCTTCGCCACAGCCGCCTCCTGACTCTCGCCGGTCGTCCCCGTGTCGCGGAGCTTGGACACGCAGCTGAAAGGGCGGGGGCCGCTGCCGTCGCCGCAGTCATAAGTCGAAGTCGCCGCCGACACCGCCGTCGCCGCAGGCCTTTTGCCGCCGCACGCCGCCGTCGCCGCCGCTGTCGCCGCTGTCGTGGCTGCTACCGTCGCCATCTCCAGAGCCTTGGGGTTGGCTCCGCTGGAGTAGACGTGGCTGCTGGGAATGGGGGTGTTAGATTCGGGGGTGTGGGGGTGTGTGGGTCTTCCTACTACCAAGCCTAGGGGGTGTGTTCAATTATATTTTATATAATTGTAGGCTTGGTAGTTATGCTACTAACTGCATCCTACTGTAGAAGGGACAACCCCCTTCTTGTACCTCATTCTCTTCTAGTCGAACTCTCTTCTCTCTCGACATTTTTCACTCCTACCTAAACCCCACCCGCCATTCCATGGCGGGCTTCCCTACTTCCTAGTTTAGTTAGCTTTCAGACAGTAATGTGTCAAACATCTGTATTTGTCATGTTTGTATAGACTGTATAGGGTTACCTCTTAGAGGGTACAACACTTAGGTATATTTGTGTGTACTCTCACTTTACCATGATTAAAATTCCAATTCTGATATGGTATCACGCGTAGGTAGGATCCCCCCCACCTACCGCTTCCGCTCATGCCCCCTAGCGCCCCTCCTGGGCCCCGTCGCGCTCCTCCCAGGCCCCGTAGCGCCCTGTCGCGCCCCTCCTGGGCCCCGTAGCGCCCCTCCTGGGCCTCGTCGCGCCCCTCCTGGGCTTCGTAGCGCCCCTCCTGGGCCCTGTAACGCTCCTCCTAGGCCCCGTCGCGCCCCTCCCAGGCCCCGTCGCGCTCCTCCCAGGCCCCCTAGCGCCCCTCCTGGGCCCCGTCGCGCTCCTCCCAGGCCTCGTAGCGCCCCGTCGCGCCCCTCCTGGGCCCCGTAGCGCCCCTCCTGGGCCTCGTCGCGCCCCTCCTGGGCTTCGTAGCGCCCCTCCTGGGCCCTGTAACGCCCCTCCCAGGCCTCGTCGCGCCCCTCCCAGGCCCCGTCGCGCTCCTCCCAGGCCCCCTAGCGCCCCTCCTGGGCCCCGTCGCGCTCCTCCCAGGCCCCGTAGCGCCCCGTCGCGCCCCTCCTGGGCCCCGTAGCGCCCCTCCTGGGCCTCGTCGCGCCCCTCCTGGGCTTCGTAGCGCCCCTCCTGGGCCCTGTAACGCCCCTCCCAGGCCCCGTCGCGCCCCTCCCAGGCCCCGTCGCACTCCTCCCAGGCCCCCTAGCGCCCCTCCTGGGCCTCGTCGCGCTCCTCCCAGGCCCCGTAGCGCCCCTCCTGGGCTCTGTCGCGCCCCTCCCGGGCCCCTTCGCGCCCCTCCCTGGCCCCGTCGCGCCCCTCCTGGGCTCCGTAGCGCCCCTACTGGGCCCCGTCGCGCCCTCCCTGGGCCCTGTAGCGCCCCTCCTGGGCCCCGTCGCACCCTGCCCGACCCCGTCGCAGCCGCCCGGCCCCGTCGCGCCCGCCCGGCGCCGTCACAGCCGCCCGGCCCCGTCGCGCCCGCCCGGCGCCGTCGCACCCGCCCGGCCCCGTCGCGCCCGCCCGGCCCCGTCGCAGCCGCCTGGCCCCGTCGCGCCCGCCCGGCCCCGTCGCAGCCGCCTGGCCCCGTCGCCCTTGCCTGGCCCCGTCGCAGCCGTCCGGCCCCGTCGCCCCCGCCCGGCCCCGTCCCACCCTGCCCGGCCCCGTCACAGCCGCCCGACCCCGTCGCACCCGCCCGGCCGCCGTCCCGCTCGCCCGGCCCCGTCGCACCGGCCCGGCCCTGCCGCACTCGTCCGGCCCCGTCGCCCCAGCCCGGCCCCGTCGCGCCCGCTCGACCCCGTCGCCCCGTCCCGGCCCTGTCGCACCAGCCCGGCCCCGTCGCGGCCGCCCGGCCCCGTCGGGCCAGCCCCGGCCCCGTCCTCCTCACTGGTACGGTTCCCCCCCACCCCGCCCTGCTCCGTGCCGCCCCGCACCACACTGTACTGCCTGGCACCGCACTACACCGCACTGCACCGCACTGTACCGCACTGCACCGCACTGCACCGCACTGCACTGCCCTGCACTGCACTGGACTGTTCCTGATGGCGGCGGAGCTTCGCTTCGACGCTGAAGGTCAGCCCCTAGAGTTCGAGGCGTGGCTTGCCGACCTCCGCCGTCAACTCACTGGCCAGCGGCAGGATGGTGAACCGCTTTCCGCACACCTTGACGGTACGCTCCCCTGCCCAGACCCCCCTGCTATTCTGCCCGCTGACCCCACACCCACTGAGCGTGAGGCTACTGCTGCCACTGCCCGTGCGCGCTCTGTCTGGCTTTCTCGCGATGCTGTTGCCCAGCTTGCCATTAGCAACGCCCTTCCCCCATCCGAGCGTCCTCGCTTTAGGTCCCTCACTACTGCTCAGGCATACTTAGATGCTGTGATCAAGCGCTATTCCACCCCTCCGGCTGCCTCGGTGGGTCGCCTGATCCTTCCGATGCTCTTTCCTGACCTTGCATCTTTCCCCACTGTCTCTGACCTCGCTGCCCACCTGCGCTCGATAGATGAGACCTGGCGCGCTGCCTGCACTGACGCCCAGCTTAGAGCCCACCAGCCGCCCATTACCTCTACCCTCTACCTGCTTGCCACCCGCCTCCCTGACCGCCTTGCTGTCGCCCGCGACCGCTTTCTTAGCGTTCACCCCGCAGACCTCACCCTCACTGACTTTGTAGACACCCTGACTGTGATAGAGACCCGTCACCGCTCCATTGCCCAGGCGAGCGGTGTCGTGCCGGTCCCTATCTTTCAGGGTTGTGCCCCCGCTCAGTGCACCTTCTCCGACGGCTCTGCCGCAGTGGCTGAGACTGCTGCTGCAGCGCAGGTCCGTTCGGGGAAGGGTCGCCGCCCCAAGGCTGGGCGCGGCGGAGGAGGCGGCGGGGGTGCGGGCGGGGGTAGTGGTGGGGTCGGGTCGCCTGGTGCTGGAGTGGACGAGGGGACCCTGCCCAGTTCAGCTGAGTCGCCGCCCCTGCAGGTGCAGCAGCCGCAGCAGCCGCCGCAGTCGCAGCCTTCGCAGCAGCCGCAGCAGCCGTCGCAGACGCGGCAGACGAGTGTCCTCCCGCCAGGGTGGCCCGGCGCTGGCGGTGGCCGGGCGCGTGGTGGTGTGCCGCGTGGTGGCTCTGGCGGCGGGCGTTGTCAGTACCAGATCCAGACCGGTCCTCGCCGCGGCGTCGTTTGCGGTAAGCTCGGTCACTCCACTCCCCGCTGTTTTCGTCGCCTGGACGACCTCTTTCGTCAGTGCTTCGGCCCGTCCCCAGACCTCCCGGACTGGCACAGTTTGCTTAGTCGTCAGATTCAGATTTTTGATATGGACATGGATGCCATTGTTTCTGCTCTGCATCTGATGTATGCTGATGACTCTAGTGTGCTTCCCGCTTATTACTCACTGTTGCCTAGTGTAGGTGTGCCTAGCTTAGCCTCCCCTGCTGCGTCAGGCATAGGATCCCCTGCTTTGTGTAGTCTTGGTGCTTCCGCCGTCGTTCCGTCGCCAGACCCCTCGGCTTCGCTTTCCTTCACGTTGGACTCTGGCGCCTCTCGGTGTTTCTTCCGCGATTCCACCACCCTGACGCCGCTTCCTGTTCCTGCTGTCGTTTCTCTTGCTGACCCCTCCGGCGGTCCGGTAGTCGCCCGCAGTTCCACCACCTTCCCTGTCCGGCGGTTCCTTCGGGTTCTCTTACAGGTCTGCATATCCCCTTGTTCTCCAGGAACCTAGTTGGTGTCGGCTGCCTCCAGGACCTTGGCGTCACCACTACGTTCCCTGGTCACGAGCGGTATGCTGTCTGTACTGAGGCCGCCACTGGTGCCCCCCTGTCCACGTTCCCCCGGGACCCGGTGTCCGGCCTGTTCACTCTGGACACCGTGACCCCCCCGGCTGGAGCGCCCCCTCAGGTGGCTGCGTCTACCCAGGTTGCTGCTGCCTGCTCCTGTCGCTCCCTCACTCACCCGACCCTCCTGTGGCACCACCGCCTAGGTCACCCTGCGCTCCCGCGTCTGCGTCACATGTCTCAGCACGGTCTCGTCCTTGGTCTCCCAGGTTCGCTCCCCGCGTTTCCCTCCTCTCCAGCCCCACCTTGCACGCCTTGTGTCGAGGGTCGGCTTCGCCGTGCCCCTCACTCCTCCTCGTTTCCCCCTACCGCCGCGCCGCTGCAGATCCTGCACCTGGACGTCTGGGGCCCCGCCCCCGTCCCTGGGCCGCGTCGAGAGCGCTACTTCCTTGTGCTTGTCGACGACTTCACTCATTACACCACAGTCTTTCCCCTAGAGCGCAAGGCCGATGTGCCTGGCGCTCTCATCCCCTGGCTTGTCTCTGCGCGTGTCCACCGCGGTCTCCGTGTCTTGCGTCTTCATTCAGACCGTGGTGGCGAGTTTGCGTCCAGTGTCCTTAGTCGCTTTTGTCGTGCGGAGGGCATCACCCAGACGTTCACCCTACCGGACTCCCCACAGCAGAATGGGGTCGCTGAGCGACGCATCGGTTTGGTCATGGAGGTCGCTCGCACCTCCATGATCCATGCCGGTGCACCCCATTTTCTGTGGCCGTGGGGGTGGTCCCTCTGAGGGTGCTGGTGTGGAGAGTGCCGGTGGTCGCCGAGGAGCAGCTTGCGGTCCAGGTGTCGCCGTTGTGCCGCTGCTGCAGTGGTCCCCGCCAGTGTCCGCCCTTCGCCTGCTCGGCCTTCCGTCCCCCGACCCTGCGTCGGTTCCTCCCCGACCGTCCTCCCTTGTTGTTGCGCCCTCCCCGCTGTCCGACTACCTTCGTGCCGCTCGTCCTCTCGTTCCTCGGGTCCTTGCCTCTCTCGTTACCGACCCGTCTGTTCCGGTCTCGTGCCTTGCCGCTCTTGTCGCTGCTGTCGCTGACTTCGCCTCTACCCGCCGCCTTGACTACGCCACCGCTCTGGTCTCTGACCCTGCCTGTCCTCCGTCTGTCGGGGGTGTTCCTGCCCTTGGCAGTGACGTCCTGGAGGACCGCCAGTTCGAGCTTGCTTTCCTCTCCGAGGCTGCTCCCCATCTCTGTTCCATGCTGCTAGTCCCTGAGGGTGACCCAGACGCTTTCGACATCCCGACCCCTCGCACTTACGCTGAGGCGACTTCGGGACCCTGGGCCTCGCAGTGGATAGCTGCCATGGAGCAGGAGATGGCATCTTGGAGATCCACCGGCACCTTCTTCGACGCAGTTCCCCCACCTGGGGTGAACGTAGTCGATGGCCGCTGGCTCTTCAAGGTGAAGCGCCCTCCTGGAGAGCCGCCTGTCTTCAAGGCGCGCTATGTGGCTAGAGGCTTCAGTCAGCGCGAGGGGGTGGACTTCTTCCAGACTTTCGCTCCGACCCCGAAGATGACTACTCTTCGGGTTCTGTTACACCTAGCTGCTCAGCGTGACTACAAGCTTCACTCCCTCGATTTCTCCACTGCCTTCCTTCAGGGCAGTCTACACGAGCAGGTCTACCTGCGTCGCCCTCCGGGCTTTACTGGCACCTTCCCTCCTGGGACCCAGTGGCTCCTGCGGCGCCCCGTTTACGGCCTGCGCCAGGCTCCCCGTGGGTGGCACGACACTCTCCGTGCTACCCTTGCTGACCTGCAGTTCTTTCTGTCTTCCGCAGACCCTTCACTCTTCGTTCGTGCTGGCCTGACTCCGTTCTACATCCTTGTTTACGTCGACGACCTGGTCTTTGCCACGACAGACATGGACGCACTGGCCTCCGTGAAGGCAGAGCTGCTGAAGAGACACACCTGCACTGACCTTGGAGAACTGCACCGTCACCTTGGCTTGCAGATCTCCAGGGACAGAGCTGCGCGCACCATCACCCTGACTCAGTCACACTTGGTGCGCCAGGTCCTTCAGAGGTTCAGCCTTCAGTTCTCCTCTGCACAGCCCACCCCTCTGCCTGTAGACCACAGGCTCTCCGCTCCAGTGTCTGAGGAGTTGGTAGAGCCCAGCGGCCCCTACGCAGAGCTGGTGGGTTGCCTCATGTACCTGATGACTTGCACTCGCCCAGATCTCGCATACCCCTCTCAGCATCCTGGCGCGCTTTGTGGCCACAGGCAGACACCGACCGCAGCACTGGTCTGCCGCTAAGAGGGTTCTGCGTTATCTTGCTAGTACATCGGGCATGGGGTTAGTGCTTGGAGGACGCAGGCCAGTGGTCCTTACTGGACACACAGACGCTTCGTGGGCAGACGACGCTGAGACACTCAGGTCTTCCCAGGGCTGCTGCTTCAGCCTTGGCTCAGGTGCCGTCTCGTGGAGAGCTACTCGCTCCTCGTCTGTTGCTCAGTCCAGCTGTGAGGCTGAGATCTACGCTGGTGCCATGGCGGCACAGGAGCTCCGCTGGCTGACCTTCTTGCTCACTGACTTAGGTGAGCGGCCTAGCTCTGCCCCGGTCCTGTTCGCTGACAACAGGGCCATGATCCTCCTGTGTCAGGAGCCTCGATTCGAGGGCAGAGCGAAGCATATTCAGCTGCGGTACTTCCTCCTGCGTGAGCTACAGCAGCGACGTCAGGCTCGCGTAGTACACTTGGCCTCAGGTGCCAACACAGCTGATATCTTTACGAAGGCGCTTGCGCCTAAAGATCATCAGCGGCACTGTGTACAGCTTGGTCTAATTCCTGTCGCTTCTCACTTGCTAGGACCTTGACTTGTACTGTCCTTTATATGTATACTCAGACTGGACTTGTGTCCTCTCCCAGTGGCTGGACTAGTAGTGCCGCCTTGGTCTTGTTCTTGCCTTGTCTGTACTCCTTCTGACTGGTCTCTCAGACCCTTGTCTCAGAGGTTGGACTAGTAGTGCCGCCCTGAGCTGCTTGTTTAGGGTATTCCCCTATGCAGTCTAGGGGGTGTGTCAAACATCTGTATTTGTCATGTTTGTATAGACTGTATAGGGTTACCTCTTAGAGGGTACAACACTTAGGTATATTTGTGTGTACTCTCACTTTACCATGATTAAAATTCCAATTCTGATATAATGACCCCTGCAGGCAATCAAGAAGCCCGCGCGACGCGCCAGCGGTGTAAAGTTGCCAGCCGTTGGTGCTAAGAAACCGACGCGTGTCCATCTAGATGGCTCGGCTAAGAATCTACTGTCCCCCGTTTGAAACAAATGACCCCCTGTATAACCGTGATTGGATTGGAATACCAGAACATGTGACAAACAAACACCTTACATAATAAATAACTGCACATGGGTCTTATTAATTACCATCCTTTAAAATGTCCACCCAAACGATTTTCACTGAATTTTCCATAAGACCTAGGGTCATCATGCCGAGAGATTACGGTAATTTGACAGGTGTTGTAGGAGACTAAGTGTAGAATCTGCAAACACAAACTCTTGGAAAACCTCAAGTGTTGGCCTAGGATCTCTACTGGAATGGTAGACTAGTAAAACAACGGAAGTCTTGTAAGAGTGAACCTGAGTATATAGTTCTGTGGAAGTCAAGTCTCGAAGTTCTCAAAGTTGAAATCTCAAGGTTAATAATAAAAAGACACAACAACGATTTCTAACTCTAGGAAAGTACCTATTCGCTAATGTACCTGTTCGTCACTATCGCGCTATGCGTCCTAGATAACGAAGAGATGCGACTGTTCGCGTGACTGAAATGACTGTCCTATGACGAGCACTATTTGCTGACGTCATCCTACGGAGTTATCTTCTACAGTAGGATTCGACACTATCTATCGATAAACGACTTACAATAATGATAAGTATGAATTATACCATAACATAAAGCACCCGCCGGAATAAAGTGATGAACTAAGCTAGGATCTAGGTAGGAGGGAAGCCAAAGAAATGGTGAGAGGTTTTGCTAGGAAAGTTGATGAGAGAAAAAGGGGGTCGAGAGTGAAAGAATTCGAAAGGTGGTGCAGGAGATAAAGTATAGAATCTGCAGACACAAGTACTTGAAGTAGAAAGTAATACTGGAAGTACCTCCAGTAACAGCCAGTATTAACAAGTTGTAACACCAGAGTCAGTGTTACAACCTTGCGATACTTCAAGACTTAACCAAGGATCTTTGCTGGAATGGTAGACTAGTAAGACAGCGGAAGTCTTAGAACTTGAAAAGTGTTGACCAGAATTTACTGAATAACAAGTTGATAATTGAAGTTGTACAAGCTACTTTTATATCTACTAGAAGTACCTATTCGGTAATGTTCCTGTTCGGGCAATTTGCGTTATGCGCTCTAACCGCTACCGAAAAGAGCGCGACTATTCGCGTGACTGAAACGGCTTGCTGACGTAACCATCCAGACGAGCGCTACTTGCTGACGTCATTCTACGGATGGTATCTACAGTGTAACTCAACAATATCTATCGGAACTACTTACAGAAATGCTGAAGTACGACTTTATCACAACAGAGAGTAGAAGAGAGAGGCATACAAGGAGGGGGTTTGTACCCTCTACAATAGGTTTCAGTAACACCTACCAAGCCTACCAATTATATAACAAAATATATAATTTAACATTAAGCTCCCCCGAGTAGCTTGAGCGGGTATGGGTGTTTAATTTAACTGGATATGCACAATAACACCCTACTTTCGGACGTGAAAACTTTTGAACACCCCCCTTGCCCCTAGAACCTTCATTTTGGCAGGAAACACAAAAAGATTGCAGTGTGTAGTTGCGTGGTGCCGTCCTTTCCCCCACCTCCTGCTGTGCCATGCATATAAATGCCAGAGCGAGTAAGGAAAGTGAGCCAGTGACCACCACGACGCGGGTATTAACGAAATCTGCCCAAATGGAAAACCTACCAAAAAATGTCGAAATTCGCTTCTCGACTTCAATGTTTCTCACCAAGGCAAATTTGTGGTGCCTCCCCACAAACAATGCGGCAAACACCGATTGGCTCATCTGACAGCATCCTCCCTGGTCTTTGTTGGAATGGTAGACTAGGAAACAGTGAAAGTCTTAGAACTTGTGAGTGTTGACCAGAATTTACTGAAGAACAAGTTAATAATAAAAGAGAGACAAGCTAATTTTATATCAGCTAGAAGTACGTGTTTGGTAATGTACCTCATCTAAAATTGTTCGCGCTATGCGTTTTAATCGCTACTAAAAAGGATGCGACTCTTCGCGTGACTGAAATGGCCTGCTAACGTGATCATCTAGATGAGCGCCGTTTGGTGACGTCATTCTACAGATGCTAACTACAGTATAACTTGATAATATCTATCGGAACTACTTACAGAAATGCTTATGTATTAATTTATCACAATATTCTATTCTTATATTCTCTTGATTCGCCTTGTGGCTTCTGTTCCAGCAGCCGGACTAGTAGTGCCGCCCTAGTTTGCTCTTGTCTAGTTTTGTACTCTTCTGATTGGTGTTCGGACCCTTGCCTCGGAGATTGGACTAGTAGTGCCTCCCTGGCCTGGGTGTCGCTTGTCAGGAATTTCCCCTTGTCTAGCCTAGGTGGTGTGTCAACACATATTTATATATTGTTATAGGTTGGATAGGTGCATGCTCATAGAGAGTACAGCACCATAGCACAAAACCTCCATGTATGCCTCATTCCAGTCATTGCGTTATTCTGAGAGCCAATTTGCATGACACATTGGCCATGAACGTGTTGCCGTGGCACTAGGATAGCCTGGTGGAGGGTACAGGGTAGTTTTGTGCTAGTGTTATACTCTCTAAGAGCATTCACCTATCTAGCCTATAATAACATATGCATATATGCTTGACACACCCCCTAGGCTAGTAATGGGCAATGCCTGGCAAGACACGCAACTTAGGGTGGCACTACTAGTCCAACCTTTGAGATAAGGGTCTAAAGACCAGTCAGAAGGGTACAAACTAGGCAAGAGCAAACCAAGGAGGCACTACTAGTCCGGCCACTGGAAGAGAAGCCACAAGGCCAGTAAGAAGTATATATAACAAGAATGGTACACAATCAAGGTCCTAGCAAATGAGGAGCTACAGGAACTAGACCAAGCTGCACACAGTGCCGCTGATGATATTTAGGCGCAAGTGCTTTATTGAAGATATCAGCTGTGTTGGCACCCTGAGGCCAAGCGTACTACGCGGGCCTGGCGGCGCTGTTGTAACTCGCGCATGAGGAAGTACCGCAGCTGGATGTGCTTCCTCTGCCCTCCAGTCGAGGCTCCTGACATAGGAGGATCATGACCCTGTTGTGAGCGTACAGGACCAGGGCAGAGCTAGGCCGCTCACCTAAGTCTGTGAGCAAGAATGTCAGCCAGCGGAGCTCCTGAGCCGCCATGGCACCTGCGTAGATCGTAGCCTCACCGCTAGACAGGGCAACAGACGACGAGCGGGGGTGGACCTCCACGAGATGGCGCCTGCACCAAGGCTAAAGCAGTAGCCCTGAGAGGACCTGAGCGTCTGTGTGCCCGGTAGGGACCATTGGCCTGCGTCCTACTTGCACTAGCCCCATGTTCGATGTACTTGCTAGATAATACAAAACCTTCTTGGCGGCCGACAAGTGCTGTGGTCGGTGTCTGCCTGTCGCCACAAAGCTAGCCAGGATGCTGAGAGGGTATGCGAGATCTGGACGAGTGCAAGTCATCAGGTACATGAGGCAACCCACCAGCTTTGCGTACGGACCACTGGGCTCTACCGACTCCTCAGGGACTGGAGTCGAGAGCGTGTGATCTACTCGCAGAGGTGTGGGTTGTGTGGAGGAGAACTGAAGACCAAAACTCTGAAGGACCTGGTGCACCAAGTGTGAATGTGTGAGAGTAATACTGCATGCTGCTCTGTCCCTGGAGATCTGCTGGCCAAGGTAGCGGCGCAGCTCTTCTAGGTCAGTGCAGGTGTGTCTCCTCAGCAGCTTAGTCTTCGTAGTAGCGAAGACCAGGTCGTCTATGTAGACAAGGATGTAGAACGGGGTCTGGCCCGAAAGAATGAAGAGCGAAGGGTCTGAAGAGGACGGGAAGAACTGCAGGTCAGCTAACGTAGCACTCAGCGTGTCGTGCCACTTACGGGGTGCCTGCCGCTGGACGTAAACCGGGCGCCGGAGGAGCCACTCGGTCGTTGGGGCGAAGGTGCCCTTAAAGCTTGGCGGACGGTGCAGGTAGACCTGCTCGTGCCGACTGCCCTGGAGAAACGCTCTAGAGAAGTCGAGGGAGTGCAGCTCTTAGCCATGCTCTGCTGCTACGTTTAGTAGTGCCTAAAGAGTGGTCATCTTTGGGGTCAGGACGAAGGTCTGAAAGAAGTCTCTAGCCACGTAGCGCGCCTTGAACACTGGCGGCTCTCCTGGAAGGCGCTTCACCTTGACGAGCCACCCACCATCGACCACGTTCACCCCAGGTGGGGGAACTGCGTCGACGAAAGATGCCATCTCTATGTCCATGGCAGTTATCCTCTGTGAGGCCCAGGGTCTCGAGGTTGCCTCAGCGTAGGTGCGAGGGGTCGCGATGTTAAGAGCGTGTGGGACACCCCTCAGGGACTAGCAACATGGAGAAGACATGGGGAGTGGCCTCAGATAGGAAAGCTAGCCTGTACTGCATGTCCTCGACAACGTCACTGCCAAGGGCAAGTGCACCCCCCACGGACAGAGGATGGGCTGGGTGAGGGACTAGAGTAGTGGCGTAGTCAAAGCGGTGGGTAGAGGCAAAGTCAGCAACGACAGCGACAAGAGGGTCAAGACTGGAGACAAGAACAGACGGGTCGATAACAAGGGAGGCAAGGACACGAGGAACAAGAGGACTAGCAGCACGAAGAAATTCAGACAGAGGAGGCGAAGAGACAACAAGCGACGATTGAGGAGGCGACGGGAGGAGCAGAGCATGGGAAGCGTGAGAACGAACATGGGGTGAGAATACTGAACAGGAGAGACAGGACGAGCACGAGAGGCACGGTGAGACCACCAGCGGGAGGGGGGGGTCGGGTCAGGAGTCAAAGGAGGAGATACAGGAGGAGAACGAGTGGGAAAACGGGCTGGGGACGAGTCCGGCGGAGGAAACATAGGGCAGTGAACAGGCGGGGGAAACGGCGACGGGGGAGGCACAGGCGGGTGGTCGGGGGAGGGATGGCCGAGCAGGCAAAGGGCAGACACTGGCAGCGACTGTTGTTATTGCTCCATGCCAACACCAGAACCTCCAGCCGCACCACGGCTACCTCTGGGATGCTCCACAACACCAACCCCAGAACGAGAACCCTCTCCAACATCGATGCCACCCCCAGGACCGCAGAGACAAGCCACGACATTACTCTCAGGGACTAGCACCCCCAGAACCAGCACCCCCTGAACCAGCATCCCCAGGACAAGAACCCGCTCCAGCACCAGTGCCACCCCCAGGACCGCCGGGACAAGCCACGACAGTACCCCGAGGACTAGCACCCCCAGAACCAGCACGCCAAGCACCAGCACCCTCCCCAATGCCCACACCCCCAGAGCTCGCGGACCTCTGCGGCGGCGGCTGCTGCTGCTGTGGTGGCGGCGGCTGCTGCTGTGGCGGTGGAGGAGGAGACACGGGTGCAGAGACAGGCGGGGAATTCTGAGCTGTAGGGCCCCCAGAGTCAGCCGAATCTTCGACCGGGACAACCAACAGGAGGGGAGTAACGTGAGACACACCAGACGGGGCAGGACGGGGAGGGAGAGGAGCGGGGGCTATCGGGGGAGTGGGGACCAGGATTAGGGGTGGGTGGGGAAACCTCGGTGGGGAAAGCGGGTGTAGAAGGAGACAAACTTGCGGAAAGTGACGTCACGAGTGCGAAAGGAGAGGTGAGACGGCGGGTGGTAAAAGTGCCAGTCCGATGCATCGAGGGGGAAGCCAAGAAAGACACAAGAGACAGTGCGAAGTGGCGGGGCGGCGCGAAGTGGCGGGGCTGGCGATCGTGGGGCCGCGACGAGAGCAGGCGGGGCCGACGGCGGGCTAGGAGCCACGTGGCGTGCTCCTGAAGGGGGGCGACTGGCTAGGGCGCGGGCGCGACTCGGGTGTGGGCTAAAGGCTAGGGCGCGGCGAGGACACGAGTTAGGGCTAGGGCTAGGGGCAGAAGCGTAAACCAGGGGGACCTAACTTAGCGTGATACCATCTTAGAATAACGCAATGACCGGAATGAGGCATACGGAGAGGTTTTGTGCTATGGTGGTGTACTCTTTATGAGCATGCACCTATCTAGCCAATGATAATATTTAAATACATATTCACATCGGCCACATCGTCGAATGCGTTATGAGAACGCCAAAAGTAGATATTTGACTCATGACGAACTGGTTGAACAGATACTCTACCTTGCTGTAGTAAGAGTACTTTTAGTTCTACCCTGACCACACAGGGTGTTGCCGAAAACACACTGAAACCGAATTTGTGATGGCCCGCAGATTCGACAAATTTCTGATTCTTGTACATGGCCCGCAGATTCGACAAATTTGTGTGGCCATGTATGTTGATTCATACATTTGGAATGCATGTATAGTTATAGGCTGGACAGGTACGTGCTCTTAGAGAGTACAACCCACAACTCATATAATACTATGTTTGCCCTTGCTTAGATTACTTTGCTACTCAGAGATGGTATCAGACTAGATAGGTCCCACCCACCTGCACTTCCATCCTAGCCTACCGTAGCCTACCCCGACCTAGCACGTCATGCCGCGTCGCCCTACTTTGTTGCGCCGCGCTGCCCTAGTCCGCCGCGCCGTGCTGCCCTAGTCTTGCCGCGCCCCTAGCCTGCCGCAACGGCTTCAGCTCGCTGCTCGGCCCTGTCTCGCAGCGACGGCCCCGGCTAGCCGCGTGGCCCTCAGCTCGCCACGCCCCCCACTCGCCGCCGGCCCCAGCTAGCCGCGTGGCCCCAGCTCGTAACGGCTTCCAGCTCGCCGCCACCCCACCTCGTCGATGGCCCCAGCTCGCTGCCCGGCCCCAGCTCGCCGAAGCTCCGAGCTCGCCACGGCCCCTTCTCGCCGCGGGCTCCAGCTTGCCACTGGCTCTAGCTCGCCGCTGGCCCCAGCTACCGCGGCTCCCAGCTCGCTGCGGCCACCGCCTACCGCCAGCCCCAATTCGTCGCGCTGCCCCAGCTCGCGGATGGCCCCCGCTCGCCGTGCGTCCAGCTTGCAGCCAGCCCCAGCCCGCCATCCTTCCCCACTCGCCGTGCCGCCCAAGCTTGCCGCCCCCCCCACGCCGCCGGCCCTGGTTCCACTCTGAGCCAGTGCCTCGGCCGGCTGTTTCCTCCGGTCGCGGCTTCACCGTGCCCCACCGCACACTAGAGCACTCCACTGCACTTCACCGCTCTCCACCGCTCTCCACCGCGCTCCACCGCATCTCCCCGCTCTTCACAGCACTTGCCTGCCCCCTCCTCCTCCTCCTCTTGCGGCTGCTGCAGCTGTGGTGATGGCGGGCGTTGTGCTCCGCCTGGACGCGGAGGGTCGGGCTTTGAGGCGTGGCATGCCGACCTTCGCCGCCTGCTAAAGGGTCAGCGTCAGGATGGCCAGTCCCTGGCCGTCCATGTGGACGATAAGCTCCCCTGCCCCGACCCACCTGCTGCCCTCCCTAACGCCCCCACGCGCGCTGAGCATAAGGCTTTCATAGCTGCTGAGCTCGCTTGCTCTGTCTGGGAGTCACGCGATGCGGTTGCGCAGCTTGCTATCAGATACGCTCTCCCCGTGTCCGAGAGTCCTTGCTTTCAGGCCGTAGAGGCTGCGGAGGAGTTTCTACATGCTGTCATTGCGCGGTATTCCACTCCCTCCTCCGCCTCTGCTGGTCGTCTCCTCCTGCCCTGGTCTCGCGTCCTTCCCCACTGTCGCTGATCTTGCCACTCACCTGCGCGCGCTCGAGACTAGCTACCGAGCTGCTAGCACTGAGCCCCAGCTTACTGTACTGCCTCCTCCCCTCAGCACTACCCTTTAATTACTAGCCCGCGATGCCTTCCTTAGTCTTCACCCCGCTGACCTTACCCTTACTGAGTTTGTCACCACCCTGTCTGTGACAGAGACCCGCCAGCGCACTATTGCTCAGTCTTGCGGTACCGCGCCGGTCCCTATCCTCCAGGGCTGTGCCCCCTCCTAATGCACAAACTCCGAAGTTTCTGTTGTTGACAAGGTATTCGCGACGACAAGCGTTACCCATCTTGGAGTCAGGAACCCAAGTATCCTCAGAAGGATCATAACCCTTCCAACGATTGCGAAGCTCTAGGGTGCCATTCCGACAACGGCGGTGTGCTAGCACGGACTCGACCTGATACTCGGGTTCATCGTGGACGAGGACGGGCGGCGGCGGGGGTTTGTCTTTGCATGCTGCGCGGAGGAACTGCTTTACAATTTGGTTGAGGCGCTCGATCTGTCCATCTGTCTGCGGATGGTAGGCGGATGACATGGCGAGTTTGGTCCCAAGCAGAGACACTAGTTCCTTCCAAAACTTGCGGGTGAACTTGGGGTCTCGGTCAGAGATGAGTGTGGTTGGAATGCCATGCTGTGAGATGATGTAGCAAACGAATAGTTGTGCTGTTGCTTTGGTGCGTGCTGTCGTGTGTGTCGGGATGAAGTGTCCCACTTTGGAGAATTTGTTGATGACGACGAGGATTGCGTCATGACCACTAGTGGTAGTTGGTAACCCGGAGAAGAAATCCAAGCTAACCACTTGCCATGGTTGTTCCTGGCCCTTGCGATGTCACTGTCCCACTATACCAGGTGTTGTTTTGCTGCCAAAAAAAAATCAGGGTCAATGACGTACCCGTGTGTGAAGAGTCCCTTGAGAAGTGGGTTCATCCCTTCGATCCGGATTGCGGCAACGTATGCAGGCTGTCTGAGAGCGTCTGCTTTGTTTTTGTGGCCAGGCTTGTACACGATGTCATAGTGGAAGTGCGTATCGAGGAAGTCAATCCACCGGACCTGCCGCCTGGAGAGGTTTGGTTGTGTCTTCAAATATTTCAGGCTGCAGTGGTCGGTGTAGACGGTTGTTTGTCATCCTTCGAGATAACATCTCCACGTTTTCAAGGCGATGATAAAAGCAAGGGCCTCCTTGTCGTGTATCGGGTAGTTTATTTGTGCCCCGTGTAGTTTCTTGCTGAGGTAGGTGATTGATTGCTCCCACTGCCTGGTCACTGGCGTCAGCTTCGATGACGTAGTCGCGTTCGGGGTCTGGCAAGATGAGTACAGGCACGGACGTGAGTGTTGTTTCAGCTGCTCCATGGCCTCCTGATGCTTTGGTTCTCACTTATAGGGCGTGTTCTTCTTGAGCAGATTCGTGAGTGGCGTTGCGATTTTTGCGTACCGTGGTACGAACCTGTTGTAGTAGTTAGCGAAGCTTAGGAACTGCTGCAAATCCTTCACGCTCTTGGGTGTCTTCCACGTGCGTACGGTTCGATCTTCTTGGGATCGACGTGAACTCCTTGAGCGCTCACCATGTGTCCTAGGAATTGGACTTTCTTGAGGGCGAATTCGCTCTTGGATAACTTGACGTAGAATCGTTCTCGTTTGTGAATGTCGAAGACACGTCGCAGTTGTTGGACGTGCTGCTGCCTGTTGAGCAAGTAGATGAAGATGTTGTCCAAGTACACCACCATGCATTCGTCCAAGAGTGGGCGTAGAATATGGTTCATTTCAGCTTGGAACGTTGCCGGTGCGTTGGTGAGTCCGAACGGCATTTCCAGATACTCGTAGGACCCATATCGAGTTCGGAAGGCAGTTTTGTGGATGGAATTGTCCGCCATTCATATATGCCAGTATCCGAACCGCACATCCAGTTTGGAAAATACCGTGGCTCCCCGAAGCTGGTCAAGAAGGTCATCGATTTGTGGGATTGGGTATTTGTTTTTATGGTCTGCTTGTTGAGAGCTCGGTTATCGATGCACATGCGCAGGCTTCTGTCCGGTTTCGGTGTGAAGAGTACTGGGGCATCGTATGGTGGAGTGGATGGTCGGATGAGTCCTTTTGCGAGGAGATACTCGATCTGCTTCTTCAGGATGGCTAGGTTTGTGGGACTGAGCCGATATGGTGCTCGGAAGGACGGCTTTGAACCTGGTTCTTCCACGATCTCGTGTTGGTGGGTTCGGTATGGCGGTAGCTCGTTCGGAAGGTCATCGGGAAGAATGTCTTAGAACTCCTTCAGTAATTCCTTTATTTTTTGTGGAGGTTCCGAGGTTTTCTCCCCATCGTTTTCCACCTCTGTTGCTATCGCTAGGAACCCGGTGTCGGTTCGTTTTACGTCCTTCTTGAATCGTGCAAGTGTCTACACTGGGATATCTCCTGTATCGTCCTGGTTGGGTAGCTGGACTCTCCTCCCATTGTTGTAAATGCTTGCGGTAAGATTTATCCAGTTGATCTCGGGGTTGAATCTTTTTAGGAAGTCTCGCCCGAAGATCAAGTCAAGCCCTTTTATGTTGGTGATGGGGAGTGCAGGACTCCAGCGATGTGGTCCGATTTGTAGGTGTAACACTGCTTCGCCGTGTACTGGTAACTTGCTGCCGTCCACCATCGTTCAAGAGAATGCTGAAGGCTTGTACTCTTCCCGAAGTCGGTCGATTACTGCCTTGTCGCATACAGTGTGTGATGCTCCGCTGTCCATGAGTGGTTGGAGGTGTTGTCCCTTACAGATGACCTCGAGCACGAGGGGCAGGCGTTGCTCGGAGTACCCAAAGATAGTTTCGTTAATAGGATCATAGGGTACATCCCAATATTCCGTACACACCTGTTCCTTGTTGTCTACTCTTGGGCTGGCAGCTGGTCGGGGCTGCTTGGAGAAAGGCTCTCCCTCAGGACCCTGAGCTTTCTTGACAACTGTGTGTGTCGTTGATGCCGAATTTGCTGAGCTGGATGCATCCGGAGAAGGAGTTCGGGGTTTTTGCAGCTTCTTGTAGTCCCCGAGCTTCCTCTTGAGCTGCTTGAGCTCCACCGACGTCTTCCCTGGGTAACGGTTAGTCGTTGTGGGCTAGTGTCGGAAGAGGACGTTGACTCCGTGGAAAGGCCGGCTTCTTTCCACACTCCTTAAACTTGTCCCCAAGTTTTCCGGTACCTGTATGATCTCCACAAGTTTCTATTTTTTTCTAGAGTCCCTCATGGAATCTCTCCAAGTCTCTAGCCCCTCGAGAATCATAAGTTTTCATTAAAGCATCTTGATAAGATAACTTAACGAATCCTTATAATTTCTTGGGTCTTCAAGGAGTTTCCCCGTCTCGGCAGAGTCCTTTTTCGTGGAGTCAGATTTTTTCTCGGCGATTTTCTCTGGCGAAGACTGGTCGTACGGTGGAGATTTTTCCCCATCATTTCCTCTTGCTCGCGTTGAATCAGCTTCGTTGGAGTCGATTTTCCCGGAATCCGGCGGCCGCTTTCGGATCTTTTCTTTTTCGCCAGCTAGATCCGCAATCACTGGCGAATTCCGTTTTTTGTCTTCTGATTGCCCGAAGAATTTCCGCCACTGTTGCGTGCCCGATAGTTTGCGCGTACGGCTTTCATTTTGTTATAGTCAAAGATTCGATGGCCTGGCACCCTGCAAAAATCACACGTGTAGTTGGTGTTTTTCGGACGTGACCGCCCGTCGAACCTGTCGATTTCCATCGGGTCGGCGAATGTGGTGTGAGCCGATCGGTCGCCCTGTCGCGTACTGCCGACTTGCGCCCGTCGTGTTCCGGCGTTGACCATGTTGAACCGCTCTGCTGCCAAACGACGTCACTGTAGCTCACGTAATTTGTTGCTTCTACATGTCGTTTGACTTCGGTCTTCAGCTCGGCGAGATACGACTGTACTTTTTCCCCTTTGGTCAGGTCAGGAATGCGGTTATAAAATTCCTCCATCTGTTGCGTGTACTGCACTACACTCCCGAACTGTCGATGGCGATGGTTGTTCTCGGGCAAGGAAACCCAAATTTATCGGCTCGAAGAGTTTCAGCAGGTCGGTGCGGAACTGCTGCTACGTGGCTTCGCTATGGATGAAGGTACTGTTACCGCCGATCCACTCGAGTGCCGGTCCTTGCATCAGTGTTGCCACAAGCCGTACGCATTGACCGTCCCATTCTGGCGAGCTCCATCCGACGGCTTCAAAGTAGATCACAATGTCGGCGATCCATCTGTGGGCGTCGGAATTTCGATCGCTCGGATCGAATGGCTCAGGTGGGCGCGGTTTCGGAGCCTCGAGAAACTGCTGCGAATGCTGCGTCGTCGCCGTTGTCGTGTCGTGCTGCGCGCCGGCGAGTCGAGTTACTCGCTGAACTCGTTTTGCCAAGCTTTGCGATCGGCTCGCATCTCCTCCTGAAGGGCGGCGATGCTCGCGAAGAGCTGCTGGGTAACCTCGATGTTGTCAAAGTTTGCCATCCTGTTCAAAACACGTGCGGAGCTGGTGCTTACTAGAATCTGCGCCGAATTAGTCACCCCTGGCAGTATTTCGAAGAAGGTTTTCACGCTGCTTCTGCTTAGCTGAGCGCAGCTGAGTGAGATAAACTCTGATTACCAAGTGTTACAGGGTCGAATGTGTCGAGGAAAAGTAGCACTATTGATTGATACAAGGCGCTTTTATACTTCCAAAGTACATCAGGTAACCAGGTCTATCTTATCCTAAGGGAATAGACCCTTCTAGAAATGGAACCACCCTGCGTATAGCCGTACGAGGCTATACGCTTTAAGGGATTTCGGCAAGATTATGCTAGATATAGCGTGCCAGTACATCCCGAGCTTGGTCGGTGATATAATTATAATAACAGGATAAACCAAAGGATAATGGAATAGGAGAAACAGGAAACCAAATGAGAAGAGAGAAAATAAGGAATTATTTGGTTTCCGCCAGTCTCGTCCCCCTCTCGTTTCCCCCTCGTTCTCCTCTTTTGTCTCCTCCTTTATCTCGCGACCCTACACCCCCCTCTCACTGGTGGTCTCACCGCCCCTCTTGTGCTCGTCCCGTCTCTCCTGCTCCGAGTGTTCACCCCATGTCTCTCCGTTCTCTCACGTCTCGTGCTCCCCCCGCTCCTCTTCTCCCGTCGCCTCCTCAGTCATCCCTCACAGTCTCCTCGCCTTCTTTCTCTGACTTCCTTCGCGCTACTCGCCCTCTTATTCCTTGTGCCCTCTCCTCTCGTACAACTGACCCATCCGTTCCAATCTCCAGTCTCGAAGCTCTTGTTGCTGCCATTGCTGACTTTGCCTCTGCCCGCCGCCTTGACTACGCCACTTCTATGGTCTCTCACCCTGCCCGTCCTCGGTCCGCCGGGTCTGCACTTGCCCTTGGCAGTGACGTCCTAGACGACAGGCAGTACGAGCTAGCTTTCCTATCCGAGGCCGCTCCTAATCTCTGCTCCATGCTGCTAGTCCCTAAGGGTGACCCAGACGCTCTTGACTTTCCCGACCTCGCACCAACACTGAGGCGACATTCGGACCTTACGCCTCTCAATGGATAGTTGCTGTGGATGCAGAGATGGCATATTCGAGATCCACTGGCACCTACGTCGACGCAGTTCCCCCATGTAGGACAAACATATTCGATGGTTGGTGGTTCTTCAAGATGAAGCGCCCCCTTGAAGAGCCGTTGGAGTTCAAAGCGCGCTACGTTGCTAGTGGCTTCAGTCAGTGCGAGGGTGTTGAATTCGTTCAGACCTTCGCCCCGACCCTGAACATGACCACTCTTCGCGCGCTGCTTTACGTAGCAGCATGGCACGACTATGAGCAACATTCCCTCGACTTCTCCACAACGTTTCTCCAGGGCAGTCTGCACGAGCAGATCTACCTGCGCTGCCCCCCAGGCTTTTCTGGCACTTTCCCTCCTGGGATTGAGTGGTTCCTTCGGCGCCTGATTTAAAGTCTGCGGCAGGCGCCCTATGAGCGGCACGACACGCTGCATGCTATGTTAGCAGACCTGCAGTTCTTCTGTCCTCTGCTAACCCTTCGCTCGTCTTTCAATCTGGCCAGACTCCGTTCAAGATCCTCGTCTACGTAGACGACCTGGTCTTCGCTACAGCAGACAAAGACGCACTGGCCTCAGTGAAGGCTGTGCTACTGAGAAGACACACCTGCACTGACCTAGGAGAGCTGCTCCGCTACCTTGGCCTGCAGATCTCCAGGGACAGAGAGCGCACACCATTACTCTCGCACGGTCACACTTGGTGCGCCAGGTCCTTCAAAGGTTTGGCCTTCAGTTCTCCTCCGCACAGCCTACACCCCTGCCAGTAGATCAGAGGCTCTCAGCTCCAGTCCCTGACAAGCCAATTGAGCCCAGTGGTCAGTACGCAGAGCTTGTGGGCTGCCTCATGTACCTGATGACTTGCACTCGTCCAGATCTCGCATACCCTCTTTGTATCATGGCTCGCTTTGTAGCGACAGGCAAACACCGACCCTAGCACTGGTCGGACACTAAGAGGCTTTTGTGTTATCGAGCAAGTACATCAGGCATGGGGCTAGTGCTTGGAGGACGCAGGCCATTGGTTCTCACCGGGCACACAGACGCTTCATGGGCGGACGAAGCTGAGACGCTTAGGTCCTCCCAGGGCTACTGCTTTAACCTTGTAGCAGGCGCCATCTCGTGGAGGTCCACCCGCTCGTCATCTGTCTCTCAGTCCAGCTGTGAGGCTGAGATCTTTGCTGGTACCATGGCGGCAAAGGAGCTCCGCTGGCTGACTTTCTTGCTCGGTGACTTAGGTGAGCGGCCTAGCTCTGAACCGGTCTCGTACGCGGACAATAGGGCCATGATCCTCTTGTGTCAGGAGCCCTTATTAGAGGGCAGAGCGAAGAGCATCCAGCTGCGGTACTTCCTCCTGCTCAAGCTATAGCAGCGCCGCCAGGCCTGCGTAGTTCACTTGGCCTCCGGTGCCAACACAACTGATATCTTTTCTAAGGCGCTTGCGCCTAAAGATCATCAGCGGCACTGTGTACAGCTTGGTATAGTTCTAGTAGCTCCTCACGTGCTAGGACCCTGATGATGTACTACTTATATTATCTGGACTGGCCTTGTGGCTCTTGTTCTAGTGGCTGGACTAGTAGTGCCGCCCTGGGTTACTCTTGATTAGTTGTACTCTTGCTGACTGGTCTTCAGACTGTTGCCTCAGAGGCCGCACTAGTAGTGCCGCCCTAAACTGCGTGTCTCTTGCTAGGCACTGCCCCTTGTCCAGCCTAGGGGGTGTGCTAATTTATACATTTGTAATGTATGTCTAGTTATAGGCTAGATAGGTGCGTGGTCTTAGAGACAACCCACAACTCATTTAACACCTTGGTTAGTTTACTTTGCCACTCTGAGAATGTACAGGTCATGCAATTGGTGCAACAATGATATGCACAAATTATTTGCAGGGGCAATTATTATGTAGGTGCAACACCCTTGTACCCAACCTGCCAATGAAAACAGGTGCAGAGTGTCAGAGACCCACTGGGGTTGCCCTTGAGATCCTTGGGGAAGGAATAAATTATCGGGCGCTGTAAATTACGGAGACCACTCACAAGTTCGAAGACTTCCGCTGTCTTACTAGTCTACCATTCCAGCAAAGATCCTTGCTCTCAAGTCTTGAAGTATCACAAGGCTATAACACGAAACTGGTTTTACAACTTGAAAATATTGGTTGTTACTGGAGGTACTTTCATTATTCTTTTCTACTTCAAGTACTTGTGTCAGTAGATTCCATACTTTGTCTTTTGTACCCTTTTATAAATTATTACATGGTATCAGAGCAAATCCTAGGGCTAAAACTTACATATATATATTATTTGCAATAACTTCGTACTTAAACATTTATGTAAGTATTTCTGATAGATATTATTGAGTTACACGGTAGGTAGAAAGTAGGCTCTTTCAGTCACGCGAACAGTCGCGCCCCTTTCAGTAGCGATTTGAGCAAGAGTTTTCAGTCAGACAAGGCTATGGAGTACGAATCATAGCTTTTCAAGGATTTCCTTGTGGAAAGAGGAATCAAGAGACTCGACTCTCTTCTTTACGCCCACCCACAGCAGGGGGTGGCAGAAAGGATGAACAGGGCACTTCAGAACACCATGTAGAAGCTATTGTGTGGCATGTGACTGCCGAATTCCAAGTGGCTAGAGGCGATGGACCATGCCGTGCTGCTGCGAAATCTGCTATCGTCTAGCTCGATGCTGAACAATGCATCACCACATCCGCTGTGGTCAGGGAAGTTGGGAAACACAAAAATAATACGAGTTTTTGGTTGCATAGTACAGTTTCAATCGCACACTGCGCGCACTGGGAGATTTTCGCAGAGGGCACAATGGGAACTACACTTCGGCATCGAGAAAATTTATCAAGCATGGAAAATATTTGACGTCCACGAAAAAAAAACAATGGCAGCAAGTGATATGATTTTATACGAAAACCTCACCATGCAGCACTACCTTGACAGCATTGCCAACGACTGTGATGCAATTGGTGGATTCAATGGTGCACACACTTTTGCATTGTTAGCAGAGGAAGCTGACTCGCACGAGCAGAATATTCCACATGCTCCAGCGACCGTTGGACCCTTGCCATACTGCTCCAACAAAGTTCCGATGGACAACGAAAACCATTGAGAAAGTGCAAATGCAGAGGCATATTACCACTTCGCCGACAACAGTTACGTTACACGTCGATGTGTCAACACCAACATCTTCGAACGGACTACACTAGTACCTGATCCTGAAGCGGGAGACAAAGTGGCTTATTCCGAACGCCTGAACCTCCGCTACTTCACCGAGAGTGGACTCCAAATTCAGGGACTCATAGCATCAGTTCAATCGCCGTCACAGCCGCCAGGAATAAAGGAACCAACAACTGTCAAAAGGGCCCTGGAAGGAAAACACTGGGAGAAATGGAGGGAAACAATGGACCGAGAGTTAAAGGCACTGCACGATTCGAACACCTGGAAGCTGATACCCATCTCTCAGACCACAGGCAACACAATTATGTCGGGGAAGTGTGTCTTTCGCATCAAAACAAAATCCGACGGAACGGTCGACCGATTCAAGGCACGATGAGTAGTCAGGGGATTCGACCAACGACACGGACGGGACTATATGGAAACCTTCACCCCAGTGAGCTGCCAAACGTCCCTGCACTTTCTCCTTGCCATCGCCACCACCTTTCTCTATGCTCCAGTCGTCGCTGACATTTACGTAGAGCAGCTGCACGCCTATGTTGACGACCCCACCCTCGTCTGCCAACCGATCAAGTCCCTGTATGGGATTAAGCAGCCCCCGCACCTCTAATAGCCACGCCACTTTGACATGCCTCGGATTCACACAGCTGCTGTACGACCACATCATGTACCACCTTGTAACGACGTGCTGTACATAGGCTCCACCACCACCATCCTCGCATGGTCCAAAGGGGAGCTCTCGCTTGACTTAGCGTTGACCGTCACACCAATGGTCACCCAGTACCTTGGACTCAACATCAGCGACGGCCCTGACGGCAATCACCTCTTCGCATCAAAATATGCAGAGAACATCGCAGCATGCTCCAGCATCTCCCCGATCCCAATCTCCATGACGTACATCTACACGTCCCCGACTTCACTAGCTGACACTTCTCTGCTCGCACCAGCTGGCATTCAAAAGTACCAACAGAAGCTCGGCTGCCTGCTATTCGATGCCGTAACCTGCCGACCGGACTTGTCCTACTCTGCTAGTCAGGTTGCTACATACTGTAAGCACCCTGAAGGGGGGAATTTGGGGCAACTTAATCACGCGCTCCTCTACTTCATCTCTCCTCCCACTACCGTCCTCACCTACCTCAAGAAAGTTACTACCAAGACCGAGCTCATCGACTATGTCGATGCCGCCCACGCTGGCGACAAGGACAAGAGGCGCTCTCGTATTGGCTACATCTACCGTTTCGAACCTGTCGGCACAATCTCCCGGCACTTGGGAAAGCAAGAAATAATTGCACTCTCATGTGCTAAAGCTGCATAAATTGCCCTCTGCACAACCACAAAAAAAAAAGGACTCCACCTGTGCGAGCTGCTGGAAGAAGCAAAGATCGCAACGTTACGAAGCTTCTCCCTCTTCTGCGATAACCAATCTGCTATCATGACCGCAAACAAAAGTGGTTTCGCGAATCGGACAAAGCACACATCGCTTCATTACTTCTTCGTGAAGGACGACATCGAGCAGGAAAGACTCCAGCTGGCCTACTGTCCCACTACCGAAATGGGAGCCAACTACCTAACTAACAACCTGACAAAGCGAAGTTCCAGTAGTGCATGGTGCCAGCTTCGAACACGTCGACACTCCAAAAATGAAGGAGAGTGTTGGAAATGTTGGTGCATATTCGTTTGCACGTCATCCTGTCGTCTGTTCGCATCATTTCGTTGCATGTGTTTTGTGTGCTACGTTGTTTGTGTGGTTTGTTGGGTTTGCATGTCTTTGCATATTCATCTTGTGCTTGTGCAGATGTGCTTGGATTGTGCATGACATCGAGCACATTCCAACGAGCCAAGAAATGTTGGAATCGGAGCACATATGAAGAAGTTACGAAGAAATGTTTGATGGATTTGTTACAACTCATTGGAAGTCCTTGGCAGCTGCTACACCAAAGTTGGAGAGCCCTATAACGAAGAGGGACCAGCATGTGTGGGACTTTTGTCCTCACCTTGCAGCTGCAGCATTTGGGGTTTGGAGGCCAACCTGGCACAATGTGAATTTTGCCTTGCCAGGCTGGCTGAACCTGAGGATGGGGAGTCAAGACTTTGACTCTTGTCATGTTCTTGACCAAGGGCCTCCAGGGTCCTTCCCTTTCATCCTTCCCTTCCTACCCCACCTTCCAACCATGCTTCAATGCCTTTTCCATCATGCCTCTGACCTTGTAAGCTTCAATTATAGTGACTGTGAGGACTGTCAATTTCTCCTAGGGCAGATTACCCCCCAGTGCGCCAAACGCCATAGCTCACTTGATAAGCTACGGAATCGAGTGATTCAACTTTCAGCGGAAAGCTGACGCTGCAAGCTACAATATGTTCGATTTTCAGATCGTTTCACCGTTTGGAGTTTTGGATCTAGCTTTTCGAAGGCCGCGAGTTTTCTGGGCGTCATAATAAAGTGCTGCAGAAATTTCCAAGGAGCCATTGAATCATCTGTTTATAGCCTGCTCTAACCAGCAGGAAATTATGAAGAAGAGACTTAAGCATTTCAGGAATGGTGCAACTTATACAGTACGCAAGTGAAGCAACATCGAGGACTAACGAGTCGACCATGCTACAGTACCTTCTGATTGTTGACGCAGTCTGACTACACACGACACATGACACAATCTAGCAGTCAAAAGTGCAAGGGTCGAAGTCTATGCGACAGCAAGGACACATAACCGTTTCGATATTACAGTACAAGTGGTTACCCGAATTGTGCTTATTGAGCCATAAAGGGAATGTACCCCTATGAACTGCACAGTTAGTTAGACCTTTCATATTCCCTTGTATTGCCTTGCTATAATCAATCACATATACTCACATACCAGTACAAGGGTTCAATCCAGACTTTTGCTGTGTTACGAAGCACTCTATCTACCAAAGTACTTGGTCTCTGTCAAGGATCCTAGGGTTGTTCTCAGCCCAAGACTAACATTGTTATTCCATTCACGGTCTGTCAGTCAAGCTGACTTGAGGGAGCAAGCTAGAAAACTCCGTAAATGTTCAAGCATGCTTCCTATCCTGAGGGCGTATTCCTACTAAATAGATATCGAGAATTTGCTACACAAGAACGGGTCTGATACCTGTATCCAACACAAAACACTGATATCAGGAAGTGCCAAGCGCCCGTTTAGATCGCTGAGCTAGCAATTGATTGGCTCAAAACACAAGCATATTTGTCAAATCAACTTCTAGCCTTACCTGAGCACCACGTGGAGTCCATGCGATCCTCGACGTCAGTCTGTGCGACTCGTCATGACTAAACGAATGTAAATTGAACATGTGAGCGACGGACATTAAAAAGAATGGGCCTTAGGCAGGGTACCACTCCTCGCTGCCATCCAACCTGACCCATTTTCGGCACGTGTGCAGGCTTTTGAAATTGAACTGCTGCTTTTGGATTGCTGCTTTTGAGCTACTGCTTTCAAAATTGAACAAGGTTGGCTGCAAAACTGCAGCAAGGTTCGCAGTGCGTCGCGAGGCCTGCTGACTTGGCAGGCTTCGGCGACGAGCCCAAACTGGCGTGATACACAATGATGCAAAACGGCATGGCCGAGGCACCGATATCAGGGAGCCAGATCCTGAACAAGGCTCAAAATTGGTTTAGAGGCACTCTTGCTAATCAGTGTACCTCAGAAGACTTTGCCCCGTCTCTTAGGGTAAAATTTTTAACACCCTTTGAAAATCATTGTAAAAAAAAGAGTACCCTGATTGGACAGTGTATTAAAGTTATCACCCTATCCAGTGCACAATAAATTGTTGCTACAATTTCAGTTTATTGAGCATGTGTTGGGGACGTGATTGGTCCTTGCACTAAAATCACGCAAGTTCGAGGTGAGCTGGAGCAAGTGAGAGGGCGTGGTACATGGGTTGCGCTTTGTACCGCAACTAAACTCAGCTCAACCCATCTTTCACACGCCATGCGAGGCTCGGCGAGCTCGGTAACCAGACAGGGTCATGCAGCTTCGATGGACGCACAACCCATCTACCATGTGCTGAGGGGCGTGGCTGTTCCTTTGCCAAATAACGCAAGCGTGATTTTTGCGGAAGACCTTGCACCTTTGCCAGTGCACTGTCACCTCTACCGATGTGCACACTGTCACAAGAGCTAGGAGAGAAAGGAAGCCATGAAATGGCGTGAGGGTTTTAGCTAGGAGAGAAAATGACAAGAGAAAAGAGCGAGAGAATAGAAGAGAGCGGGATACAAGGAGGGGTGTTGTACCCTCTACAGTAGGTTTTAGTAACAGCTACCAAGTCTACAATTATATAACAAATATATAATTTAACACACCCCCTAGGCTTGGTAGTGGCAAGCCTACCCGACATGCAGCACCCCCACACCCTTGCACCCCCATGCCCTGCAGCAGGAGCGGTGGTCCAGCGCGGCCGACCTCTTTACGTGCGAGGCGGCGACATCAGCGTCGAGGGCTGCTGTGGCAACAGCGGCAGCGGCGGCAGTGACGACAGCAGCGGCGGTGGCGGCGTGTGGCGGCAAAACGGGCCAGCGGCAACAGCTGTGGCGGCGGCGTAGCCCGTACCACCCAGCGGCGTGGCTGACCATCGAGACAGTGGGAGGATCCACCTGCGAGTCAGCCGTCAGCTGCAGCGAGGACGAGGGGACGCAGGGGGTGGGGTTTCAGCAGCGGAGCCACGGAGCGAACCGCCCCATGTGGCACGCTAGCTGCATGCGGGCGTGCTGGCCGGCGCTAAACCAGCGCCCTGGCCACAGCCGTCCGTCGCCATGGCAGGACGGCGGCGCTGTCACAGCAGCGCGACGAGGCCGCCATGCAGCGCAGCTGGACAAGAGGAAGTACGCAGCGGAAGCGAGAGACGACGGTCAAGCAGGATGATCCTGCTCTGGTACCATGTCACAAGAGCCAGGAGAGAAAGGAAGCCATGAAATGGCATGAGGGTTTAGCTAGGAGAGAAAATTACGAGAGAAAATAGCGTGAGAATAGAAGATTAAGGGATACAAGGAGGGGTGTTGTACCCTCTATAGTAGGTTTTAGTAACAGCTACCAAGCCTACAATTATATAACAAATATATTATTTAACATACACAGGGAATTGAAACCAAGACCTTTGGCTTTGATACCATGTTAGAAACTCAGTCACCAAGCATTGGTTAAAAGGGATTGTTTAGTAGCGGGTTAGTGCGCCCATAACCCCCCAGGCTCTGCACCTGTGGCCCTTCCCAAAGGATCTCAAGGGCAACCCCAGGGGGTCTCTGACAGTCTAAACGCGTTTTCATTTGTCGGGTTGCATACAAGGGCGTTGCACCTACAGAATAATTGCACCTGCAATTTTTTTACGCATGTCGTCGCTGCACCAATCGTATATGACCTGCACGTGTTCACACAAATTTGTCGAATCCGCAGGCCATGCACAAGAATCAGAAATTTGTCGAATCTGCGGGCCATCACAAATTCTGTTTCAGTGTGTTTTCGGCAGTAATAATTTGTAAAACGGTGTAGAAGACTAAGTATAGAATCTGCAGACACAAGTACTTGAAGTAGAATAGAATACTGAAAGTTGTAACACCAGAGTTAGTGTCACAGCCTTGTGATACTTCAAGACTTGAGCAAGGATCTTTGCTGGAATGGTAGACTAGTAAGACATCGGAAGTCTTAGAAATTGTGAGTGGTGTCCAGAATTTACTGAAGAACAAGTTAATAATAGAACAGAGACATGCTATTTTTATATCTGCTACAAGTACCTGTTCGGTAATGTACCTGCTCAAAGCTATTTGCGCTATGTGCTCTAATCGCTACTGAAAGGGGCGCGACTGTTTGCGTGAATGAAATGGCTTGCTCACGTAATCATCCAGACGAGCGCTATTCGCTGACGTCATTCTACGGATGCTACCTACAGTAAAGCTTGATAATACAGTGACGGAACAAAGTGTCTGCATGTTGGCCATTTTTGTACGTAAAATGTATAAAACATGAATATTAGGAGTGTAGAGTTATCCTGGTCATTTGAGGTTGGTAGACAAAGGGACTAGCACATCTTTGCTGCAGCCACTTGCCCATTTAAGACTAGTAAAATAGAAGTTGTGAAGGCAGAATTATACAAGGTACATTCGGACAGTTTGTTCCCAATTCAAACAAGGCATTGCAATGTCCTGAATTAGTAACGAGTCCATCTCCCCTTTGCCCTAACAACAGCCTTAATCCTCCTGGGCATGCTATCTATCAGTCCCCTACAGACATCAGCGGAGATACCCTCCCAAGTCTCCTGCACACTCTCCCAAGTCTGCAGCATGCCTGTAGGGGGGCGTTCATACTTTGCAAGCTCACGTTTGAGGTGAGCCCAAAGGTGTTCAATGGGATTAAGGTCAGGGGAGGAAGAAGGCCACTGCAGGACTGCATATGGCTGCTCAGAGAGGAACTCCTGCACAAGTTTACTCTTGTGCTTTGGATCATTATCATGCTGGAAAATCACATCACATGCGGTCAGCGAGTAATAGTCGATCGTTTGAGAGAGCTCGTCCTGCAGGATCGAGCGGTACAGCTGTCCATCCATGCGCCCCTCAATTTTACACATGAACCCGGGCACATCATAGGACATACAGCCCCATACCATTAAGGATCCGCCCCCATGCTTCACATACTGTTTTACCTGATGCCCTTGAAGGGCCGTGCCGTCGCGGATCCATGCATAGGTGCGGCCATCACTGCAGAAGCGGTTGATTTTGGTCTCGTCAGACCAGATTACCC
This sequence comes from Closterium sp. NIES-67, assembly GCA_027943415.1. Taxonomy (NCBI): domain Eukaryota; kingdom Viridiplantae; phylum Streptophyta; class Zygnematophyceae; order Desmidiales; family Closteriaceae; genus Closterium; species Closterium sp. NIES-67. The sequence continues at coordinate 321,422 of BQMB01002295.1, read as the reverse complement.
GCTTCCAGTCTTCGATCTTCCAATCCAGGTGGGCTCGTGCGAATTCCAATCTGTCCCGAATGTTCCGCGCCGAGAGTCGCGGTTTCTTCAGTTGCTGTACAGCGACGAGGCCGGACTGCTTCAGTACGTTTCGAACCGTTCGAGGGCACACCTTGATGCCCAGCTCCGACTCGAGTTGCGTAGCCGCCTCTGCACTCGTTTTCGCGGCGCCAGAAATCACAGCACGCACAAGCCCCCGTCGCATCCGCACGGAGAGCAGGCTTGGCCGACCGTTTTGAGGGGCGGTCGGTCTAACAGCCAGGCGACCGTCACGATGACATGCGAACTCAGCATATTTCTGGACAGTACTCTTGCCTAAGTCTAACATGTGAGCGATTTTACGAATGCTTAGACCCTGGCGCAATAGGGTCATAATTCTCTCTCTAATGCATGACTTGATAGGGCGCATCCTATTCTGATACTTGCTTAGGATCTAGTCGTGCTGTGGGCAAGATCTCGATGCCTATCCTATACCGAGGGTGAAATGCAAGGTCAAAATGGTTCTAGAGTCTCGGCAGGAAGTAAGTGTGCATGGACCATCGTGGCTTTTTTTTTGTACTTGTTATTGCTGATTCGATATTAGCAACTACCAATACATTTTTCACTACCCCAAACCACCCACATTTTATGTCACCAAAACTTTGTGGTCAGCTACATACCCCCAACATGGTTAAAAACAAGTTATTTGATAACAAGCCCAACATTGAATACAGTTTATTCCGTCACTGTATCTATCGGAACTACTTACAGAAATGTTTAAGTATGAATTCATCACAACACTTCCCTTCATTTTTGGAAGTCCGTTAGTGTCACTTCTTGATGATTCCGCATAGCTCATTGCTCTATTGGAACTTCTAACGTGTCAGCTTCTTGGTGAGAAAATCTGCAGCCATTTCATTGGTTGAGCAGTAGACCAATCGCATCCTCCCCTTCTCAACTTCATCCTTGACAAAGAAATATCCTAGAAAAATGTGTTTCGTCCTATTGGCAAAGCCAGGCTGGTGCGCGATTTTGATCGCACTTTGGTTATCGCACTGCAAAGTGAAATGTGTACTTGTTGTCAATTTTGCTTCCTCCAGTAGCTCTTGCAAGTAGAGACCTTCACGAGTAGCTGTGCAAGCAGCTATAAACTCAGATTCAGCAAATGATTGAGCAATGAGCTCTTGCTTTGTAGAATTCCAGGAGATGGTTCTGATAGGTTTGAGGCGATAGATGAAGCCGGTGCGAGATGGACGATTAGGAGTATCTGGTGCATGATCAGCATCGACATATCCGTTAAGATAAAGAGTTTTCGTAGTGGCGACTTGGTGGGTAAGTCCGACTTCAGGTGCCGAAATAAAATACTGTAGGGCGCGTAGAAGATCTAGCTGATTCTCCCCCTCAGGTCGACGCAGATATTGTGTGAGCTGGCTAGCAGCATAGGCAAGATCTGGGCGACATGTTACGGCTGCGAATAGAAGACAGTCTAGCTGCTGCTGATAGAGCTGAAGTTCAGTGTTGTCAAGCGGGGTTGTATCGGGATTGTAATCCATAGGCAGAGAGCGGTAAGGCGTAGTGACTGCCGAAGGTGTGAGGTTAAATCATGCGGCTAGTGTAGGAACATGCTTTGAAGCAGTAAGATGAATAGCATTTGGTGTGCAGTGAATGTTTAGGCCGATAAAATATGTTATTATAGGTGTGATAGTTTTCTGTAGGTGTAGTTGAAGTGTCTGTTCGAAGGCTGTAGCGAGAGAATCCGTGGTGCTGACATAGAGTAAGTCGTCGACATAAGCGACGAGCAGAATGCAGTCAGGGCCGTTGGTAAGTAAATACATTCCTTGGTTGTGAGCTAATTGTCGAGAAACGGCAGCAAGTAACTGAGCGTGAAGATACTGCTGCCACAAACATGGAGCATGTTTAATGGCATAGAGGGAATTTCAGAGATGGCAGATGCTTGGAGGGTTAGTTTCGTAAGAATGCGGGTACTCAACCAGTATTAATACGTCGATGGGTGCGTATAGAAAGGCATTGGCGACGTCGATTTGGCGAATTCTGAAATTCCGGCAGGCTGCAACGCTGAGTAAGATGCGGGCACTAGTGTGTCTGCCGACAAGAGCAAATGTTAGCTCACTGTCAATTCCAAAAGTCTGCTCGAATGCGCGGACAACCCATCGCGCCTTGAATTTATCTTCACACGAAAAAACCCACTTGCCGGTAAGTACCGTACTCCCCTTGAATTTTTTTAGTGGGACTTGATCTCATGCAGCTCGCTTTTCCTGAAACGCTAACTCCCGGTCCATGCTTCCCACCATTTTTTCCTGTGTGGACTGGTCAAAGCCTGGCGAAGGGTTTTCGAATCCATAATCTTACAGTTGTTCGACTGTACTACAACTGCGTGTCCCAAAACTGTAAAACGAGGACGATTGGAGTTGACACTGGAGAAATTGTCTTTTGATTCCTTTTACCCCCCATTGTTGCCAGGTGTCACTCGGTCAACTGGTTCGGGGCATGGGCTGCTGCTGGCGATCACGCTCGTAATCAAGAAGAACATCCCGAACGTCTTCAGAATCAGCTTCGCTGAGTGGGATGAATTCAGCCGTTCCGTCTGACGTGACTGGCACAAGGATGTATGTGGCAGCTGCTCCAAAAGCCTCGGCAACTAATTTATCCTGTATGTCTGCCTCAGCTTCGTCGGTAGCGAAGGCATGCGAACCTTCGAATAGCCTGGCAAGGTTGGCAGATGTTGCCTGGTGAGCACGAAAAACAGGTAAGGTGAGTCGTTTGTAGAAAAGACAATCACCTGCAGGTACGATTTGACTCGTGCAAAGATCCATGATCTTCCACACGTAAAACTGCTTCTCGATGCCAAGATGAATACCCCACTTAGCCCGTTCTGATAATTTCCCGAGTGGTCTAGTCGGAGGGCGGTACTGGATGATACAACCAAAAACTCTTAAAGTTTTGTGTTGCTTATTGTTTTTGTCCGCTGCAGGTGAGGAGAAGAAAATTATGGAAGGGGCATTGTGGACAGCAAGTTGTGCAGAAGAACCGCATGGTACAGGGCATATCTCCAAAAGTGCGGTGGAAGTGCTGCCTGAGTCCGCAAAACTCGCATCTTCTCTTGTAAAGTTCTGTTCATCCGCTCCGCTACCCCCATCTGCTGGTGTTGATGTGGCAGAGACCCTCGGCGTTTGTTGCCTAGGGTTTGAAGATACTTAGTAAAGGTGTTAGTGGTATACTCTCCTACTCTGTCACTTTGAAATTCTTGGAGCTTCTCCTTCGATTCTCTCTCAGCTACTACGAGCCATGCGACGAAAATGGAATGAGCCATATGGCGAGCTAGAATGTTGACAGTCCCAATGTAGCAAGTAGAAGCTTCGATAAAAGACATCATATAGGGCTCCCCCGTAGGCCCAGCTTTGAGTAAGTTCAGGATATAGTTGTAGACTTTCTGCATAAGTGTGTAGCAAATTGATCCTGGAAAATGACTTGGAAATGGTTCATGAGGAAGATTAGCAGTGGTACATGTGGTGTAGACAGTCGGTCAAGATAGCGACTTCATGTTTGTTCCATCAGGTAAGAGTAAGCTGTTCTTGTCAAGAACTGATGCTCGTATAGAATGATTTAATATCCCCTGAGATGGATGACCTAACCGTTGATTCCATATGTCTTCTGTTGCTTTGTGGCCTGTTGATCGCTGATAGAAATCAGTGTTAGTGTAGAAGGAAAAATAATGAAAGGAGAAAGCACTAGAGATTCTTCAAGTTGTCTAGGAACGAAGCAAGTAAGGGGTGACTTTGTAGTTTTAAGCTCCATGTCAAGAACTTCTTTTGGTTCCAGATCTAATTCTCTTTCTTCAATTTCTGTATCTTTTGTATCTGCTGCAGGTTGACCGATGATAACCCATGTTTTTGCTTTGTTGCTACTCTGCTACTCAGCTGCTTCTGCTTCACTGCTACTGCTGCTTGGTCCCCAAGATACTTCAGGTTTGTTGGTAAGTTGAGCTAGAGTATCATAATACTTCCACCACGCTGACGTATCTTCTTCGGTTGTGTGTGTTGACCAGGTATCAAGGGTTGTGACTACTGTAACAGTTGTACAAGATGCTGTTGGAGTTGCAGTTGCACAGAAGTCCACCTCAACTTTTTGATAATCAGTTTCTTTAGGATGTTTCCAAGGTCCAAGAGAAATTACTCTTTTGGAATCACCCGAAGTTCCTTCTACGTCAAATTGAAGAACGGAGATGCCATATTGTGTGGCAGCTTTCGCTCGTTGTGATAAAGTTCCCGGTCCATAGTTTCACAATTTCCTTGTATTCTGATGCGATGTCGCAGGAGTTGAGCTGTTGAAAGAAGATTGAAACCAAGTCCATCGACGATGAGGATGTCCGTAACATGCAAGGAAAAACCAGTGTCAATATATTCCAGCATGACGCTACCGATCTGTGGTGCCATAATGGTTTGTCTGTTTGCGACTGTAACAGATATAGGACATCGAAGAGGATGCTGATGAGTAATGTAATGCGTCTCGGCAGAGCACACGTGTTGACCATAATAACTGACGAGATACCAAGTGTTAGGGCGTGCAATAATCCGAGCGAGATTAGCGTAAACTTGAGGTAAGATCATATTTTTAGGTTGTTCAATCGAGCTGGTTTCTTCATTGTCGTCGAAATCTGAATCGGTTGCATGAGCTGTAGTAACACAACTGATGACTTGTTTTCCTGATGTGGCAGAAGTTGCTGCTGGTGGATTCTGCTTCGACAGCTGCGACGGCTGCTAGACTCCTCTTTTCGTTATCGGCTGGAGAATTTCCAGTTGCAGAATCACCTGCTTGTCCGGTAAAAACTGTAGTATTTGTAACCCCAGTGGGTCCAGTTGTTGAGGAACCAGTTGTTGGAGATCATGCTGGTCCAGTCATTTGTAGAGTTAACGATAGTCTTACTTCCTGATAGCTATCATACCATGTAATAATTTGTAAAACAGTGCAGAAGACTAAGTATAGAATCTGCAAACACAAGTACTTGGAGTAGAAAAGAATACTGAAAGTACTTCCAGTAACAGTCAGTATTTAACAAGTTGTAACACCAGAGTTAGTGTTACAGCCTTATTATACTTCAAGACTTGAGCAAGGATCTTTGCTCAAATGGTAGACTAGTAAGACAGCGGAAGTTTTAGAACTTGTGAGTGTTGTCCAGAATTGCTGAAGAACAAGTTAATAATAGAAGAGAGACATGCTAGTTTTTTATCTGCTAGAAGTACCTGTTCAGTAATGTACCTGTTTAAAGCTATTTGCGCTATGCACCATCTCAAGACACTCCCGCGGTGCTATTCCTAGGCTACGTGGCCTATGGCGACATTGCGTGCACCCGCTTTTTTCTCCTCCTCCCCTCCTCCTCCTCCCTTCCTCCTCCTTCCTCCTCCCCCTCTCCCTCCCTCCCTCCTTCCCTCCCTCTCCTCCTCCTCTTCCCTTCCTTCGTCCCCTACCACAATTCAGCCAAATCAGTTGCATCCTCTCCAACCTCCTCCTCCTCGCCTCTCCCCCATCAACCACAGCCGCCGCATCCTCCCCCAACCTCCACTTCCTCCCCTCTCTCCCTTCACCAGCTGCAACAGCCGCATCCCCCCACCCCACCCCCCCCTTACCTCCTCCACCTCTTCCCCTCCCCTCCCCCTCCCCCCACCCCCCCATCCCCATCAGCCGTAGCAGCTGCATCGCATCAGCAGTAGCAGCCGCATCTCCCTCTCCCCCCTCCTACCTCCTCCTACTCCCCTCTCTCCCCATCAGCAGCATCCGCATCTGCAGTCGCAACCGCATCTCCCCCTTACCTCCTCGTCCTACTCTCTCTCCCCTCATCAGCAGTATTAACAGTAGCAGTAACCGCAGTTGCACCGTGGCCACTAAACCATTATCAACATCTCCACCATCAATGTCCTCGAACTAATCAACAGCGCCGTCCCTGTCAGCTGGGCAACCTTCGTCCAAAGGCTCACCACTGTCATTTGATCCGCAATCATGAATGACTACCCGCAATAGTTCCGTAACACTGCCAAATGCCTTGCCAATCGCCGTTCTCCTCTTCCCAAATCCCTCATCATCTGCCGCCTCCTCGACAACCTCACACCAATGTATGAGGCCCATCGAGTCGCGTTCAATGAGGTCCATGCCAGATTCGCACCCTACTTTGCCACTGTAGCCGCATGGATTCTGAAGACGGAAGTGGAGCTCCTCCACCAGTCTCTTCCAACGGCTTATGCTACTGATGCACGTGGAGGACGAGGTGCTGGCCATGGCGGCAGCTCGGCAGGACGCTCGGATGGCGGATGTGGCGGGGGGTGCAGAGGAGGACGGGGGGGCAGCAATGGATCCAGCAGCACCGGTGGCTTCTCCCTGTGTCCCTATCTGGGCTGCCTCCAAACCACTCACGCTTCCACCACATGCTTCAAATCCCTCAAGACAACACTAGCAACCTCCCTCATTGGTCTGCTATCACTCCTCCTGACACTCCCTTTGATGTTCGCACCCTCCCTGCCTATTAGCCCTCCTCCACCGCTCTCCACCACATCCTTGCACAACACTTCTCTCCCCTAATCCTCTAGCAGGTCACCCCTCTCCTTCTGTCCCTGCAGCCGCAGCAGTCCCAACAGCAGTAGCAGCAGCAGGGGCAGTAGCTGTAGCGGCAGCAGCCATACCCTCAGCAACTGTAGCACCAGCAGCAGCTCCTGCAGAAGCTCCTCCAGCAGCTGCAACACGCTCAATAGCCGCAAATGCTCCTGCAGCAGCCCTCCCCTCCTCCGCCCAGGGCTCCGGCCTCTCCGCTCCTGCTAATTTTGCACAGGTGGACCTCCTAGATTTACCCCGTTTTCTTCTACGGGCTTCATAGACCATGTTAGCTATGCTTCTCCTGTTGTTTCTCCTATGTATCCCCAATCTGTTAATGAGACCTCATTCTAGTACTTCGTGTCTCACCCCACCCCTCCCTTGATTGTGTTTGTCATTGACAGTGGTGTCAGCGTCACAGTCCTTCGCGACAATAGAGCCCGCACCCCACTCCTCAACCCCTCCAACATTATTGGTGTCGACTCCACCGTCTCGGTCGCCTCCCGTCACACCTCCACCCTTCCCTGCCCCCTCTTCCCATCAGGTTCAGTTACTGGCTTTCATGTCCCCTCCCTCGGCACTAACCTTGTCTCCCAAGATGCACTTCAATTGGCCAGGGTCAACTCAATCTACTCAGGTCACGCTTCCCATTGTGATCAGTTTGACTTCATCAGGTCACTTCATCATTCATGTTCCCATGTATCCTTACACTTGCAAGTACACCCTTCACACTCCCTGTCCGTCAGCCTGCCATGCTGCCTCCGCCGTCCCTCCCCTCCCCCCTCCCCTCTTTCCTCCACAACCTCCCCCCACCTCCCCTTACTCTCCTCCTGCTCCTCCCCCATCTCAGTGCCAATGTTGCGATCTTACACATCCTGTTATCCTTCCCCAACACTGCCTAGGTCACCCCAACTTTGCAACCCTCCACAAGGTCGTCGCCTCCAAACTCCTTACTAGCCTTCCCCTCATTCTCCCCCCACTCCCTCCCTTCGCAGGCCCCCCTGTGTCCATAGCAAGCTCAAGCAACTTCCTTATAAGACTCAACCTTCTTGCACCCTAGAGCTCCTGGATCTCGCCTACATGGATCTATGGGGCCCAACCCATCCCCCAGATCTCAAGGGCATTGCTACCTCCTCGTCCTGATTGATGATTAGTGTCTCTCCTTCTCACGAAGGCCGCGGCACCGGCCTTTATCATTGTTTGGGCTGAGCAGGCGCCCACCCATTTCGGTCGCCTCAGTTGTCAATTCCATTCCGATGGAGGCGGCGAATTTCTCAATCACCACCTCTCGTCCTATTCCGCCTCCCATGATATTCACCACACATACACCCTCCCTCACTCCCCTCAGGAGAATGGCTAGCAGAGGCTCGCATTCGAGAAGTGACAAAGACTGCCAAATGTCTCCTCGTTCAAGCCTCCTGCCCACCTTCTCTCGGGGGTTACGCCCTCCTCACTAACTTGTATCCCCACCCTCTCTTCCCCTCCACCACACCCACCAAGCTTTGGATGTCAACTGAACATGATGTCTCCTGCCTACACGCCTGGGATTCTCACGACAGGGAAGGCCTCCAAGAGTCTCCCCTGAATCTTCCTCAGTTACAACACCTCCTCCCTCGAAAACCTCTTCTTTCAAACCCCCTCAGGTTGCCTCACTCATAGCCGGGGTGTCTTCTTTGACGAATCCTCTCCGTACAAAACCTCACTTGCCTCAACCGACCCACCCACCATTCCTCCTTGCCCTCGCATCGCCTCTGACACTATCACCCCACCCTTCCTCCCCCCTCTTCCTCTCATTCCACCACCCTCAGCACCTTCTCCCCCCGAATCCCTTCCCTCCTCATCCTCCTCAAATGACATCCTTAACCCGGTACTCCCCCCCTCTCCCTCTTACTCCGCTTCCACTCCTTCCTCCCCCTTCTCCCCACCTCCCTCCCCTCCCCCTCCTCCTCCCCCACCTCCTCCTCCACCCCCCCAGGTGTCCCCACTACTGTTCATTCGTCACCGTCCTCATACGCGGTCCATGGATCCCCTCTTTGGCCCGCCTTAGCCCCTTCCCCCCCTCAGGTACCACCACCCGCTCCAGCACCCCCCCCAATGACACCCACACCCGCCGCTTCAGCTCCCGTTGCTGCACCTGTACGTGCCCCAATAGCTGTACCCGCAGCGTCAGGATCCACAGCAGCAATTGTCCCGGTCGAGCAGCCGTGCACTCGAGTAGCAGAGTCACAGTATTACAGCCTCCCCCCTCAGCAGTGCAGCAGACTTGCGATGCCACCTCCCTTCCTTCCCGTCTCCCTCCCCTCATCCAAGACTCCCACGGCAAATTCTTTGCTTCCACCTCTTCTCTAACACCCTAGCAGTTGCCGCAGTATGACCGACACCCGTTTGTGTTTTCTCCGGTGCACCCTTTTTCTTTTGGCCCTCCAACTATGATGGAGCCATGACCTGCCCCGACCATCCTCATTGAGGCAAGGCCGTCCTCAAAGAGAATGAAGACTTAGTTCACAATGGAACCTTCATCAACATACCCTGCCCTCTCAACCACAATGTGGTCAAGGGCAAGTGGGTATTTCGGGTAAAACTCCTCCCTGTCGATGACCCGGTCTACAAGGTCCACTAATGTGCCAAATGATTCATGCAATGGTACGGCCACAAATTCATCAACACCTACTTGCCAACCGCTACTACCCCCCGTTCTTCACATGTTCCTGGACTTCGTCGGCCGGCGCGGCCTGCTCCTGCAGTCCTTGGACAAAACCACGACATTTCTCCAAGTTGAAATCTATGAGCCCAACTTCATAGAGCACCCCAAGGGGTGGCACCTTCCCTTCACTCCCAACACCGTTTGGGAACTCCACTGCAGCCTCAAGCAAGCTCTTTGGGAGTGGCATGCCAAGCTCTCTAACACTTCATGCTCTTGGCTTACGCCCCTCTTAGGCTTCCTCCCATTTATACCTTCGCATCTCCCCCTCCCCCTTCTACATCCTCGTCTACGTTGACAACATGTCTCTCACAACAAAGCAGACCTTTAGCAGGTCAAGGCTGAGCTGCAGACCCGCTTGGTCCGCAACTACCTCCGCATTGAGATCACTTGCGACTGTGTTACCAATGCCATCTCCCTCTCTCAAGCGTTCTAACTTGAAAAGGTTCTTGAACGCTTTGAGATTGGCCACGGCCAAACCCATCTCTACATTCCTCATGGTCGGCCACCAGCTCTCGCTAGCCACCATCCTTGGCTTCTTCTCTAACCGTTGTGCTGAGCTCATCGGGTCCCTGATTTAGCCATGATGTGCACTCGCCCCAACCTTGCCAAGCAAGAAAACATACCTCTACGCACTGGCGGGCGGCCAAAAGCGTTCTACGCTACCTCAGTGGTGGGGCTGTAAGGTGAGGAGGGGGCGCCTTGCGGCGTTTGAGGTATACGGCAACCTCTCCTGCTCTACTTCTTTCTCGCACCACACATCTTTTCCACATCCCAGAAGCTCAGCCCGCTTTTCTCTCTCCCAGCCCGACCCTCTCTACATTGCCCACTCCCCCGGCCCCATCTCTCCCCTCCGCCCCCACCACCCCCTCTCTCTCTCTCTCTCTCTCTCTCTCCTCTCTCTCTCTCTCTCTCTCCTCTCTCTCTCCCTCCTCTCCTCTCTCTCTCTCTCTCTCTCTCTCTCTCTCTCTCTCTCTCTCTCTCTCTCTCTCTCTCTCTCTCTCTCTCTCTCTCTCTCTCTCTCTCTCTCTCTCTCTCTCTCTCCTCTCTCTCTCCTCTTTCTCCTCTCTCTCTCCTCCTCTCTCTCTCTCTCTCTCTCTCTCTCTCTCTCTCTCTCTCTCTCTCTCTCCCTCTCTTATCGCATCTTCTCCCTTCCCCTATCTGCAAATTGCTATGCTATTTTCTATGCATAAATCCTCGCCTTCCTGCCTTTTTTTCCCCGACCACCTCCCTTACATAGCATGCATATTCCTCCTGTCGGTTTCAAGGCTTGTCGCAAAAGAGGGGAGGGAAGGACAGTGGGTGCTTGCTTGTAAGGGGCTCTCATCTGATCGTGATGTGCCATTGCTAATGTTAAATCTTATGCTCACTTGCTGGCACATTACAACATTAGTTCGCAACTAATTCATTGTTCAAAACTATTATGTGCATGTCCTGCTGCATTTGGTTTGGAGACAAATATACTTCTATTCTATTATGTAGGGGTGATTCTTGGTCTTCACTTAGGATTGCACCAATTATAAGTATCAAGTACCAGTTATGCATGGCACTTATAGTGAGTACCCAAGCTACGGATAAGCAAGACAAAATTTGAAATACCTAGATCCAAGCTAAGCATTGTGCCTAACATAAGTACCAATCATAGTGTTAAGTATAGCATGCTTAATAAGGGCCAAACCTAAGGTTAATCATTGCACATATGGTAAGCACAAGCAGGAAGTACCAAATTTATAATTTCACACATCATAAGTATCAAAATCATGCACTTAACGGTTATGCAAGATTGCTGTGTTGCTTACCAAATTTGAGGTTAAGCAATACGTGTTTGTTCGGGGGCGTTTGTGAGACCAAGGATAAGAAGCGCACTTGTGGTGAGAACCAAACTGAAAGCTAGGCATTGCACCTGCAATAAGTATTGAATTTAAGGTTAAGTTTGCAGATGTGGACAAGTATCCAACCCGGCACCAAGCATTGCCTTTGTGGTCAATACCGGACTCACTGTTATGGAAACTTACCATGTGTCATACTTGTCCTTAGGTTTAGTAATAACCTCATGTGTGAACCTTAGCCTAATGTAATGGCCATCATTTTCTTGTATTTGGCTCTTAGCACTAGTACGATACGTAACGCTGCCAAAAGTAAAGCTGAAAACTTGTACAAAGTACCAAACACAAGGTTAAGCAACACATATTTTGTAAGACCCAAAACCAAGATGATAATTGCATCCATTGTGGGTATCATCCTAATATGAAGTAGAGCACCTGCGTTAGCAACCAAACCCAATGTGAAGCATTGTACATCTGGTAAGTACCCAATCCAAGGATAAGCGCCACACATGTAGTAAGTAGCGTAACCAAGATCTAGGAAATCGAATAATATAGTTATACATGACAAATTTAGTAAGTACCAAACGTAACGTTTGTTGTATGATGTCATCATATGCCATCACATTATGTCTGCCTCCCATCCCTTCTTTCAATTCGCATGTATGGTTTGACAGTATGTGAAAGAATTTGTGTGTGGTGTATTCTGGAGTTTGGGAATGTGTTTTGTGTTATTCTGTTTGAACAGGTATTTGTGATGATAGATCTTGAGAAGATCTTTCCGACGCAACAAGAATCGCTTCAATCGGAGCAAGAACGCGAAAGCTATAAAGCCTCCAAGTTCATAAGCTTGCGTTAAAATTGCGGCGGTTACAAAGTGAAGTTGTGGGGTGACTCAATATGGAGTTGGGACCATTGAGGGTTGGGGAAATTCGTCACTCTACTGTAGCAGCTGCAATTTGGTTGGGAACAACCAAGCTAGGTTGGCAAGATTGGCCAACTTGGTTGGATTGGTTGGAAAGGGACAAATGTCAAAGTTGGGGTTCCTATAGGGAGGGAATCTTTGTGCTTATGGGGTTTCCTTGGTTGGGGACTCTCTTGGGACCTTCCCTCTCATCCCTCTCTTCCCTTCCAACATTTCTCTTGCTCCTCTTATTCCTTGTGAGATTCTTAAACCTTGATTGACGTTTGAGATTGAGTTAAGTTCTTCTCCTACAGCATACCCCTCCGTGCGTCGAAAGTCGTCTTTTCGCAAATAATCCATCACTCAACGTGATTCAAATTGGAAACGGTAGCTGAAACTAATAGCTACAACATATCCGAGTTTCGCGACATTCCAAAGACCAGGTCTTCGTCGAGGACGCTTCTTGTGGAGGCGACTTTTCTGTCCAGAATTTCGGATCTATATTTTGAGTAATTCTAGCTCCTAAGTTCACCTAGACTCCGTCCTTAATCCCAACAATGTTGGCCTTACTCTTTTTGATATACCTAGAACCAAGCTAAGCATTGCATCTATCATATGTACTAGACCTCACATTTGGTAGGCCATGTCATATAAGTTCCAAGCCTAAGGTTACGTATCGTGCATGTGATAAGTATTGAACCCATAGTTAAGCACCATACATATGGTAAGTACCAAACTCATGGTTAAGCACCGCATGCGTCATAAATGACCAAACTTAGGTGAAGTATAGCACATGGGTTGATGAACCAAACCCAAGATTAAGCATTGCATATGCCGCATACCCAACCTACGCACCGTTATTGCAATAGTTTGTAAGAACCGGTCATGCATGGAACTTGTGGTAGTTACCAAACGCTAAGCAACACACCTCTCAAAATACCCAAAACCAAGCTATGGATCACACCCGTCATGGGAACCATTTTGAGGTCGCGTCCTCCCTTTCACCTCCACCTCAAGTCCCAAGGTCCTCACCCCACCTTGCACGTTGTCGCTCTGGCCCTATTTTAGCCTTGTTCAACCGGGGTAATTGACAAACATATATCTAGCAATAAATTTACGAGTGTCTTCGCTAGGCTACGATACGGAAAGGCTATATTGGGAATAGGCACCATCAAAGGGAGCAGTGACAAAGCGAGTCGGCCTTGGAGTGGCGAGGGTCTTGAACCAGGCCTTGTATCCAAAAGTTCATGATGGAAGGAGTATAATATAGCCCTGTTGCTTACACTGCCACCCCTCCTAAGAGAGATTGGGAGCACGCCTCGAAGAAAAAAGTAACTGATTAAAGCTAGTCCCAAGTGTCGCCATCAATATAAGAAGAAAAATACATCACCAACGATGGATAAAAATCTTGCAAGGCTCAAGGATGGGTTCGGTCATCTGTCAAACGCGTGCACACTTTCAAGTGGCATCAATTTTATTCAATAATGATGGGTTTTTTAAGGCTGATGGAAAAGCATCATGAATGTGCTATTCATCTGCTAATACAAAAATTGCTTGCATCGTGACAATGCGGAGAGATCCATGAATCCTAGGTTAAGGCTTGGACAGCAAAGTGTTTTTTTTTTCTTTTTTCTTTTTTTTTGGTCGCAAATTTTGCGATCAATCGGGCGAGATTTGTATTTTCAAGTTTAATTTAAAAAATGATATTAGTTTAAACAAATGATGAGGAATAATGGCAATATATTGGGGATCGCTCATCATCTAAACTATATAGCTTCATTAGATCCGCTTTGCAAATAACTGAAAGATGTGTTATATCACTGTTATGTAATGTCATCATATGCTATCACATTTTGTCTGCCTCCCATCCCATGTTTTCAACTTGCATGCGTGGTTTGAGCGTGTGCAAGAATTTGTGTGTGGTGTGTGTTATGGAGTTTGGGAATGTGTATTTTGTTATTTTTGTTTGAGTGGGTATTTGTGATGATAGATCTTGAGAAGATCTTTCCGACGCAACAAGAATCGCTTCAATCGGAGCAAGAACGCGAAAGCTATGAAGATTCAAAGTTCATGAGCTTGCGTTACAATTGCGGCGGTTACAAAGTGAAGTTGTGGGGTGACTCTACATGGAGTTGGGACCTTTGGGGTTGGGGAAATTCGTCACTCTACTGTAGCAGCTACAAAATTGGTTGGAAACCACCAAGCTAGGTTGGCAAGGTTGGCCAACTTGGTTGGATTGGTTGAGAAGGGACAAATGTCAAAGATGGGGTTCCTATAGGGAGGGAATCTTTGTGCTTATGAGGTTTCCTTGGTTGGAGACTCTCTTGGAACCTTCCCTCTCGTCCCTCTTTTCTATCTCAACCTTTCTCTTGCTCCTCTAATTCCTTCTGAGATTCTTGAACTTCAATTGAACTTTTGAGATTGAGTTAAGTTCTCCTCTTACAGCTTACCCTCTAATGCGTCGAAAGCCATAGCGTCGCGAATACTTCATCAATCAATGTGATGCAAATTGGGAATGGTAGCTGAGATTAAGAGCTACAACATATCCCAGTTTCGCGACATTCCAACGGCTAGTTTGTTGTCGACGTCGTTTCTTGTGAAGACGACTTTTCTGTCCAGAATTTCGGATCTATATTTTGAGGAATTCTAGCTCCTAAGTTCACCTAGACTCCGTCCTTAATCCTAACAAGTGGTATCAGAGCCATATTGAGGACATTGAGAGGAGTCTACAGAAGTGTGAAGACCCTTCTAGACCCACCATGGCCTGTGGGTGTGCCTAAGTGGTGTTCTAAAGGTTGGATGTGTCTTCCGGTAAGGGGAAACTCTGCCGAAATTTCGTGGACGCCGACACTTGTGAAAATATCGAGGGAGCTGAGTGTGGACAGCAAAGGGGAGCTGAAATTCGTCATTTTTAAGGGAGAAGATGAATGAGAGGGGAGGAGATGATAATGGAAGAGGAGCTGTACCCGAGAAGACAAGTGAGCCGCCGCCATCAAAAGTTGAAGCTTTGGATGGCTCCAACTATGAGGAATGGAGCGGTCGGATGAGGAGTGCCTTCAAACGCTACAAGCTACTGAAGATTGCTGTTGGGAAAGAGAAGATGCCGGAAGAAGGCGAAGCACGTGAACGGTGGATTGAGAAAAACGCGGTGCTCTTCGACCTCATCCTTCAATCGGTCAACAAGGAGATGTTCGAGCACATCAAGGATCTTGTGGAAGCGGATGATTTGGGTCCAAGGGCATGGAAACTACTACGCGATGTGATTCAGCCCAACACTCTCCCGATGGTGATCGTGCTCGAGAAGGAACTTGCTGCCACCTCTATGCGACCAGGGGACGATGTGAAGCCGGTCCTTGACAAGATCAAGGACACCTATGTAAGGATGGCAGCAGCGGGCAGCAGTGTATCTCAGCTGCAGCAGTGCACCAAGATCATCTCGGTGTTGGACAACTCTTGGGACAACCTCATCCCCACCCTCAACTCTCAGCAAGATCAATGGACACCTGAGTGGCTAAGGCAGCAGATTCTGCAAGAGGACTTCCGCAGACGCCATGTAGGAGGTGGTGCCTCCACTAAGACTGCTGAGGGGTATGGAGCTGCAGGGCGCGGCAGAGGAAGAGGGGGTTGGAGAGGCCGAGGCCGTGGGAGGAGCTTTGGCAGAGGTAGAGGCCGAGGTGACTATAATGAGGGGCATGGGAGCTCTAGTGGCAGGGGGAGTACCAGAATGGAGGGCACCTGCTGGTACTGCAAGAAGGTCGGGCATCCTTGGTTCAAGTGCTTCAGCAGGCCGGAGGGATGGGCACCTCCAGGCATGAAGCCGCCCAGTGGTGAACGCGCACAAGGTGGCGCTGTGCAAGGCTCAGGTGCACAAGGTGAAGGTGCACAAGGTAATACCTATCCTGGGATGTTTCTCATGGTTGAGGATGTGCATGGGCATGAGGGTGATGTGGGATCTGTGGGAAAGGTTGTGATGCACCCTCTCACGCACCAGGTGATTGATTCAGGTTGCACCAGTCACATGACCCCACGGGCAGATTTGCTTGATGAGGTAAAACCCCCTGGGAAGATTAAGTATGTGGCAGCAGCGTCAGGTGCTTTGCTCCCTGTGATTGGTGTTGGAAATGCCAAGGTTAAGGGAGCTAATGGGGAGCTTGTGGGGCTTGGGAATGTTCTGCTGGTTGAAGGTTTGTCTGCTAACCTTCTCTCTGTGCGGCGACTGCAGAAGAGCAAGGCCGAAGTGACCTTTGGACCAACCAGCTGCCGTGCTAAGCTTGGGAAGAAGGTGCTGTGGAGTCTGGAAGAGGAGACCAGCTGCATCAAGGACTTCTGGCAGCTGCCCATCATCCCTTGGAATGGGAAGACTCCAACAGCAGCAACGGCACTGGCGGCAAAGGCAACAGCAGGAGGAGATGCAACTGCACCAACTGATGGGGTCCTGGAAGCAGTCAAGAAAGTGCAGCAGCAGTAGACACATGGTGAGGTGCTTGCTGGTGTGGATGCGAGTGCGGCATGGGCTAAGGCTTCATCAAGGAGTGGTGAGGCCGATTGGGAGACATGGCATGAGTGGCTGTGTCATGTGAACTTCCCTATGCTGCAGAAGTTGGTGAAGGATGGGAGCCTGAAGGGCTTGGAGGTGAAAGGGGGAGTGAAGGAGATTGGGAGCTGCCCTACATGCTTGGAGACCAAGTTCTCCAAGTTCCCCTTCAACAGCACTACAGGACCAGCCAAGACCCCACTTGCACTTGTGCACATGGATGTGGTGGGGCCCACAAGAGCCCCTTCCCTCTCAGGCAGCCGCTATTTCTTGACAATTGTGGATGACCACACTCGAGCAGTGTGGGTTTGCCCTTTGAAGAGCAAGGGGGAGGTGGCAGTGGCTGTCCTTAAGGAGTGGATGCCTAGAGCTCAGAGGGAATGCGGACACAAGGTGAAGGTGATCCGCAGTGACAATGGTGGGGAGTTCATTGGAGCTGATTTTGAGGGGGAGTTGAAGAGGAAGGGGATCCAACATCAACTGACAGTGCCCTACAACCCGCAGCAAAATGGCGTGGCTGAGAGGTTCAACAGGACCCTGCAGGATGGGGCACGCACTCTCCTTGGGCGTGCAGGGCTGCCTGATCCGTTTTGGGTGTGTGCACTGAGGCAAGTCGCCCTTGTGAAGAACAGGGTGCTGGCTACAGTTGGGGATAAGAAGTGGATCCCGTATACTAAGTGGTATGGGAGTGCTCCAGCTGTGAACATGCTGAGGGCATTTGGGTGCATGGTGGTATTTCATGTGCCTAAGGAGAAAAGGGGGAAGTTGGAGGCTTCTGGAAGATGGGGTGTGCATTTGGGGATTGCAAAGGATCACAAGGGGTGGCTGCTGTAGGACTTGACCACCCAGAAGCTGACTGTGTCAAGGGATGTGAAGTTTCTTGAGTCCCTGTACTACAAGGAATGGAAGCAGCAGCAACAGAAGCTTCCATCTACACCGCTAATTGTGGAGGCAGATGAGTTGCAGCAGCCTTCAAGACAGGTGGAGGTTGCAGTGTCTGAGGAGGAGATGTCTGGGGTGACTGAGGAAAGGGGAGCAGCTGAGGTGGAGCAGCAGCAGCAGCAGCATGAGTCTCCACCTCGAGTTCCACACCCGCCTGAGCGACCTAGGAGGGATGTGCGCCCTCCAGTGAGGCTGACCTATGGGGGAAGAGGCAAGCTGAATGTTGTGCAGGCTGGGAGTGTGGTTGAGCAGATTGAGGAAGATGACATCGCTCACTGCTACTGGGCACCAATCCCTGAGCCCAAGACTCGAGAGGAGGCCTTGAATGGACCAAATGGGGAGAAGTGGAAGGCGAGTGAGGATGAGGAGTTTGGGTCCCTGATTGAGAACGAGACATGGGACCTGTGTGACTTGCCTCCTGGGAAGAAGGCAATCACTTCCAAGATGATCTACAGGCACAAGTATGGACCTGAAGGGGAGCTGACCCGCTACAAGTCTAGGCTTGTGGCACGGGGGTTTCAGCAGACAAAGGGGAAGGACTATGATGAGGTGTTTGCTCCTGTGGGGAAAGGAACAACACTGAGGGTGCTGTTGGCGATAGCTGCACTCCTGGGATGGAAGATACGGCAGATGGACATAGTGACTGCCTTTTTGAATGGGATCATTCTAGAGGAGGTGTACATGAAGCAGCCAGAGGGGCTGGATGATGGGAGCGGCAGGGTCTGCAGGCTGAAGAAGGCCATCTATGGCCTTAAGCAGGCGCCTCGTGCATGGTATCACAAGTTGGAGGAGGCGCTGCTGGCTGGGGGTTTCAAGAAGAGTGAGTGTGACCCCAGCCTGTTCCTGTTGCAGGAGAAGGATGAAATCCTCATGCTCTTGGTGTATGTGGATGATATCCTTCTCTTTTCTGCATCAACTGCTTTGCTGGACAGCGCAGAGCAGATGCTGGAGATGCAGTTCAAGTGTTCCAAGATGGGTGAGGTGAAGTACTACTTGGGGATGCATGTGGAGAGAGATGTGGAAAAGGGTGTGCTGAGGTTGCACCAGAGGAAGTACTGTGAGGGGCTGGCTGAGAAGTATGGGCTGCAAGATGGGGGAAAGCCAGCAACACCACTACCTTCGGGGTTTACTGTGGAGCCATGTGCTGATGAGGAGGTAGTGGGTGAGAGTGACAGGAAGCTGTTTCATTCGATGGTTGGGTCGCTGAATTATACTGCAAATCATACACGGCCTGACATTGCATTTGCTACATCACGGTTGGCTAGTGTGGTCTCACGCCCTAGTAATGAGGAGCTGGAAGCGGCCAAGAGGTTGGTCCGCTATGTCAGCACTACGGCATCAGTGGGATTGGAGTACAGTGGAGTGAGGCAGCGGTTGCAGAGAGGTGCTGCAGATGTGAAGAGTGGAGAGATGCTCTTGAGTTGCTATACTGACGCTAGCTTCAACTCAGTGAAAGCGGATGGCACCAGCATTGGGGGTTATGTGTGCTTGCTGGGAGGTGGTGCTGTGAGCTGGCGCAGGAAGAAGCAGAATGAGGTGGGATTGTCCTCATGTGAGACTGAGTACATGGCCTTACACCATGGGGCCAAGGAAGTGGTGTGGCTCAGGCGCTTGTTGGAGGAGTTGGGAGTTGGTCAGAAGGAGCCGACGGTGATCTTCTGTGACAATGAGTCTGCAGTGAAGCTGGCCAAGAATGCTTGTCTGCATGGGCTGACAAAACACATAAGGCCTAAATGGCATTGGATGAGGAGAGTCCTTGATAAGGAGGTGCGGCTGGAGATAGTGAAGACCCATCAGCAAGCAGCAGATATTTTCATTAAGCGTCTGGCAGAGGCGGATCATTGGAAGGGCATGAAGCTTACTGGGAGGAGTGTGCATTGAGTATGCATGCTTGAGATGTTGGTATGGTGGATGATGGTTGGCAGCCAGAGGGGGAGATTGTTATGTGATGACATCATATGCTATCACATTCTGTCTGCCTCCCATCCCATGTTTTCAACTTGCATGCGTGGTTTGAGCGTGTGCAAGAATTTGTGTGTGGTGCGTGTTATGGAGTTTGGGAATATGTTTTGTGTTATTTTTGTTTGAGCAGGTATTTGTGATGATAGATCTTGAGAAGATCTTAACGACGCAACAAGAATCGCTTCAATCGGAGCAAGAACGCGAAAGCTATGAAGATTCAAAGTTCATGAGCTTGCGTTACAATTGCGGCGGTTACAAAGTGAAGTTGTGGGGTGACTCTATACGGAGTTGGGACCTTTGGGGTTGGGGAAATTCGTCACTCTACAATAGCAGCTGCAAAATTGGTTGGGAACCACCAAGCTAGGTTGGCAAGGGTGGCCAACTTGGTTGGATTGGTTGGGAAGGGACAAATGTCAAAGTTGGGGTTCCTATAGGGAGGGAATCTTTGTGCTTATGGGGTTTCCTTGGTTGGGGACTCTCTTGGGACCTTTCCTCTCATCCCTCTCTTCTATACCAACATTTCTCTTGCTCCTCTAATTCCTTTTGAGATTCTTGAACTTCAATTGAACTTTTGAGATTGAGTTAAGTTCTCCTCCTACAGCTTACTCCCTAATGCGTCGAAAGCCATAGCGTCACGAATACTTCATCAATCAACGTGATTCAAATTGGGAACGGTAGCTGAGATTAAGAGCTACAACATATCCAAGTTTCGCGACATTCCAACGGCTAATTTGTTGTCGACGCCGTTTCTTGTGAAGACGACTTTTCTATCCAGAATTTCGGATTTATATTTTGAGTAATTCTACTCCTAAGTTCACCTAGACTCCGTCCTTAATCCTAACAATTACAACTACAACATAATACTTGAAAAGAAAGAATTATGAAAAAGAGTTCAAATTTCCATCAATTCCTAGTTTGCATTTTCGTTGCTGGGAATAGTGTCCCAAACAAGACATATCCCCTCCCCTCCCCAAGTCCTCGAACGCTAGAGACATCCCTCGCACACCCCACAACACATAAAATTTTTCAGCTAAGTCCTGTTGTCAGACACAGTCAGCCTAACACTCCAAACAACCCAATTTTTTTCTAAATAATAATTCTCAGGCACCCCCCTTCCACATCACCTATAACCCCTCGAATTCTGCCAAGTCCTATTGTACCGATATATCCCCCCCCAATCGAAACACCCCCCACAACAGTGACTAGGTCTTCAACCGTAGAGATATTTCTTCCCACCCTCCGCAACCCGAGCCCAGCTGAAATTTCTAGAAGTATGGACAGGGTCTTTGTTGCTGCCCAGGTAGCCTTTGGCAGCACACGCAGGGGGGCTGCCCGTGACTCATGACGAGCGATGGAAGGTGAGCTGGATACGTAAGCAAATCAAGATACTGTTAACCTTCCCTCGTTCCTCGCCAGCCTCGCTAGGATATTCGGCAGATCTCCTCATGTCTGCGACACGAGCGCCCTCCTCAAATTTCGATCTTGGCTGTTGAGGTGTGTTCCAAAAAGACACATCGTTAGGGTGATCGTGTCATTTGGAGTTTTCTTCCCAACGAATTAGCCTACGAATGCAACTTTGACCCAAAGTTGCTTGAGACTCTGTTAAGTAGGGGTAAACCTTAAAAGTTTCACAATTTTCACTCTCAATTTTCGACAGTGCTTGTCCTCACTAGACCCTAAGAAAATCAGAGTAGTTCTAGACTCTGACATTTCAGACTACCAGAATTTTGGCTGATGGCCTTTCATATATTTACATATATATACGTTTTTTTTTCCAGGGGGGTTGGCTCAAAGTGCCTTTAAAAAAAAAAAAAAAAACGTTAGGCCTGGCTTGGACGTATAGAAAGTATGGTCCAATTTGTAAAAAATATAAGATGTGAAGTTATTTTGAAAATATTCAACCAGGTTTTGACAATTTTCTCGAATGATATAAATAATTGATAATGTATGGTTAGAAATTCATGAGTTGTAAATATAATTGTAACCAAAATATTATTACATAATGTCGAAATGAAATATAAGTGAAACAATCCTATCGCACTAATTTGCAATCACATATTGAGTATTGTCGTCATGTTTTATCCGTCTGGAAAATAAGTTCGCAGAAAAAATTGCCGTCAGAAAGTGACGGCACCCGAGGCTCGTTCTGTTTCTAGGTCCTTTGAGCGACGTGCTCTGTAGTTGAGGTTTTCAAGGAACAGTTGCTGAGAGCAGCGAAATGATGGGGTAGAGTATGTAGCCAATGAAATTGTGAAACGTGGTCAAATGAGAGAAAAAATTACTTGGATGAATGCTAAATCTCCACTCGCTGCTCAAAAAGCAACGAAACCATCCTCTGAGTGCGTTAAATTTGACTTCTATGCGCGGATGGCTAATAACAGTAACCTAACAACCAAAAACCCATTTTTTCGCCTCATCGGGCGCAACTGCCAGGCGGAAATGAAATCCGACGTGGCGATGAAATCTGCCGTGTTTCACTCGCCACAGGATGATGTTAGGTTTTTTTTTTGTCATGATGTGGCAAAACCCCCTAGCTCGCCATTCGACTGGATTTGTTATGGTACATGAAGTGTCAATATACTATAACGTGATAATACAAGGTCGCTATTGCAAGGAAGGGACGAGGTTATATAGGGGTTGGCTGTTCGTGCAACCCTATGGCTTGCACTCGGCTTGTCGTCCTTGTTTGTGTGTGTGCATGCATGGCATGGAATGAATTGTGAGTCTGTGTTATTGCTATCTAGTGCTTGTGTGTGTGTTTGAATGGTGTATCACAATGTGGTTTGTGTTGGTCAAGACATTAGCGAGTTTTTACAACTCGCATGTCAAGTCGTCGTGTGCATGTCGCATGTGTTTTTTCTATTTTGTCGAGTGTGAAGTGTCCATCATGTCGCAGGTGTGTGCAGCAAGCCCCCATCAACTCAAGAAGAATTGATCTTGCTGAACCACGACCAAGAGCTCAAGATTTCAAGCCCAAGGGACACGGATAAATATTAAATAGTGAAAATAGTAACGCTACTTAATGTAGTGTTACATTTCACTTGGTGTAGCCTCTTGGAGGGTTTGTTTCGAGACTCTTTATGGTTGGGTACTCTGTGGTGGTGTACCACCAAGCAGGACCTCCGCTCTTGGGGTATGTAGAGGCTGGGAATCATCTCCATCTCGAATTCTTCTTGCTAAGTTTGTACTTCCAAGACTATAGTGTCTGTAACACCTTCTGCCAGTCAAACCGCCATTGTGTTGTCAAATCTTTATGGAATTTCATGATTCAAATTGCTATTGATAGATGACAGCAGTGAGCTCTAGATCCAACTTACAGATTACCGTTTAAGTAAGCGAGGAAATCATTATCAATATTTGAAGTTGTTTGATGGAAATCCGACTGTGCTCACTATCTCTCATTATAGGCACATCTGAGCCTATTGTGATCATAACAAGTGGTATCAGAGCCCCTTGGAGCGACTTCTACCATGCCTAGAGCTGAGAAAGGGGGTGGCAGAGGTGTTGGAGGCAGAGAAGACGCCCAAGCACAAGGTCAACACCAAGATCCACCCGTTGCTCCGGTGCAACCTAGCCTTGGGCCCTTTAGGGATGAGCCTAGAGTGTTTGGCCTTGACAAGTTCAACGGTGACAACTTTGCTGAGTGGTCCTTCAAGATGGAGAACATCTTTGACCACTATGATCTGCTGGAGGTGATGGAAGGAACGGAGAAGCGACCCGAGAACGACACGGAGAAGAGCCCGTGGGTGCGGAAGAGCGCACAAGGCTAACTTCTACTTGGGCAAGCGTTGGGGAGCAGCCAATTCCGTCACATCAAGCCTTTTCAGCGTGAACCAGCAAAGGGACCAAAGGCATCGGCTGCTCTCAAGGGTGTACACGCTCTTGCAACAGCGACGGTGGCTGTGGTTTTGGAGCGGCTAATGGCAGCACTTCCCGTGGGTGCGGAAGAGCGCACAAGGCTAACTTCTACTTGGGCAAGCGTTGGGGAGCAGCCAATTCCGTCACATCAAGCCTTTTCAGCGTGAACCAGCAAAGGGACCAAAGGCATCGGCTGCTCTCAAGGGTGTACACGCTCTTGCAACAGCGACGGTGGCTGTGGTTTTGGAGCGGCTAATGGCAGCACTTCGGCTAATGGCTAAGGGGAACCGGTAGAGGATGGAGTGCAGAAATTCTACGACTTGTTGACACGGCTCGAAGGAGCTGACCTGAACTACAGTGACCTTCAAAAGAAGACCAAGCTGCTGGCCTTACTTCCGGACTCATGGTCCTCGCTCATCATCAACCTAAACCAAGATCTGCCCTGTCTCTCACTCGAAGATGTGAAGTAGGAAATCTTACAAGAAGATTTCCGCTGTCGCGAATTGGTGGGTCCCGATGGTGCCGGAGTTGCAAGCATGGGCCGTGGACACGGCCGTGGAAGGGGCAGAGGGCGAGGAGGCACATTTGAAAGCAGCTACTTCAATGGAGGCCGTGGTAAAGGAGGATATGGCAGCAACAACAACAACAATGGCTACGGGCGTGGTGCAGAGTACCGGCTTGGAGCATGTGGAGCTGCCCTTGGAGCTGAGTCGCAGCAGCACAATCACAAGGCAATCTCCTCAAATGAATGGGGATGAAGAGGAGGAGGAGGTGCAGCAAGGTGATGAGCGTGCACCGTCACTTCCGCCTCGTACTACAAGTGCTCGCGGGAACCGACCAGATTTACCGCAACGCCATGAGAGCATTCAAGTCCCTGCAGCAGAGGAGGAAGGAAGGGGGAGAAGGAGGACTCAGCCCACCAATAGGTTGAGCTATGACTGGCTTGGAGGAGCAGCTAACTCAACCTTGACCGGTTCGGCTCTCATGCTAGGCGATGATGCGGAAGTTGAAAGCGAGGAGTGCGCTTTTGCCTTCTTCTCTCCGGTGGAGATGCCGGGGGAGCCTACAAATCCCAAGGAGGCTTCGGACGGCCCCAATGGGAAGGAGTGGAAGAAGGTCTCAGATGAAGAAATGGGGAGCATCATAGAGAACGACACATTTGACTTGGTGAACCTTCCTCCGGGGCGGAAGGCGATCTCTTCCAAGTGGATCTTCAAGCACAAGACCGACGCCGACGGCAACATTGAGCGCTACAAGAGCAGACTTGTAGCCAAGGGGTATCAGCAGCAAGAGAAGGACTAAAATGAAGTGTATGCCCCTGCGATGAAAGATACAACCCTTCGAACCCTCTTCGCCGCGGCGGCCATCAAAGGATGGGTGGTGAAGCAAATGGATATAGTAACGGCCTTCTTCAACGGAGTTTTGGAGGAAGAGACCTACATGGAGCAGCCAGTGGGGTACAATGATGGGAGTGGCAGAGTGTGGAAGCTGAAGAAAGCACTCTATGGCCTCAAGCAAGCCCCTACGCAATGGTACATCAAGGTGTGGGAAGTCTTGGAGGCGATCGGCTTCACTCCCTCAACAGCCGATCAATCCTTGTTCATGCTTGGCGAGGGGGAGCAGAGGAGCTTCATGGTGGTTTATGTGGATGACATCCTCATATTCTCACCCTCCTCTGACCTTGTGAAGGATGTGATACTGAAGCTTCAAGACAAGTTCGAGTGCAAGACCCTTGGTGACGTCAACTACTACCTTGGGCTTCACATTGAGCGAGATGTGGAGAAGCGGTGGATGCGAGTGCATCAAAAGAAGTACTTGGAGGCCTTGGCTGCAAACTTTGGGAAGAGTGAAGGTCATGTGGCTACTCGTCTTCCCTCAGGGTTCAAGTGTGTGAAAGGACCAGCGGAGGAAAGTGTTGGTGAAGAGGAGAGGCGGAGTTTGACGAGTTGCAAGGGAGGGCGGCTATAGTGATGACATTGCAGGCCCAGCTTCAGCAACTCGCCGATAAGTTCGAGTCACTGGGAAGCGAAGTGCAGATGCTGCTTAATGAAAACTCGTCGCTTCGCCAGACGCAGGGTGAAACACATCAGGGGCGGCCGGTTACCCGAGACGAAGATGCTGCGAGCGAGGCGAGGGCATTGGCGATACCGTAAGCAGTTGAAGAAGTCCACAGCGAGCTGCGGGTAGCCATTAAAATCAAACCTCCGATGCTACCGCCGTTCAACCCGACCGACAGAATGACTACAGTGAGCGGTTGGCTGTTCGCCATGGAAAACTTCTTCACATCAGCAAGTATTAATCACAACGTGTCATCTTGGTTGTGTCGTTGCGTAGGGGACCGGCACTTGACTGGTGGCGCTTGCATCTAGACGTGGGAGGAGCCTCGGCAGGGAATCAATGGGCGGTAGATGGGGAGCACGGTTCATCAACGGCTCAAGCAGAACCGATCATTGGGTCGGCCGTGATCCGCACGTGGAAAGCGTGGGGCAAAGCATTGAAAAGCTGATTTGAGCACATATCCATGCGCGAAAACGCTCGCACAAGGCTTCGGATGTGGAGATAGTTGGGCTATGTCCAAGAATACACGGCTTCATTCTTGGCGTTATGCGATCAAATCTGAGGGCTTAACGAAGACGAGAAGATTGATCGCTGCGTGGGTGGTCTCAAGACCAAAGATTCGGCAAGAGATCGTCCTGCGAGCCTCGGCAACATTCAACAAAATTGTCCGAATCACGGATGCGCTGGACGCAAGGCGTGGACTTGCGAGGGCGGGTTTCCGGGAGGGGAATCGCTTTCGAGGCCAGCCTCAACACACATCAATCAACGGCGTGGACGTGTTTGCAGCTCGGGTATTTTTCGGCTGCTGTTTCCACTACAACCAGTTGGGCCACATGGTGAGGAACTACCTGCACCTGAAGAAGAACTTAGCTAACGACGGAAAGCAGTCAGGAAAGGGAGATCGTAAGTAGCAGATGGGCCACCTACTCACTTGACTGCGTCTCCCAAACGCCAACACCCCCTCTAGGTTATAGTGCCAATTTGGGCTTTCGACCATTCCTGGCTGAATAAGGGGGGTGAACCGGTTGATCGCCCTATGCTGGTTGAAGGAAGAGTTGGCGACACCCGCATCAAAATATTTGTTGATGGTGGGGCAAGTCACAGTTTGATGGATGTGATAAAGGCGAAGAAACTCCGATTGCAGCTGGAACGCTGAATGCAGGAAATCGACATGAGGTTGGTTGACGGCACCCCACTGGCGATTCGGGAGCACGTGCCTCACGTGCGAGTCACCTATACCAAAAAAACGGTCTCATGACAAAAAACGGTCTCATGACAAAAACGGTCTCTGACGGTCCAAACTCCAAGCGATCTGAAGACATTCCTGAGTCACGTTCAGCAGCTTTCGGTGCACGGGTCGACTCGTTTCCTGCAGCAATTTTCGGTCGTCGATGTCGGCTGTCGATCGATCCAACGCTCCGAAGAATTTCGCGGCTTGCGAGGTCCTGTTCCCATTCGCGCCGCAACTCGAACTCGCTCAGCAGGATTTCGTTTTCGCCTCGGTCGATCTGAAACGTCGAATCTCCATCGGACGGATGTCGTCGGTCGCAGCTCCGCAAATTTCCGCGCAACTCCAAGTGTCGTCGCGAACTGCGAACTCCTCGGAATGCCGCAGGGAGTGTTCCGCCAGAAGTGACGCGTTCGTGAGGTCGAGGCCGTTTGCCCCCGAGAAAAATCGGCACCGTCGATGCAGTCCATCCAACGGTTGGCGAGGCATCTCGCCTTCGAAGGGGACCCCAGGTGCAACTGCGAGAGGTGAGTCGAAACTTAAATGAAAGTGCATTGTACTTACAGGAATTGAAGTTTCGACTCCATCCTCCGCGTGCTCCTGGGGGCCCAGAGGTTAAGCGTTGAGCTGAACCCTTGGCTCTGATACCAAGTGTCACAGGATCGAATGTCCCGAGGAAAGGTTTGCTCAATGTTGCACTATCATTCAGTACAAGGTGCTTTTATACTTCCAGAGTACATCAGGTAACCAGGTTTATCCTATCTAAAGGAAATAGACCCTTCTAGAAATAGAATCACCATGCGTATAGCCACGCGAGGCTATTGGCTTTAAGGGATTACGGCAGGATTACGCTAGATATAGCGCGCCAATACATCCCGAGCCTGGTCAGTGATATAATTATAATAACATGATAAACCAAAGGATAGTGGAAAAGGAGGAATAGGAAACCAAATGCGATGAGATAAAGACCAAATGAATCACGAGTGGAAGAGGAATGAAATAGATAGAAAATATGGAAAGGGGAAATTAGTGTAACGGGGTCGTACTCTCACACAATGGCTGCCGACTCAGCCCGAGTTAGATGAACTTCGACGCCAGCTGGACTACCTGCTCAAGAAAGCTTTCGTCTGCCCTAGCACCTCACTATTTGCAGCTCCGATCCTATTCACACCGAAGAAAGATGGCGGTCTGCGTATGTGTATCGACTACCGCGCCTTGAATCGAGTTACCATCAAATCTCGCTACCCCATTCCACGTGCAGACGACCTCATCGACCAACTTCGCGGGGCCAGATTTTTCTCAAAGATTGACCTACGAAGCGATTACCACCAGCTTCGCGTGCACGAAGCAGACTGCTACAAGACGGCGTTTCGAACACGGTACGAGAGTTATGAGTATACGATCATGCCCTTAGGCTTAACAAACACGCCTTCGACCTTCCAGTTGACCATGAACGAGATTTTTTGGCCACTACTGGATAAGTGCGTCATCGTGTACCTCGACGACATCCTCGTCTACAGCACAACCCGGGAGCAGCATTTAAGCAGTTTTCTCTCTCCTACAGTAGAACCGACTCATCACCAAGGGCTCTAAGTGCGAGTATTCAAAACACGAACTGGAGTTCTTGGGTCACTTGATTTCCATTAACGGTGTTAAAATCTTCCCCAAGAAAACTCCGACAATCCAAGACTGGAAGTCGTCGGCTAATCTCTGCGAACTTTAAAGTTTTCTGGGGTTTGTTAATTACGTCCGCCGTTTCATTCCGAACATGGTCGAGGTAACTTCCCCTCTCACGGATCTCCCGAAGAAGGGCACGTTGTTTTAGTGGGGGGGAGAGCAGCAGGCTGCGTTCGTAAAGCTCAAACTTTTCCTGACTAAACCGTTGGATCTTCGGATTGCAGATCCTCACCGTCCATTTGAGCTCATCACCGACGCTAGCGATCTGGCCGTTGGCGTAGTCCTGTTACAAGACTTCGGCGAAGGCCTACAACCGATCGCCTACGAGTCACGAAAGCTGAACCCAGCCGAGCGAAATTATCCTGTCCATGAGAAGGAGTTACTCGCCATCGTTCACGCTTTCAAAGTCTGGCACTGCTACCTGACGGGTGCTGACGTAACAGTCTGAACAGACCACAAGTCGCTACAGTTCATCCGCGCCCAACTGATACTACAGTGGCTGGAAAAATTGCCCAGATGTTCAACAATTTAAAACTTAGCGCTTTGCAACACATGTTTCAAATATAGTAACACCGTTATTTTTTGTCGTGTTACAAGTTTGTCGAGTTTTGTTTCCACCGTATACAGCTTGGCGCGATTGTCCCTCATCCAGTTAGCGAGGATGAGATTTACTCATCGACAGTAGATGCGGACAGTTCATACCGAGCGACAGCCTAGATCTGATTTCGCTCGCCACTTAACGTTCATACCATTTCGCGCAACCGTTAGTATAGGAGTTAGGCCAGAAGTTAACTTGCGACCGCAGCACGATGCAGCCGGAAGATGAGAAGAAGCGCACGCGTATCGTAAGCATGTTGCGCAAGGGGCTGTCGACTAGGAAAATAGCCAAGGAGCTCAGCATAGGCAAAAATCTATTATTACGGGCTGAAGGCGATTGCCGAGACTAGTCTCGAAGAGGTGCGACCTACAATGCCCATGGCCGACCGTCCACGGCTAATTATAACACGCCTCCAGCGCGGTATAGTTCGTGCGATTACCAGCGGGGAGGCGAAAACTAGTGTGGACGCCATGAAGATGCTAGAGGAGAAGCACGCTCTGGTTGTAGACTCGAAGACCGTTAGGAACTCGTTACGATCCGCGGGTCTGATCGCTGTGCAGCAGCCCAAGAAACCCAGGCTCTCTGCAAAAAACATACAAGACCGGCTGGATTTTGCGAGGTCTCATGCTGAATGGACAATGGAGGACTGGAAGCGCGTGATATGGTCCGATGAGACGAAGATTAATCGCTTCTGCTCCGACGAACGTGCGTACGCCTGGATTCGCGCGGGCAGCAAACTCCAGAGCCACCAAATCCAGCAGACAGTTAAGCATGGGGGCGGCTGTGTGATGGTGTGGGGTTGCATGACGTATGAGGGGGCGGGATTCATGAGCAAAATCGATGGAAGGATGGATGGGCCGCTATATCGCAGCATCTTGCAAGACGAACTGTCTCAAACCATCGATTTTTACAAGCTCTGCCCGTCAGATGTCATATTCCAGCACGATATTTATCCCAAGCACAAGTGACGTCTGGTGCAAGACTGGCTTGGGGAGCAGGAGTATACAATGCTGGAATGGCCATCGTCCTCCTCGGACCTTAACCCGATAGAGCACCTGTGGGCACACTTGAAAAGGGAGATGGCGAAGTACGACAAGCCTCCCCGTGGAACGTTTGAGCTGTGGGAGAGGGTGCAGGAGGAATGGGACAAGATTCCGGCAGAAGTGTGCTCAAACCTCATTGACAGTATGCCAAGGAGGATAAACGCGGTGATCCATGCAAAGGGATACTGGACTAGGTAATTGTTTTGCTAGTAACTAGTTTGCTGCCTGTCCTCGGTACAAATTGTCTAGATGTGCTGTTATTAAATGCTGTCGTATTGAAGGACCATTTAATATACTACTCTGGTTTTAGGAGACTTAAGTGAGTGCTCTAACTGCTCTTCTCTACGTGTATGGCCACCATGGGTTAAGGCTTAATGTTTACAGCGTACAACTCGTCAAAATGTAAAAACATGCTAAACATGTGGACAAATTTTCCTGCCACTGTAAATCCTCGACAGATTCGCTAGCTCGACTACCTCGAGTCCAATTTCCACTGTAGAGTCACCTAGGAACGAGCGGTCAGCAATATCATTTTATACCGCCGCAGTCCTAATTACCCAAATTCACTTGCTAAGAACTGGCCTATTCACCTACGGATACAGTACTGACCCATCTTCACCACTAACAGTCATCCCCAACTGACGGTCAAGCAAGGGGTCTATTATCTAAAATCTGGTTCCGATTGGATTTGGGTTCCCGCCTACCGTACCCTACGGGAATTACTGATCTAGGAGGCACATGATTTGAATTTCTCAGATCACTACGGCATCGACAAAACCGCAAAATTACTGAGCCGTAATTATTACTGGCCCGATTTGTCGACAGACGTGCAGCGGTACGTCACCTCCTACGCCATGTGTCAACGCATGAAGTCTTCCCGACTTCGACTAGCTGGATTGCTGCAGCCATTTGAGGCACCCAGCCGACCCTGGCAACAAGCGGTAACGACGCGATTCTCGTCGTTGACCAGTTGACCAAAATGGCCCATTTCGTCGCCTACAAGACGACAATTACTGCCGAGTAGACAACGAAACTGTTTTTCATTAACATCGTGCGACTTCACGGCATCCCATCGGCAATCATCAGCGATCATGACCCACGGTTGACTTCCGATATTTTTACAAAAAACTGGCAGCAGTACGGCACATGTCTGCATCTGTCTACGGCGTACCACCCGAAATCGGACGGTCAGACTGAGCACAGCACCAACCAGACGATGGAGCAGCTGATTCGCACGACGTTTACAGACTCGGCCCAATGGGAAGACGCCCTTCCCTTGATCGAGTTTGCGTACAACAATGACCCATCGGCCACGACTACTCACTCCCCGTTCTTCCTTAATTATGGGATAGGTTCGACAACCCCTCTATCGCCACTGATAGAAAATCTGGCACCAAGGTCCTCGAAAATCTCCGACAATCTCAACAAAAAGCCGCCGATGACATGCTAAAAGCCAACCAGAGGGCTAAACAACAAGCTGACCGACGACGCCGAAACTTAACACAGTTCCATAGGCAATTGGTCCTGCTCGACACCAGGAATTTGGGAATCCCCCTCCCAAATCAATTACGATCAAGATTTTGCGGCCCCCTCCGCATCATCCGCATGGTGACACCAGTTACCGCCCAGCTGCAACTGCCGACTAACTGGAGAATTCATGATTCGTTTTACGTCACTCTCCTTCGACCGTTCGTCCCGAGTGCGACCAATCTCGACTGTCAAAATAGTAATCCTATGGTTAACCCAGTACCCGAGCCGACGACAGCGCCGTCCAAGATCCTCGCTCATCGTATACGGGGACATCGAGACACAGCAGCCGTCGATTTCCTTGTACGCTGGGTCGATGATACATGTGACGACGACCTCTGGGTTCCCGCAGCCACGCTTGGTGAAAACAGAGTTGTCCGGGACTATTTACACCAACGACGTGTCCCGGATGTGGGTAGTCTAATCCCGAAGGGGAGGGTGATATAAGGAAATTCCCTTTTCCTTATTGGGCTCAACTAAAGCGCGTACGCCCTCGACTCTCTGACAGGCTCGGCCAACTTCTTCGGTCCCGAACCACTTCGAGAACCCAAACCTTGACGTGTGGCGCTTCCGTATCTTTCGCCAACTGGACCGCCCCAACCTGTTTGCGTGGTTCTCGGCTAGCTCTGTTCGTGCCTATAAATGCCTAGGCCCTCATTTGTATCGCCACTCTTGAATCAAGACTCCTTTATTACACTACCGGTTATTACTCTGATTAATTTATAACAGTGGAGAACGCCCAACAACGCGACGATGTCGATAAATGAGGGAGATACAACTTGCAACAAGACAATTATGCGCTCTAATGACCGCCCATCGGGAGAAGCCAGAAGCCGCCAGAGAAATTGGCGGAGGACAGGTGTACGTGTCAAACTCACCAGTTACTGAAGGTTATGCGACAGGCTAGAAATATTTCGAGAATGGCACCCCTCGCCGCGGAGTGGCTAGAGATGCACGACGAAGCGAAACGAACGATTTTGAGTTGAAAGTCGTGTGTCACTCCCTTGCGCGCACCGATTCCTCGCCGAACTGTAGCTGTCTTTTGGGCTGCGCTTTGCTCTGCGCCCACGGTACCGCCAAGACTCGGCGAAATGCTTCCCCCTTACCCCATTTGGCGCACGCAGCTAAGTGCTTCCTGTGCACGGGTACAGCATAGCGCAGATGCGCGGAGGCGAATCCGGGGGTTCCTCCCTTCACTCTTGCTGTCCCCCACCCACTTTCAGCGCGCCCCTACCCCTTCCACTTGCTCTCCTGATTGCCCTGCCGCCATCCCTCCTCTCCAGCCCTTCGCGCCATCGACCATCCGTCCTGCCAGAGCAACGAAGCTCGGTCGCCACAACCAGCCAACACCTGTGCTAGCCGACCGACTTTCCGCCACTTGCAGCTCGCATCGCAACGCTTTCCTCCCCCTATCTGTCTCCACGCTCCGGTCTATCCCCAATCAAAGCCGGCCCGCGCGTGCCGCGTGCCGCCCGGCGCCCCATGAGTGGTAATGTTGGAGTACCTGCGGCACCTGGTGTCCATGAAGCGGCGGCGCTACATCCGCGACGGCTACGACCTGGACCTGAGCTACATCACGGAGCGCGTGGTGGCGATGTCGTACCCGGCGGAGAGCCTGGAGGCCATGTTCCGCAACCCCATGTGGCAGGTGCAGCGCTTCCTCGCCGCCAACCACGCCCACCACTTCAAGGTGCCTCCCCGCCCCGCCTCCTCCCCCCCGCCGTGCCACCTCGCCCTGCTCTTCCCGTGTTCCCCTCCCTTCACCCAACCCTCGCCCCTCTACACGCTAAAGTGCTTCCCGTGTTCTCTTCCGCTAGCTCGCCGCAACATACTCCCGCGATCCTCGTAGCGAAAGCAATTTGCGCCGCTAACGAATGCTCCCCTCCGCTCGCTGCGGCATTGGCATGGCGCCCGGCGCGCGCGGCATGGCAGGTGTACAACCTGTGCTCGGAGCAGTGGTACGACCCGGCGGTGTTCGGCGGGCGCGTGGAGCGGTTTCCGTTCGACGACCACGGCGTGCCGGCGCTGGAGCTGGTGATGGCGCTGTGCGAGAGCGCGCAGGACTGGCTGGACCGCAGCGACGACAACATCATTGTCGTGCACTGCAAGGTGCAACCTGCCCGCTCCTGCCCCCGGCCTCACTCGCTCTTCCCCTCACCGCCCCCCCGCCCCCCCGTGTTTCCCCCCTCTACGCATCCCCCCCCCTCCTCGCTCTTTCTCACGCGACCGTTCAAGTACGCTCGAAGTTTGCGCTCTCTTGTGCGCGCAAGCGCGCCTCTTCCTGCCGCATTTGTCTTTCCATTCCACGACCGTGCTGCGACGAACAGCCCGTTGGTGAGAAGACCTACAGAACAAGGACCCGCGACCCCATGTGTGCGCGTGCGCGTGTGCAGGCGGGCAAGGGGAGGACGGGCGTGATGGTGTGCTGCCTGCTGCTGCTCGCTGGCATGACCACGGACGATGCGCTCGCGCTCTACGCCCAACGACGCACGCTCAATAACGCCGGGGTGAGATACCGCCGTACTCCCCTCCTTCCCCCCACCACACCCCGTTCCTCCCTCGTTCCTTCTGTTCTAACCCCCGCCACTCAAGTGACGTGCCTTGGCCCCTCGTCCCATCTAGTCGACGACCCGTGCGCACCCTACTTCCATGCCCATGCCTCAACCCTCCCTCGCTCCTCCCTGTCCCTCCCTCTGTCTTCCCTCCCTGCCCCCCTCCCTGTTCGCCCTCTCTGTCCCCCTCTCTCCCCATACCTCTCCCTTCTTGCCGTCCACTTACTGCGTGCCACGTGGCGAGCAGGTGACGATCCCCAGCCAGGTGCGCTACGTGCGGTACTGGGCGCGGCTCATAGCCGATGCGCAGCGCAATGCTGCGCCCATCACACTACCCCCGCCCACCCCGCGCACCGTACGCCGCATTCGCCTCTATGGCATGACTGGACTCGATAGAGTGGACTTCGTTATCTGCACTCTTGACGAGGTACTGTGTTTGCCTAAGTTGCCGTGGGTAGGTGAGGGTCTGTGCACATGCTGTGATTGACAGTGTTGTGGGATCGGGATTCAGTGGACCAGATTGAGTGTGGCTCGTGTGCCATGTGTGATTCAAGGAAATGCAGGGGAAAGCGAATTGGGATAGAGGCTATGCATGATGCACTCTGCAAAACCACAATGTGTCGTGCATGACACATGATACAAGATACACAATGCATGTTGTGCGATGTGGTGTGTGGTGCCATGGCATGGCAGGCGGACAAGGAGCGGTACAGTGCGCCAGTGGAGCGGTGCAAGGGCACGTGTGAGAAGGCGCACATGGGCGTGGTGGCCAGCACTGCGACCACCTTCGTGCACTGGCTCATCACTCGCCCTGCGCTGCGCAAAACGCTCGCCCTCGACAGAAACAACCTTCTGCCTGTTTCCCCTGCAGATGCTGCTCCTCCTGCTGCCCCTCGTGCCACTCCTGCTGCTGCTCCTTCTGCTGCTGCTGCTCCTCCTGCCCCTCCTGCTGCTGCTCCTGCTGCAGCAGTGGCGGTAGAGGCGAAGGGAGGCGAGGTGGTGCGAGCAGGGGAGGTGCGGCGGGCGTCCATGGCCCAACTGGACACGGAGAGGCCGTCCGACCCACACCACCCGCCCCTCCAACACTTCTTCGACCCGCCCTTCACTGTACGGCCCCATGCTCTGTGCTCTGTTCTCTGCACTCCGTGCTCTGCGCATTATTCTGCTCTTCCTCCTCGCGCGTCCTTGTGACCTTGCACCAAGATCATTTTGACTGTCTGTCAAGCCTATTGCTACCAGCTCTTACCTCTGCTCCATCTGCTGTCCGCCCTTTGCCCTCGCTTGCGGCGTGCGGTCAGGTGGAGGGGGATGTGAGCATGCGGTTCACGGACAGCATGGGGTCGCGCCTCTTTGCCGTCTGCTTCAACACCGCCTTCACCAAAGGACTCCTCTCCGTCAGCTCCCACGCCCTCTCCTCTCTCCCTCTCTCCACCACTCTCTCCCCCCCTCCACCACTCCCCCCCTCCCTCTACCGTTCTCCCTTTCCTGCTCTCTCCCTCCCTCTATCACTCTCATTCTCCCTTCCTGCTCTCTCTTTCCCTTCACCACTCTCCCTCTCCTCCATTTCCTACCCTCCCACTGCCGTTCTCCCCCCCTCCGCCCTATCCTGCTACCTTTTTCTCCCTCTACCGCCCTCCCTCTCCTCGCTTTCCTGCTCTCTCCCTCTCTCCAACATGCCTGCTTGTCCGTCTCCCACCATCATCCCCAGCCCTTTCCCAGTACCACCCTCAAACACTCTCCCTATCCCACCCTCCCCTCCACCCGACCACCTTTACCCCCCTCCCCTCCCCCCTTCACCCCCTCCCCCCGCCCCCCCCCCATGTGCGAGCAGCTGTCGTTGGGCGAGGTGGACAAGCCGTCGGGGCGGCTGCTGCGGGCGTGCGACAGCAGCTTCTGCATGGAGGTGCTCTTCGCGCCCGACTGCCCCTCCTCTTCCTCCTCCTCGCCTGCTGCGGCCCGCCCATGCCTCACACAAGCTGGCTCGTGACCTGCTGGGGATATATGGAGCAGCACAGGGCCGCCATACAGCCAGCTCTTACCAGCTCTTACCTCTAACCCCCATAGAAATGAACGCAGGCAGCCGTGACAGCACCTTATGGGGCGATGAGCGCGCGATTGTCCATCCCGGCAACTAACCACTGACTGCTCTCACATGACACCTGACCCTTCACCCCGCCCACTGCAAGCTGCCGCTACCGCACCGCATAGCATGGAGCAGCACCCCGTGGGTGCAGGCAGCAGCTGTTGGAGCAGTATCCTGGACCTGCTACGCCAGGCATGGCATCGGCTCTGGCTTGGGGGCATTCCTAAGCTGTGCTGCTTGCACACACTCCGACCTTGTCAGCGCCGCCAGCAGCATCTCTGCCTCTGCACATCCTGTATTGTTTATCTAATTTAATCAGGGTCTCGCTGCTCCCGTAGTCTCTCGCTGCTGCCTCGAGGCGTATTCCTGAGGTAGCATCAGAACCAGAATCGAACTCATACGATACAGTGATGTGCAAAAGCGAAATGAGCAGTCTAATGAGGTTCGGTTTGGTTTTGCACGACTTAGTTTCTGATTTCGTTTCTGATGCTACCGTAATCCCCCGGATATAGGCGCATATGTGCTTATAGGAGATACCTGGCAAAAGTGGAATGCGCTTGTAATTGATTAAAAAATATAAGCCCAGGGCTTAACTGAGGGATTTTATGGAAAACGAATTTGAGCACATAAAATGTAGCTCTTGACATTTGTGTTCTAGCGCGTTTGTTTCCCCTTGGCGGACTGTTGACATCTGGAAATGGCCTACGAAGTTTCTGCCAGCAAATCTAACCTGGAATGGGCTGAATTTTCCAGCCAATCAGAGCCAAGGCAGGGAGCGAACAGTGCGCATCTGGTTCGGGAGGCGCTAGGAGGGTTACGACGATATTAAAAATCCGCGTTTCACCGATTGTTTTACAAAAATTAGATGCGCCTATACGAAATACATTTTTTTTTAAATGGGTGTGCTTATAATCAAATAACGAATATACTAGGTGCACTTGCACTCCATAAGCCCAGTGGGCCAAATAAAGGGATGCGCCTATATCCGGGGGATAACGGTAACTCACGAATACGCCCTTAGTCTCTCGCGGTGCATGCGAGTTTAAACTAAGGGTGTAGTAAGGGCGTATTCGTGAGCGGAATGAGCAGTCTAAACTCACGAATATGCCTTTAGTCTCCCGCTGCTCTGTTAGTCTCTCGCTACTCCCCCCGCGCATCACCATGCCCTTTCCCCCGTGTTTCTTCCCCTTCAGCACCTCCAGCAGCAACAGCATCCGCGGAAGGAAGGAACTGTCAAACATGTCTGTATATCTTATAATAAGCTAGATAGTGTCCAACATATATTGTATGTTACTGTAGAATATATAGGGTTGTGCCTTAGGGAGTACAACCCATTAGGTTATATACCCTTGTATGTATTATTCTTACAAACACTTTTCACTTTAATGTGGTATCATGAGTAGGTAGGTCCCCCCCCCCCTAGCGCTTCCGCCCTAGGTCCTAGCCGCCCCGCACGTGCTGGCCCATCTCCTAGCCAGCCCCGTCGCCTAGCTGGCCTCATAGCCCAGCCTGCCCGGTCGTCTAGCCGGTCCCGCCTCCTAGCAGGCCCCGTCGTCCAGTCGGCCCCGTTGGCCCCGCCTCCTAGCTGGCCCCATCGCCTGTTCGGTTCCGTCGACCCTACCTCCTAGCTGGCCCCGCCGCCCAATCGGCCCTGTCGGCCCCGCCTCCTTGCTGGCCCCACCGCCCAATCGGCCACGTCGGCTCCGCCTCCTAGCTGGCCCCGCCGCCCAATCGGCCCCTTTCGACCACGCCTCCTAGCTGGCCCAGCGGCCCAATCGGCCCCGTCGACCTCGCCTCCTAGCTTGCCCCACCGTCCAAATCGGCCCCGCTGTCCTAGCCGGCCCCGTTCTCCTAGACGGCCCCAAAGCTCAGTCGGCCCCGCCTCCTAGCTGGCGCCGTCGCCCACTCAAACCCGTCGCCTAGCCGTCCCCGTCGTCCGACCAGCCCCCTCGCCTAGCTGGCCCCCGTAGCCTAGCCGGCCCCCGTAGCCCAGCCGGCCCCGCCCCCCCCTAGCCGGACCCGTTGCCTCTCCGGCCTCGTCGCCCAATCGGCCCCGTCTCCCTGCCGGCCCCGCCTTCTAGCTGGCCCCGTCACCTAGCCGTCCCCGTCTCCTAGACGCATCGCTACCGTCCTCGGCCCTTTGCACCGCGCTGCACCGCCCGCTACCGTACTGCACTGCTTTGCACCGCACTGCACCACTCTGCACCGCACAGCACTGCACTACACTGCATTGCATCGCTCTACATCGCACTGCACCGCGTTGCACCGCACCCTACCGTAATGCACCTCCCTCTACCGCACATTACCGCACTGCATCGCACATCACTGCTTTCCGCCGTCCTTCACGGCCCCATACTGTCTTTCTCCTGCTGCTGCAACCATGATGGCGGACTCGGCCTTGCGTTTCGATGTGGAGGGGCAGCCGATTGAGTTCGACTCGTGGCTCGTTGACCACCAGCGCCAGCTGACTGGTCAGCGGCAGAACGGCCACTCGCTAGCCGTCCACATCGATGGTACTTTCCCCTGCCCGGACCCCCCTGCTGCCCTCCCCGCTGATCCCACCTCTGCTGACCGTGAGTCCGCTGCAGTTGCTGCCCTTGCTCGTGTTGTCTGGTTGTCGCGCGACGCTGCCGCACAGCTTGCGATTAGTCATGCCCTTCCCCTGTACGAGCGCCCCCGCTTTAGGTCAGTTAGGACTGCGCAGGAGTTCCTAGAGGTTGTTGTTGCGCGTGATTCCAGCCCGCCCTTTGCCTCCGTAGGTCGCCTGATCCTGCCCATGCTCTTTCCTGACCTTGCGTCTTTTCCCACCGTCGTTGACCTAGCCGCCCAGCTGTGCACGCTAGACACGACCTGGCGCGCTGCCTGCACTGAAGCCCAGCTTTGTGTGTTTCAGCCCTCCATCTGCTCTACGCTCTACCTGCTTGCCACCCGCCTCCCTGACCGCCTTACCACCGCTCGCGATCACTTCCTTAGTCTCCACCTCGCTGACCTCACCTCACTGATTTTGTCGACAACCTATCAGCCATAGAGACTCGTCAGCGCTCTACTGCCTAGTCTAGCGATACCATGCCAGTCTCTATCTTTCAGGGCTTTGCCCCTGCTCGATGCTCTTACTCCGACGGTTCTGTTGCGGTTGCTGAGACGGCTCCGGCTGTGGAGACCGCCACCGCAGTGCAGTTTCGTCCTAGTAAGGGTCGTCGCCCCAAGGCTGGGCGCGACAGAGGTAGCAGAGGAGGGGGAGGTGCCCATGGTAGGGGTGGCTTGCCTGCTGGTAGTACAGACAAGGGGGCTGGGGCTGGTGCCCCGGAGCAGCAGCCCCAGCAGCAGCAGCAGCAGGCTCTGCAGCTGGACCAGAAGCAGCAGCGGCGGGTCGACCCCCTCCCCCCCAGGTGGCCAACGTCAGGACGGTCACTCCCTGGCTGTTCATGTCGATGGCCTGCTTCCCCGCCCCCCTGCCCCTGCTGCCCTCCCTGATGCCCCCACCCCTGCTGAGCGTGAGGCCTTTTTCGCTGTTGCGCTTGACCGTGCCGTCTGGAACTCGCGTGATGCTATCGCCTAGCTTGTTTTCAGCCGGGCACTCCCGCTGCTTGAGCGTCCTCGCCTTACCACTGTAGCGAACGCCCACGACTTCTTAGATGCCGCCATTGCACGCTATTCCACCCCCGCCACTGCCTCTACTAGTCACCTGATCCTTCCGATGCTGTTCCCATATCTTGCGTCCTTCCCCGCTGTCGCCGACTTTGCCACACACCTCCGCGCACTTGAGACGAGCTACCGCACGGCTAGCACTGAGGCAGAGCTCACTGCCTTCCCGCCGCCGTTCTGCGCTACCCTTTACCTCATCGCCACGCGCCTCCCTGACCGCCTAGCCAAAGCCCGCGACTACTTCCTTAGTCAGCACCCGGGTGACCTCACTCTCACCGCCTTTGTCACTGCCCTGTCTGAGATAGAGACCCGCCAGCGTAGTATCCATCAGTCTAGTGGTACTACGGCGGTACCTATCTTTCAGTGCTGTGCTCCCTCCCAGTGCACTCACTGTGACGTCTCTGCTGCAATTGCTAAGACCGCTGCTGTGGCCTCACCGCAGAAGCATACAGGTAAGGGTCGCCACCCCACAGGGGGCCGTGGTGGGGGGAAAGGGGGTGGCAGCGGTGAGGGCGGGGACAGTGGTTCAGACGAGGGTGTGAGAAATAGAGCTAAAATGAATAATTAGGTAAGGAGCCCAAGGCTCTATAAGTACATGGCAAGGTGAGAGAGAATGGATGAAGGGGGGAATCGGAGGGAATCCCCGTTGGGATCTCCGGAATCTCCAATTGGGTAATTGGAGATTGGGGGGATCACAATTGGGTGAGGTTGGGATTTGTCAGAACACCCCAACCCACCAGAACATTCATAACCTAAACCAGGATATATTAGTACAAATACAAAAGTGGGATTTGTAGTCTATTTCTAACACACCCCCATAGACTGCAAACCTGGTCAAGGAGCACATAGCCCCATGGAACGAAGAAGGCTATGGTGGTCAGCCTTGCCGAGAGCCTTGGTAAAGAGGTTGGCGAGGTTGCAATCTGAGGCGATGTACCGTACCGTCAGCAGGTCACTCTGAACAAGATCTCGGATGAAGAAATGACGAAGTTCGATGTGCTTGGTGCGAGAGTGGAACACAGGATCCTTGGTGAGGTGAATGGTGGTCTGGTTGTCACACCACAGGGTGGGCGACTACTGGGGGTAGCCTAACTCAGAGAGGAGAAAGGAGAGCCAGCGTGCCTCTTGAGCAACCATTGTGCCTGCATAGTGCTCGGCCTCGCAGGACGACATGGAGATTGCAGAGGACGGAGTGGAGCGCCAGCTGATGACTCCGCTACCAAGGGTGAAGCAGTACCCTTGGGAGGAGCGTCTGTCA
Organism: Closterium sp. NIES-67; assembly: GCA_027943415.1. Lineage (NCBI taxonomy): Eukaryota > Viridiplantae > Streptophyta > Zygnematophyceae > Desmidiales > Closteriaceae > Closterium > Closterium sp. NIES-67. The sequence continues at coordinate 280,411 of BQMB01002295.1, read as the reverse complement.
GTCTGGTCATCGGCCCATGAGGAGTCTGTGTATCCCTCGAGCTTGACTGGAGAGGTACCACCAAGAGTGAGGATGTGAGACTTGGTGGCTTGTAGATAGCGCAGGACCCTCTTGGCTGCAGACCAATGCGAGGCAGTGTAGCGTCCAGGAGAGACGTACCGAGAGAAGACACTAACCAGGTCAGCCAAGTCTGGTCAAATACACATCATGGCATACAGGAGTGAACCGACTAGCTCAGGGTACGGGTCCTTGCAGGCGTTAGGAGAAGGAATCGGAGGGACCGTGAGCTGACGCTGTAGTGGGAGTGGAGTGACAGAATTACTAGAGTCCATGTCGAACCGCTTGAGGAGGTTGTCGATGTAGGACTCCTGGGAGAGGGTGATTGTGCAAGCAAGGCGCTCACGAGTGATCTCCATCCCCAGGTAGTTCTTGAGGTCGCCAAGATCCTTCATGAGAAGGGCAGAGGTGAGAGCAGACAGGACAGCTGCCATCTCGGCAAAATCTATGGCGACTAGAATGAAGTCGTCCTCCAGAAGTGAACGGAGGGGAATACGGATGGAGGGGACATCACCCCCGGCAGGAGGAGGCGGGGTGACCGAACACCGGATGGAGAAGGCGGCTGGTCCCTAGGCGAGTGGCGGAGCCGGTCTCTTGGAACGAGTGCAACTAGAGACCGGAGACGAAGGCGGCTGTGGTGGGACCGGGGGGACTGGTGAGCCCCGCTCGACACGCGTGGAAGGCGGAGCAGGAGGAGGTGCCGCTGCGGAGGATACCGGGGAGGCCGGGTGAGACACGCCAGACGGAGAAGGCCCCGGAGAAGGGGCAGCTGCTGGAGGTGGGGCATCGAAGTCTGCCCATACAAGCGTCGGGGGAGGTGGAGGAGGCTCGTCCGTAGTCGCAGAGTGGAAGGGGGCGTGTCTTATCGAAGGCGACATCACGGCTGCGAATCAGCTGTCTGGTGATGGGGTTGAGGAATAAGTAGTCTGGGGAGTCGGAGTTGTGCCCCAGGTACATGCAGGTCTGGGTTTTGGGACCAAGCTTGCCACCTTTCTTCCTGCGCGTATGGGGGCTGAGCAACACATACGCGGTACACCCCCAGACGCGTAGAGAGCGGGCGGAGGGCGTGGCCCCAAGCTAGAGAGAGTGGTTGGTGTGGTGTCTGGCCAGTGGGGATGCGGATAAAGATTGTAGAGGAGTGCCGCATCGAAGAGGACATATCCCGCTGGCGTGACTGAGGAGGCAGCGAGCGATCTGAACCAAGGTGTGGTTGCGGCTCTCTGCAATGCCGTTCTGCTGCGGGCTTTCAGGGAGCGTGAAGGTTTGCCAAATCCCTTGGGCCGCACAGAAGTTATCGAGTTTGCCATTGCGAAATTCTCCCCCGCCATCAGAATGGAGGCACTTCAGAGGAGTGCCGAACGTGACTTGAGCCTGGCGCACCCACGCCATGATGACATCAGGTGCCTCCGCCTTGGTGTGCAGGAGGTGCACAGAAACATACCGCGATTGGTCATCGACTAGTGTAAGAAAGTACCGATGACCGCCTCGGGATGCGACTGGAGCTGGGCCCCAGACATCCATGTGCACTAGGTCCAGCGGAGCAGCTGCGACAGATGGGGAGGAAGGGTGCGGCTGCTGCCTGAGCTTGCTCTTGGTGCAGTCCAGGCAGGTGGGTGCAGGTGAGTCTGTTGGTGGAGGAAGCGCCGACGGGAGGCCAAGAAGAAGTTTCTAGGAAGCGATGTCGGCAAGCGTACGGAAGTTGGGGTGACCCAAGCGATGGTGGTAGAGGATGGTTGGGTTGGCGAAGCTGCGACACGAAGACGGAGTGGTGCTGGCAGCTTGTGCTTGGGAGAGGGCGGCGAGAGGTGCAGGTGAACGCAGCGTGTAGAGCTTGCTACTGTTGAGTGTGAAGCGTGCTAGGAGCTTGTTGGACTTAGGGTCGAAGAGGTCACAGTGATCCGAGTGTGCTGGGAAGATCGTGGTGACGCCTGCCCGTTGGAGCTCGTGTTGGGCCACGAGATTGTGGCGTAGTGTGGGAACACACATGCCAATCACACTGCCCGAAGGAAAAGCTGGGCACGGAACTGTGGAGGAGCCCTTGGCGTGTGTTGTGAAACTGGAGTCTGCTCCTAGTAGACGGATTGGTGTCTCGTATGGCTTGAAGGAGTGTTCTTCCTTGAGAACTTTGTGAATGGCCCCACTGTCGAGGGTGAACTCTATTGTGGCTGAGGTGCTTTGTGAGCCGGGACACTGCGAAATTGTCTCATTAATCATGGCAGTGCCACGAAACAACATGTTCAGGCCCACATCAGTAGGTGCAGCCACTGCAGCCTGCACGGATTCCTGCGCTTCGACTTGATTGACTTGGCGAGGAGCACGATTGACCATCCAGCTTGGCGACTTCGAGGCGGTCCCATTGACGGCATACCACTCGTCATCCTCCTTTTTAAAGCAGGAGGCAAGGCCGTGGTTGGTGCCGCCACACACCTGACCGGCACGATGGCCGCACTTGATGACGTAGGGATACGGGGGGGAGCGATTGAGCTGGAATGGTGCCGAAGTGGCATAGGCTTGAGGCACAGGAGCGCGGATTGCATTGGCCTTGGCTTGAGCGCTGTTGTCCTTTTCGGCAGAAAGGAGCGCGGATGAGACCTTGGCAAATGTTAGGTCCGCAGGAGCAAGGCCCAAGAGCATCTTGCGTGTGACTTCGTATGCCGGAGTGAGGCCGACTAGGAGAGCGGCTGCAGGGGCTTGCTCAGGGAAGACTATCCCCAACTGTTTGAGTTCACCATGAATGGACTGCACCTTGGTGACATAGTCCGCCATGCCTGGCGAGTCCTCGAGCCGCACTTGGAACATGCTGGGTATGAATATAGCAACTCCCACTGCAGTCTTGTTCAGGAAGCGATCTTCGAGGTAGAGCCAAATGGCGTCGGTAGACGCGTAGTTGTGGTAGGTTTCGACGAGTTCGGGAGGAATGGTGCCCATGAAGACACTAATGACCGCACCATCGGCCTTCTCCCAATTCTTGTACTTGAGCAGTGCAGCAGCATAAACTGTTTCGGCGGCGGCATTAGCTCGATCGGCGGACCTCTCGGGTTTAGGAGGCTCTTTGCCGGCACCGATGTTGAGAAGGACGTGGGTGAGCTCGAGCCCCTTCACCTCGCGACTGAGGAGGTGCTTGTCGACTCCATAGCACGATAGCATTGGAGCACGTACCGTCCGGCTCGAGACAAAGGAGCGGGATCGGGTTGACGAGTGAAGTGGTTGAGTAAGCCATTGCCGCTTGATTTTCGCGAAGCGACGCTCTTAAGTCACCGATAGGAACTTCGGTGTGCAGCGCGGCACTTCTGGATATCCGTCGACGAGAATTGCTGAAAATCACTCTGACGGCTTCATCGAAATGCCGCTAAGAAGGAAATGGCGTCGTCGAAGTTTCGTTAAAACGCCGACTTGAAACTGAATCTGAGACTATATCTAACCCCGGACCCACACACCCCCTCACTTACCCCCAGGCCCTGTCCTGCAGCTAGACAGCTCCGCAACCAGCTCCGCAACCAGCTCCGCTCCGCTTCCACCTGTGTACCTGCTCTTGCTTGACGCGAGACGTTCGTGGAGGCGATTTCGAGATTGGATTTTGCCCATTCTGGCGGGGTCTGAGGGGAAACTTGAGAAGGAGTTTTAAGAGATGGTCGAAATTAAGATTCGACCAAGGAGAACCGAGGAGGAAATCGACGATCAGAAGCGTGAAAGCTTTCGAGATGAGAATTTCAACGAGGTCGAGCGCGAAGGCAGTCGACGATGAGAGGCGCGACTGCAGAGTGAAGCACTTCGAAATTCCGACGACTCGAGACGAATGTCGCGACGAGAAGGTGCGCGTAGCGTGGACACGTTAAGATTAGGACCTTGATCAGCGTGTGCGCATAGGTTGCTCTTATACCATGTAAGAAATAGAGCTGAACAAATTAATTAGGTAAGGAGCCCAAGGCTCTATAAGTACATGGCAAGGTGAGAGAGAATGGATGAAGGGGGGAATCCGAGGGAATCCCCATTGGGATCTCCGGAATCTCCAATTGGGTAATTGGAGATTGGGGGGATCACAGTTGGGTGAGGTTGGGATTTGTGAGTACACCCCAACCCACCAGAACATTCATAACCTAAACTAGGATATAACAGTACAAATACAAAAGTGGGATTTGCAGTCTATTTCTATGAGAGGGGACCGTGGCTGGTGCCCCGGAGCAGCAGCAGCAGCAGCACACTCAGCAGCCGCAGCCGCAGTCATCGCAGCAGCAGCAGTCGCCGTGGGGACCCCCACTGCCATGGTGGATAGGCGGTGCTAGCGGCGGTGGTCGTGGGGGGGCGGGCGCATCTCGGTGTCGGGTGGCAGCTTCAGTATGGTCACCTGCCAGTACCAGCTTAAGGCGGGCCCTCACCGCGGAATTATCTGCCTCTGACCAAGCCACACCGCTGACCGCAGCTACCGCCGCGTGGACGACCTGTTCCGACACTGCTTTGGTCCTGCGTCGGACCCTCTGGACTGGTACGCCCTGGCTCGCCGTCGTGTGCTGGTCTTTGAGCTTGACATGGATCAGATTATGAATGCTATGTTTGTCATGTATGCTTATGACTCTAGTGTGAATGGACCCTATTACCCGGTGTTGCCTAGCATAGGTGTGTTCCCTATGTGTAGTCTAGGCTCCCCTGCTGTGTCAGGCGTAGGACCCCCTACCTTGTTTAGCCTAGGCTCCACACTAGCCCCTCCGCCGGCAGCCGCTAGCGCTTCGCTCATCTTCACGCTTGACTTTGTTGTGTCTACCAGCTTCTTCCGCGACCACACTTCCCTTACGCCGCTTGCCGCCCCTGCCACTGTCGCACTCGCAGACCCCTTCTCTGGTCTTGTAGTTGCACGCAGCTCCAACACCCTTCCCTGTCCGGCAGCCCCCTCGGGCACTCTTACAGGTTCGCACATCCCCTCGTTCTCTAGGAACCTAGTAGGTGTCGGCTGTTTTCAGGACCTCCGCGTCACCACTACGTTCCCTCGACACGAGCGGTACGCGGACTGCACCGAGACCGCCACTGCTGCTCCTCTGACCACGTTCCCCCGGGACCTAGTGTCCGGCCTGTTTACGCTTGACACTGTGTCCCCCCCGGTGAGGCCGTCCCCCTAGGTAGCCGCGACTTGCTCATGTCGGTCGCTCACTCACCCGTCGCTGCTGTGGCACCACCGCCTAAGTAACCCTGCACTCCCCCGTCTGCGTCACATGTCCCAACACGGACCTGTCCTAGGTCTCCCTGCGTCGCTCCCTTCCCTCCTTCCCTTGCCTGCGCGGTGCAAGCCCTGCATCGAGGGCCAGCTGCGCCGTGCTCCTCACTCCTTCTCCCTTTGCCCAGCCACCGTGCCACTCCAGACCCTGCACATGGACGTATGGGGTCCAGCCCCCGTCCCTGGGCCGCGCTGGGAGCGCTACTTCCTGGTGCTTGTCGATGACTACACGCACTACACCGCGGTGTTTCCTCTGGAGCGGAAGGCTGACGTGCCTGGCGTTCATATCCCGTGGGTCGTAGCACAGCGAGTCTGCCGAGGTCTCCCTGTGCTGTGTCTCCACTCCGACCGTGGCGGCGAGTTTGCCTCTGGTTGGCTTGGCCGGTTCTGATGTGCGGAGGGCATCACGCAGTCGTACACCCTGCCGGACTCCCCACAGCAGAACGGGGTCAATGAGCAAAGCATCGGATTGGTCATGGAGGTGGCTCGTACCTCCATGATCCATGCCGCTGCACCCCATTTTCTGTGACCGTTCACTGTTCGCTACGCCGCTCACCAGCTGAACCTGTGGCCCCACTTCCAGCGGCCATAGGTTTTACCGACCCTCCTCTGGACTGGGTCTCGTGGTGTCGCGTCTGCGTTCCACGTCTGGGGATGCCTTGCTCACTTTTGCGCTTCTAGAATGGACAAGCTCACAGCCCGCACTGTCCCCTTTGTCTTCCTTGGTTTTCCCCTTGACTCGTCTGACTAGGACTTTTACCACCCGCCGTCTCACCACTTCCTTCACTCGCATGACATCACTTTCGACAAGTCTCTCTCCTTTTACCGTCGCTTTCCCCACCCAGGTCTCCCGGTTTCCCCACCCCCCTTTCTGGTTCCCACTCCCCCGGTAGCCCCTGCTCCCCTCCCTCCCCGTCCTGCTTTGTCTGGCGTGTCTCACGTCACTCCCCTCCCTCCCCGTCCTCTCCTCTACGCTATCTAACCTGCAGTTCTTTCCGTCCTCTGCAGACCCCTCTCACTTCATTCGTGCTGGCCAGACTCTGTTCTACATCCTTGTCTATGTAGACGACTTGGTTTTTGTTACTGCAGACAGAGACGCGATGGCCTCTAAGAAGGCGGAGCTGCTAAGGAGACACACCTGCACTGACCTAAGAGAGCTGCGCCGCTACCTTGGCCTGCTGATCTCCAAGGACAGAGCAGCGCGCACCATCACTCTCACACAGTCACACTTGGTGCGCCAGGTCCTTCAAACGTTCGGCTTCAGTTCTCCTCAGCACAGCCTATCCCTCTGCCAGTAGACCACAAGCTCTCAGCTCATGTTCCTGAGGACTCACTAGAGCCCATGGGTCCTGACACAGAGCTGGTGGGTTGCCTCATGTACCTGATGACTTGCACTCGCATACCCTCTCAGCATCCTGGCTCGCTTTGTGGCCAAAGGCAGACATCGACCACAAGACTGGTCGGCCGCTAAGAGGGTTTTGCGTTATCTAGAAAGTTCATCAGGCATGGGGCTAGTGCTTGGAGGACGCAGGCCAGTGGTCCTTACTGAGCACATTGACGCTTCTTGGGCAGACGACGCTGAGACCCTCAGGTCCTCTCAGGGCTATTGCTTTAGCCTTGGTGCATGCGCGGTCTCGTGGAGGTCCACCCGCTCGTCGTCTGTTGCACAGTCTAGCTGCGAGGCTGAGATCTATGCTCGTGCCATGGCGGCATAGGAGCTCTGCTGGCTGACTTTCTTGCTCACGGACTTTGGTGAGCGGCCTAGCTGTGCCCCGATTCTCTACGCTGACAACAGGGCCATGATCCTCCTGTGTCAGGAGCCTCGATTCGAGGCCAGAGCAAAGCACATCCAGCTGCGGTACTTCCTCGTGCTCGAGCTACAGCAGTGTTGCAAGGCCCGCGTAGTACACTTGGCCTCCGTGCCAACCCAGCTGATATCTTCACTAAGGTGCTTGCTGTTAGAAATAGACAGCAAATACCACTTTTGTATTTGTACTTTTATATCCTAGTTTAGGTTATGAATGTTCTAGTGGGTTGGGGTGTACTCACAAATCCCAACCTCACCCAATTGTGATCCCCCCAATCTCCAATTACCCAATTGGAGATTCCGGAGATCCCAATGGGGATTCCCTCCAATTCCCCCTTCATCCATTCACTCTCACCTTGCCATGTACTTATAGAGCCTTGGGCTCCTTACCTAATCAATCATTTCAACTCTATTTCTTACATGGTATCAGGTCCTAATCTTAACGTACCCGCGCTACGCGCACTTCATCGTCGCGATATTCGTTTCGAGTCGACGGAATTTCGACGTGCTCCACTCTGCAGTCGCGCCTCTCATCGTCGACCGCCTTCGCGCTCGACCTCGTCAAATTTCTCATCTCTAAAGCGTTCACGCTTCTCATCGTCGATTTCCTCCTCGGTTCTCCTTGGTCGAATCTCTACTTTGACCATCTCTTAAAACTCGTTCTCGAGTTTTCCCTCAGACCCCGCCAGAGATGGTCGAAATTGAGATTCGACCAAGGAGAACCGAGGAGGAAATCGACGATGAGAAGCGTGAACGCTTTCAGAGATGAGAAATTCAACGAGGTCGAGCACGAAGGCGGTCGACGATGAGAGGCGCGACTGCAGAGTGGAGCACGTCGAAATTCCGACGACTCGAAACGAATGTCGCGACGATGAAGTGCGCATAGCGCGGGCACGTTGAGATTAGGACCTTGATCTGCGTGTGCGGATAGGTCGCTCTGATACCATGTAAGAAATAGAGTTGAAATGATTGATTAGGTAAGGAGCCCAAGGCTCTATAAGTACATGGCAAGGTGAGAGTGAATGGATGAAGGGGGAATTGGAGGGAATACCCATTGGGATCGCCGGAATCTCCAATTGGGTAACTGGAGATTGGGGGGATTACAATTGGGTGAGGTTGGGATTTGTGAGTACACCCCAACCCACTAGAACATTCATAACCTAAACTAGGATATAAAAGTACAAATACAAAAGTGGTATTTGCAGTCTATTTCTAACAACGTTGAGGTCATGAAGACAGCCGACACCAACTAGGTTCATGGAGAACGAAGGGATGTGCAGGTCTGTAAGAGAACCAGAGGGAACTGCTGAACACACTATAAGCATCAGCATACACGGAATGCAGGGCAGAAAAAATCTCATCCATATCTAACTTAAAGACAGGCACACTGTGGCGCAGCAGAGAGGCCTAGTCAAGGAGGTCCGGCGCCGGGCCGAATCCGCAACGAAAGTGGTCGTCGAGACGGCAGCAGCATGCAGTCGGGTGCGGGCGACGACACACAGTGTTGCGGAGGGAGCCGGTCTAGAGCTGGTACTGGTCGACGCCGAGCTGCGAGGGCCAACAACGCGGCCACCACTACTAGAGGCACCGGGCCACCCCAGCATGAGGCGGGCCCACGACTGCTACTGCTGCTGCTGCTGCTGCTGCGGCTGCTGTTGCGGCTGCTGCTGCTGCTGCTATGACTGCTGCTGCTGCTCTTGGGCACCAGCCCCGGTCCCCTCGTCGAAACCATTGTCCCCATCGGCACCTCTACCACCCCCACCACCCCTACCACCACACCTCCCCTTGGGGCGGTGGCCCTGACGCTGGCGCGGCTGCGCGGAGGCCGCAGCTGCGGTCCCATTGAAAGAGGCGGTCAGGGCGACAGAGGCAGAAACTTCAGCGTACGTGCACTAAGAGGGCGCACAGCCTTGTAAGATAGGGACTGCCGCAGTATGACTCGACTGAGTGTGCGCTGGCAAGTCTCTATCTAAGATAGCGCGGTGACAAAGGTGGTAAGGGTAAGGTCACCTGGGTGCTGACTAAGGAAGTGGTCGCGGGCAGTGGCTAAGCGGTCTAGAAGGCGCATGGCAATGAGGTACAGGGTAGCGCAGAACGGTGGGGGGAAGGCAGTAAGCTAGGCCTCAGTGCTAGCGGCGCGATAGCTAGCCTCTAGTGGATGGAGGTGAGTGGCTAGGCCAGCTACAGCGGGGAAGGCGGCGAGATCAGGGAAAAACAAGGGGAGGATCAGGTGGCCAGCAGAGATGGAGGTGATCATGGAGTAGCGCACAACTACAGCTTCTAAGAATTCCTCGGTGTCGCGACAGTAGTAAAGCGCGGACGCTCAAACAGGGGAAGAGTGTGACTAATGGCAAGTTGCGCTACAGCATCGCGTGAATCCCAGACAGCGCGGGCAAGCGCACCAGAAGAAAAGTCCTCACGCTGAGCAGTGGTGGGGTCAGCAGGGAGGGGATCAGGCGTGGAGGGGCGGGGAAGCAAGCCATCAACATGCAGAGCCAGGGAGTGCCCATACTGGCGCTGACCTGTGAGGTGACGGCGGAGATCGACAGGCCAGGCGGCGAAGTCGAGCGCGTGCCCCTCCTCGTCCAAGCGGAGTACAGAGTCTGCCATCGTATGTCCTTAGTGACCCGACGCCACGGCGGCATGGCAACACGGCGGCACGGCGACACGGCAGCATGACGACACAACGGCACGGGGACTCGGCCACACGGCTCCACGGCGGCATGGCTCCATGGCAGAAAGAAAAGAGGGGCTCAAAGGGAGCAATGCACGGAAGGAGCCAGCGGGGCGCAACAGGTCAGCTGGGGCGCGAAGAGGCTGGCAGGGCGCAAAGGGCCAGTGAAGCGCGATAGGGCTGGCGGGGCGCGGAACGGACAGCGAGGCTCGAGGAGCCGGTGGAGCGCAGGAGGGCTGGCGGGGTGCGAAACGACCAGCGGGGCGGAAGGTGCCGGCGGGGCGCGAAAGGGCTGGTGGGGCGCGAGGGGCCGGTGGGGCACGGGAGGGCTGGTGGGGCGCGATACGACCAGTGGGGTGCTAGGGGCCGGCGGGGTGCGACAGGGCCGGCAGGGCGCGGAAGGGCTGGCGGGGCGCGAAATGACCAGCGGGGCTCGAGGGGCCGGCGGGCCGCGAAAAGGCATGGCAGGGCGCGAAGGGTCTGGTGGGGCGCGAAAGGGCCTGGTAGGGTGTGGAGGGCCAGGCAGGGCGCGAAGGGCCTGGTGGGGTGCGAAGGGCCTGACGGGGCGTGAAGGGGACGGCCAGCGGGGCGCTAAGGCCAGCAGGGCGCTAAGGACAGTGGGGAGCTAAGGCTTGGGCTAGGGCGGAAGCTGGTGGGCGGACCTAACCTAAGCTGATACCATCTTAGAATAGCGGAATGAATTAGAAAGAAGGGTACATGGTAGTTTTGACCTAATGTGCTGTACTCTCTAAGGCATGCCCCTATCTAGGCTGTATTAATATATACAAATATATTTGACACATATACCATATTTGTATATGTTTATAGGCTAGCTAGGAGCATACCATAGAGGGTACAACACTTAGAAAAAAACTACCCTGTATGCCCTATTCTAGTCAACTCGTTACCTTGAGATGGTATCACGCTAGGCTAGGTCCTCCTCACCCACCCGCACTTCCACCTTAGACCTAGTCCTAGCCCTAGTCCTAGCTTGCAGGCTCCTTGACAAGATCCTGAGGGAAGGGCCACAGGTGCAGAGCCTGGGGGGCTATGGGCGCACTGACCCACAATTAATAAGCCCTTTTAACTCAGTGGTTAGTGACTGAGTTCTGACACCGTGCTCGTAGGCCCTGCTCGTCGCCCCACGCTCGTAGGCCCACCCTCGTCGCCCCATGCTCGCTGGCCCAGCTCGTCGCCCCGCGCTCGTAGGCCCGCCCTTGTCGCCCCGCGCTCGCTAGCTCGCCCTCGTAGCCCTGTGCTCGCTCGCCCACGCTCGCCGGCCCCGCGCTTGCTGGTCCAAGCCCGCTGGCCCCGTGCTCGCTGGCCTTCGCCCACTGGCCCTGTGCTCGCTGGCCTGCGCTTGCCGGCTCCGTGCTCGCTGGCCCCGCGCGGACCGGCCCCCGAGCTCGCTGGCCCCTCGTTAGCCGGCCCCGAGTGCCCCAGACCCTTGCTCGCCGGACCGTAGCTAGCCGCCCCCCCAGCTCGCCAGCCCCCAGCTCGCCAGCCCCTTACTAGCCGGTCCCTCTCTAGCCGGCCCCTTCCTTGCCGGTCTCCCTCGCGCTGACCCTGGTCCCGCTATGCCGCTGTGGTGCCCTGCTACCGTGCCGCTGTGGCGGCGTGCCACCATGCCGCTGTGATGCCGTGCCGCTGTCTCACCGAGCCGTTGTGCCGCCGTGTCACCGAGCCGTCGTGCCGCCATGCCGCCGTGCCCCCGTGACACCGTGCCGCTTTGTCATGGTGCCACCATGCCGCCGTGTCGCCGGGTCACCGTGCCGCTGTACCACCGTGCCGCCATGCCCCTGTCAGCTGCTGAGGTCGTGAGATGGCAGGCGCTGTGCTCCGCCTGGACACGGAGGGTCAGGCGATCGACTTTGAGGCCTGGCTCGTCGACCTTTGCCTTCACCTGATAGGTCAGTGCCAGACGGGTACCCTCTGGCTGTTCATGTCGATAGTGTGCTTCCCCGTCCCACCGCGCCTGCTGCCCTCCCTGATGCCCCCACCCCTGCTGAGCGTGAGGCCTTCTCTGCTGCCGTGCTTGCTCGTGTTGTCTGGGAGTCGCGCGACGCCGTAGCGCAGCTTTCTATTAGTCACACCCTCCCCCTTTCTGAGCGTCCCCGCTTTACCACTATAGCGAACGCCAAGGAATTCTAAGATGCAGTCGTTGCATACTATTCCATGCCCGCCACAGCCTCTGCTAGCCGCCTGATCCTCCCCATGCTGCTCCGTGATCTTGCGTCCTTCCCCACTGTCGCCGACCTTGCCACTCACCTTCGCGCACTTGAGACTAGCTACCGTGCCACTAGCACTGAGGCCCAGCTCACTGCATTCTCACCGCCACTTTGCGCTACCCTGTACCTCATTGCCATACGCCTCCCGGACCGCCTTGCCATTGCCCGCGACCACTTTCTTAGTCAGCACCCAGGTGACCTCACCCTTACTGCCTTTGTCACCGCCCTGTCGGAGATAGAGACCCGCCAGCGCACTATCGCCAAGTCGAGCAATACTGCGGCGGTCCCTATCTTTCAGGGCTGTGCTCCCTCCCAGTGCACTTACTCTGACATTTCTACCGCTATCGCTGAGACAGCCCCTGCCGTTGAGACCGCCGCGGCGGCCTCAGTGCAGCCGCGTTAGGGTAGGGGCCGCCGTCCCAAGGGGGGGCGTGGCGGAGGGAAGGGAGGTGGGGGTGGTAAAGGTGGGGGCGGGGACAGCAGCAGCAGTCGCAGCAGTGGGGCCGCCTCCCGCCGGGGTGGCCCGGTGCCTCTGGTGGTGGTGGCCACAGTGTCGACCCACGCAGCTCGGGGTCGGGTAGTAGCTTCGGCTCTGTAGGTTGCCAGAACCAGCTCCAGATGGCCCCTTCCACGGCACAGTGTGTGGCCGTCCTAGCCATATTGCTGCGCGCTGCTTCCGCCGCCTCGATGAACTCTTCCGTCTCCGCTTCGGCAATGCGCCGAACCTCCCCGATTGGCCTAGTCAGGTACACCTGTTAGAAATAGATTGCAAATCCCACTTTTGTATTTGTACTTTTATATCCAAGTTTAGGTTAGGAATGATCTAGTGGGTTGGGGTGTACTAACAAAATCCTAACCTCACCCAATTGTGATCCCCCCAATCTCCAATTACCCGATTGGAGATTCCAGAGATCTCAGTTGGGATTCCATGTGACTCCCTCTTCATCTGATATCTCTCACCTTACCATGTACTTATAGAGCCTTGGGCTCCTTACCTAATCAATCCTTTCAGCTCTATTTCTTACAAGGTATCAGAGCGACCTATCCGCACACGCGGATCAAGGTCCTAATCTTAATGTGCCCGCGCTACGCGCACCTCATCGTCGCGACATTCGTCTCGAGTCGTCGGAATTTTCACCGTGCTAATCTCTGCAGTCGCGCATCTCATCGTCGACCGCCTTCGCGCTCGACCTCGTTGAATTTCTCATCTCAAATGCTTTCAAACTTCTCATTGTCGATTTCCTCATCGCTTCTCAGTGGTCGAATCTCAATTTTCACCATCTGTTAAAACTCGTTTTCGAGTTTCCCCTCGGACCTTGCCAGAATAGACGAACGCCCCTCGCGGAATCGCCTCCACGAATGTCTTGCGTCAAGCAAGAGCAGGTACACAGGTGGAAGCGGAGCGGAGCTGGTTGCAGAGCTAGTTGTGGAGCTGGTTGCGGAGCTGGTTGCGGAGCCGTGTAGCTGCAGGACAGGGCCTGGGGGTGTGTGGGGGGGTGTGTGGGTCCGGGGTTAGACATAGTCTCAGATGCAGTTTCAAGCCAGCGTTTTTACAAATTTCCGCCGACGCCATTTCCTACTTAGCAGCACTTCGACAAAGCCGTCAGGGTGATTTTCAGCAATTCTCATCGACCAATTTCCAGAAGTGCCGCACTGCGCACCGAAGTCCCTATCTGTGACCTAAGAGCGTCGCTTCGCGAAAATCAAGCAACAATGGCTTACTCAACCACTTCACTCGCCAACCCGATCCCGCTCCTTCGTCTCGAACCGGACGGTACTTCAATTACAAGGCTTGCTGCTATGGTATGGACAAGCACCTCCTCACTCAGGAGGTGAAGGGGCTCGAGTTGCCGACGTCCTTCTCAACATCGGTGACGGCAAGGAGCCTCCTAAATCCGAAAGGTCCGCCGATCCAGCTAATGCTGCCGCTGAGGCATATTATGCTGCTGCACTGCTCAAGTACAAGAATTGGGAGAAGGCCGATGGTGCGGTCATTGGTGCCTTCATGGGCACCACTCCTCCCGAACTCGTCGAAACCTACCACAACTATCCGTCTGCCAACGCCATTTGGCTCTACCTCGAAGATCGCTTCCTGAACAAGACTGCAGTGGGAGTTGCTATACTCATCCCCAGCATGTTCCAAGTGTGGCTCGAAGACTCGCCAGGCATGGCAGACTATGTCACCAAGGAGTAGTCCATTTATGGTGAACTCAAGCAGTTGGGGATCGTCTTCCCCGAGCAAGCCCCTGCAGCAGCTCTGCTAGTCGGCCTCACGCCGACAAGCTCAAGGAGGATGTTCACATGGAACGCCCATCAGGGTTTCCTGGCACTTACCCTACGAACAGTGTGTGGAAGCTGAAGCGCCCAGTGTATGGCCTCAAGCAGGCTCCTCGTGAGTGGCACAACAAGGTGAAGGAAGTCCTCCTCGCACTTGACTTCCATCCCTCCGCCTCAGATTCCAGTCTCTTCGTTCGTCTTTCCTCCGAGCCCTTCTACATCCTCGTCTACGTCGACAACTTCATTCTAGTTGCCAGAGATCCAGCCGAGATGGCAGCTGTCTAGTCCGCTCTCAGCTCCGCCCCGCTCATGAAGGATCTTGGTGACCTCAAAAATGACATGGGGATGGAGATCACTTGTGACCGCCAGGCTTGCACGATCACCCTCTCCCAGGATTCCTACATCGAGCGGTTCGACATGGACTCCAGTAACTCTGTCTCCACACCACTCCTACTACAGCACCAGCTCACGGCCCCTCCAATTCCTTCTTGTGATGCTTGCAAGTACCCATACCCTGAGCTAGCTGGTTCACTCATGTATGCCATGATGTGCACTCGACCAGACTTGGCTTACCCGGTTAGTGTCCTCTCTCGGTACATCTCCCCCGGATGGTACACTGCCTCGCAGTGGTCTGCAACCAAGAGGGTCCTCCGCTATCTACAAGCCACCACGTCTAGGCAAGTTTCTGTTTGATCCAACTGCCAAGCCAGCAATGAGGTATCTTTATGAAGAGATGCGAGAGATCAGGACGATGGCACGGAGCGCGATCAGCAAGCAGCCGTCGACGGCCAAGCGTTGGTGATGAGGAGTGGGAGAGAGAAACAAGGAGAATGATGGTGGGGCGCTCTTGAGGGAGGATGGTAGGGGGGCTGTGGCAGGGAGGGTGGTTGTCAATGGAGAAATGGAGGGCTGCACTGCTCTCTCTTGCAACCCTTGCTCCCATATTCTACCCTTGCTCCCGCCATCTGCCCTTGCTCTCTCTCGCAACCCTTGCTCCCAGATTCTACCCTTTCTCCCACCATCTGCCCTTGCTCGCCCTCACCAGCAACTCAAGGGTGGACCATCAGCCTTTGTTCTCACCACCTCCCCTTGCTCTCACCAGCAACTCAAGGGTGCACCATCCACCCGGCCTCCTGCCATCTACCCCTTCTCTCACCGTCCGCTGTGAGAGTGGGTGGAAGTGGGTGGCTTCCTCACCAGCTGGAGTGGGCGGGTGTTGATTGGGTGGTGGTGAGAGGGGCTTATGAATGGTAAGGGAGAGTCGGAGATTTTGCAGAGGGAACTGTGTATTGTGGTATGTGCAGGACAGGGGGCAAGGGAGGGGGTGGGGGGGAGGGGGGGGTGGGGGCTGAAGGCCCGAAAATGGGTTCAGGATAGTGCAGAGGCCCGGAAGAGTGGGGACTAAGCCCTGGACAAGGGGCACCAGGGTCTCTTGCCTGGCCTCCCTCCTACGGCCTTGGACGCGCAGGCCTTGCCTTGCACATTGTCGTGCACCGGCCCTGCAAGCGCCAGTAGCTGGGCGCGCGGTGGCCCTCCGTCATCACCGCCCAGCTGAATGCTTTCAGGCCTCTCCGTAACCTAGCAGCTCTGCATGTGCAGGCCCGCCAGAATCGCAGAGCTGACGATGGCAGCAGTCCCAGCAGGGCGTACGTTCGTCACCGCACATACCCTGCTCATGCGCGTATGGCGCATGCTCACTGGCTGCGGATTCCGTATGGCCCGCCATAGCTTTGTCTCCTCTTCGTTGGGTCCGTCGGTCCCGTGGCTCCTGTAAGTTGTTCTCCATGCACACCTGAAATCATCAAGGACGAGTCCAATCTGCGCCGCGAGCCAGCGGGCGGCTTGAGTGAGAACTTCTTCGATGTGCACCGCCGTTGTCTGCTATTGCGTCTTTCGCAGCCTGGCTTCGCGGCCATCTCCGCCAACCTTCCCTTTGTTTCTCACCTGCCGTAGTGGCCACTTGTGCCATCTATTTCGCGCCCCTCACTGCCATGATGCCGGCGCAAACGGATGTTGGGGCAACAGTGCTTACTTGCTACCACAGCAAGGTAGGATCTCTGTGCGCTCGCAAACATAGCTCCCTTGGTGGTGCTCGTATTTATGGGTTGTGTCCCTTCGATGTTCCTAGGCAACCACGTTTGTGTGTTGCGGCGAAAGTGCGATGTTATGAATGGAAATGCCGAGTAGTGCGGAGGGCAATGACGAAACTATGAATGAGTGAATGACAATTAAATGAAAGACAACGCAATATATAGGAAACCTAGGGCGATCATGGACGCAGGATCGGAAAGTTCGGGAAAAGTGTCGAAGGGCCTCGATGTGTCGAAACGAGGTCCGGAAAGGCCCAGGAGGCTCGAATTGAAAGGCTTGGAACCCTATCACTGGTTCGGGACTGCTCGAGTCGTACGCCATGTAGCAAGCCTCAGTAAGGAATTATTAATGCCTTACATGCGACCTGCGTCACTCCCTTGCGACAATTCTGGTTTGGTCATTTTGGTTGGGTTTTGGTTAGGTAGTTTTGGTTGGGGCTGCGCGAAATTGTTTGGCTCACCCTCACTCACTTGAACCCCCTCGTCATTTCGGTATTCGCCCTCCAATCGTAGCCCCAACCCCAGTTTCGATTGTAAAACACAAGGAAATATGAGATGGGGGCTTTAACCATCACGCCTACCACCTGTTTGCGAGTTCACCTCAGCCGTATGATGTTTCCCTGCAGTTCTCTTCAACAACCACAGTGCAGCAGATGCGGTGCATTCTGGAAATTTGATCACATGAACTAGGCACACCATGGCATGAATCTGAGCCACATAATGAACTCGGACCTGGTTCCACGATTCATGGAGATGGTGGTTGAGCGGGCGCCCTGACGAAGACAACCGGGAAGACAATTGGGTACGAGGAGCATCGTCTTACCTTCATGCTCGTCTGCATGGCAAGCGGGGAGAAACTCCACCCTTGGGTCTGAACAGATTGTCCCCGAGTTGTGCACATAAAATATTTTGAATATCCTTTAGTTTTTTTAAGGTTTTTTGTGCTCTTTATAAAGATTAAAAAACAAATCACAAACATGAAAATTGTGTCTGATACTGTAAATTGTAATAAAGTCGCTCTGCAACCCAAAGAAAAACATTGCAACTTGGGACTTGGCCTCCTAGAGTGCCTTACCACTAAAAAGACGATGCCAAAATATTTGCCTTCGGTCAAATCTATTGCGTGTTGGTGCATATTCATTTGCACGTCATCCTGTCGTCTGTTCGCATCATTTCGTTTGCATGTGTTTTGTGTGCTACGTTGTTTGTATGGTTTGTTGGAACCAATCGCAGAAGGGGAATGGAGGAAAACAACCACATGGAGGTGCCAACATGGTAGCTGATCCTGCTAAAGAAACCTCCAAGGATGACAGAGGAATGGGAAATGAGGAGAGGAATGCTGGACAGTTCTACCATGTGTGTGACAAAGATGACAGTGGCACAGCTGTTGCAAGGGCTGGAGAGGAATTGCACCCGCTTGACATGTGGGTCATGGACTCTGGTGCTGCATGGACAATGACACCACGCAAGGACTTGCTGGATGCTGTGCGAGCGCCTCCAATCTCTGAAGTGCGCTCAGCATCCGGACATGCAGTGAAGGTCGCTGGAGTTGGTCGAGCTGCATTCAGAGCACCTGATGGTGGACTGGTTGTGCTGAAGGATGTGTTACTCGTACCAGGGCTGAAGGCCAACCTGATATCGCTGCGCAAGCTAGGCCAGGCCGGAGTCAGCACCACCACCAATGGATCCAAAACATTCAAGGGGCTGCGAGGAGATCGTGTGTTATGGGATTTACACGAAAGCAGAGATGTCTTCAGATCCATGTGGCAGATCCCTGCACTGATATGGGAATCAACAAAGAAGGAGTTGGGAGAAGTAAAGGCGGGATCTGGAGTCCAGGGGGAGTGTAATGCAGTTAGTGCTGCAGGAGTGACGGTTTCTGCAAGGTCGGGGGAGACTGATTGGGAAACCGCACACAGGCGTCTAGGGCATGTGGCTATGCCATTGCTGCAGCAACTGCATAAGGAAGAAGCAGTAAAGGGGCTGAAGCTTTCTGGGCAACCAAATGATACCAAGTGCGAGACGTGTCTGCTGAGCAAGTTCACACGGTTCCCCTTTCACGGCGTAGCTGGGAAAAGCAAGGCAGCACTGGAACTGGTGCACATGGACCTCGTAGGACCTTTTCCAGTCCGAGGAAGTAAGGGGGAAAGGTACTTCCTGACAATAGTTGATGACTGGAGTCGGCTGATGTGGGCATACCCGTTGAAGCAGAAGGATCATGCTGCCTCAACAATACGAGATGACTGGCTGCCGTTCGTCGAGCGACAATCTGGGCACCCATGCAAGAGCATCAGAACCGACCGAGGTGGAGAGTTTCTAGGAGGAGATCTGACTGCGTGGCTCAAGAAACAAGGCATTGAGCATCAGCTAACGACGTCCTATACCCCTCAGTCAAATGGCGTTGCTGAGAGGGCTAATAGGACCATCCTGGAAACTGCGCGAGGGCTGCTGATCGAATCAGGGCTGGGGAACTCCATGTGGCCTCATGCGGTGAGGCATGCTACAGTGGCAAGGAACCGCGTACTCACAAAGGTGGCTGATGATATGTGGGTGCCGCTGGAGAGGTGGCTTGGAAAGAAGCCTCCAGTGGACATGCTTCGAGTGTTCGGATGCATGGCAGTGGCGCATGTCCCTAAACCGTACAGGACAAAGCTTGGAGCATCTGCACTTTGGTGTGTGCACCTTGGGCTTGCGGCAGAGAGCAAGGGGTGGCTACTCTGGGAGCCCTCAAAGAATGTGCTGTTTGATAGTCGGGATGTCAAATTTGTGGAGAACATCATGTATGGCAAGTGGGAGAAGCAGCCGGAGGCAAGGGTCACCCAGCAACTGGAAGAGATCACTATGCACTTCGATCTGTCCGAACCTGAGGACAGCGAAGTCACTGCGCCAACGGCAAGCGGTACTGATGAAGGAAGCAATGAGGATATTGCAGCTGATGCTGAAGTCAAGGATCCGGAGCAGCAGCAGCAAGAGGCTTCCAAAACACCAAGTCTGCCAAAGCGAAGGAAACAGATTGGTGGGGGGACAAAGGATTGGGTGAAGGTGAAAGAATGGGTAAATCCAACCATCTACCCTGCACGTACCAGAATGGCAACGAGAAAACTGCTGAGCTCCACAAGTGGAGGAGCCACAACTGAGCAGCAGGAACAGGCTCAAGGCGAAGATGCAGTGCTGTTCTTGGGTGATGACCAAGAGTCAGATGACGAGGAGCCTGCATACTGCTTTTACGCACCAATACAACCTCCGAGCATGGATCATGCGCTAGCCGGGCCTCAACGGGGGAAGTGGCTCGTTTCAAGAGATGCAGAGTACAACAGCCAGATGGAGAATCACACGTGGGACCTGGTGTACTTGCCAAATGGGAAGAAGGCAATACAGTGCAAGTGGCTGGCAAAAATCAAGACGGATGAGAAAGGAGAGCCATCAGTTTACAAGAGCAGGCTGGTGGCAAAGGGGTTTCAGCAGAAAGAGAAGGAAGATTACAAAGAAGTGTTTGCCCCAACTGCTAAGTCTCCAACGCTACGTGTGCTGCTAGCGGTAGCTGCTGTGCGCAAATGGAAGGTGAAGCAGATGGACATCGTAACCGCTTTTCTGTACGGCATTGTGGAAGAGGAGGTGTACATGGTTCAACCCCCTGGCTATGAGGATGGAACCGGTCGTGTCTGCAAACTTAACAAGGCCATCTATGGCTTGAAGCAGGCCCCGAGATGCTGGTACAACAGGCTGGCCAGTGCACTGGAAGGGATTGGATTCCGTGCGAGTGCATGCGACGAGAGCCTATTCCTGATGGGAGAGGGGGAGTCACTTGTGCTTCTGCTGGTGTACGTGGATGACATCTTGCTCTTCAGCAGCAGTGACAAGGAGATCGATGGGGTGCAGCGGAAGCTCACAGAGCAGTTCAAGTGCAAGTCACTTGGAGAGGCAAGGTACTACCTGGGAATGCACATTGAGCGGGATACTGAACGTGGCTGGCTCAAACTGCATCAGGGACAGTACATCAACACCTTGGCTGAGAAGTACTCTTTGCAGGAAGAACGGGAAGTGGTCACACCTTTGCCTTCCGAGTTCAAACTCATAAAGGCAGCTGAAGGAGAAGGAGTTGAGAGTGAAGACCAGAGGCAATTCCAATCCATGGTCGGGAGCCTACTCTACGCTGCTGTGCATACTCGGCCTGACATCAGCTTTGCTGTGGGACAGCTGGCTCGAGTAGTGCAAAATCCAACAGAAGAGCAGTGTGGTGCAGCGGAGAGAGTGGTGCGCTACCTCAAGTCATACCCTACAGTGGGAGTACAGTATTCAGCCTCTGCTCAACTCAGTCAAAAAGGAGTTGAAGTCCTCAAAGAGAATGGGGAGCAGCTCGGAGAAGGAAAGGTGTTCCTTTCCTGTTTTGCTGATGCCACGTGGGCTTCTGAGCATGAGGATTCATCATCAGTTGGTGGATACATCTGCATGGTGGGAGGTGGGCCTGTAAGTTGGAGGTCCAAGAAGCAGTCTGAGACGGCACTATCTTCAGTGGAATCTGAGTACATGGCGATGTTTCATGCGGCAAAAGAAATCATCTGGCTAAGGAGGCTCTTGAAGGAGATCGGCCATGAACAGACTTGTGCGACACCTCTGTTCAGTGATAGCAAGGGAGCCATTGCCATGGCGCGCAATGCAGTTCTTCATGGGTTGAACAAGCACATGAGGATCAAGTGGCATTGGCTACGGAAGGAGGTGAAGCTTGGGACACTGGATCCGATCTACGTGAAAACTCAGCAACAGCCAGCCGACTTCCTTACCAAGCGGCTAGCTGAAGAGCCACACTGGCGCTGTGCGAGGAAGGCGGGAATGTCCTTGAACTAGAGACGGCGAAACAAGCCGACAGTCTGAGGGGGAGTGTGTTGGTGCATATTCATTTGCACGTCATCCTGTCGTCTGTTCGCATCATTTCGTTTGCATGTGTTTTGTGTGCTACGTTGTTTGTATGGTTTGTTGGGTTTGCATGTCTTTGCATGTTCATCTTGTGCTTGTGCAGATGTGCTTGGATTGTGCATGACATCGAGCACATTCCAACGAGCCAAGAATTGTTGGAATCGGAGCACATATGAAGAAGTTACGAAGAAATGTTTGATGGATTTGTTACAACTCATTGGAAGTCCTTGTCAGCTGCTACACCAAAGTTGGAGAGCCCTATAACGAGGAGGGACCAGCATGTGTGGGACTTTTGTCCCCACCTTGCAGCTGCAGCATTTGGGGTTTGGAGGCCAACCTGGCACAGGGTGAATTTTGTCTTGCCAGGCTGGCTGAACCTGAGGATGGGGAGTCAAAACTTTGACTCTTGTCATGTTCTTGACCATGGGCCTCCAGGGTCCTTCCCTTTCATCCTTCCCTTCCTACCCCACCTTCCAACTGTGCTTCAATGCCTTTTCTATCATGCCTCTGATCTTGTAAGCTTCAATCATAGTGACTCTGAGGACTGTCAACTTCTCCTAGGGCAGATTACCCCCCAGTGCGCCAAACGCCATAGCTCACTCGTTCAGCTACGGAATCGAGTGATTCAACTTTCAGTGGAAAGCTGACGCTGCCAGCTACAACATATCCGATTTTCAGATCGTTTCACCGATTGGAGTTTTTGATATAGCTATTCGAAGGTCGCGAGTTTTCTGGGCGTCATAACGAAGTGCTGCAGAAATTTCCAAGGAGCCATTGAATCATCTGCTTATAGCCTTCTCTAACCAACATTGCGTAGAGGAAAATCACCCTAGCCAGTTGCAGTTTGTGGTGGTGGAACCATAAGGTGCAGGGCCTGCTAGCACGCCAACTTGAAATTTCTGAAACGGGAGCTTGGAATCTGGTCGCGCCGCAAAATGTTCGTCGACATAGTAGGGGTTCTCGCAGGTACAATTATTTCCCGATGATTTTTTTTCTTCTTAAATGCGACGCAAGGAATGGGACAGCGGCTCGTCGATTTGAAATTAAAGTCCAGGCCCCAGATTTTCCAAAGGGATCAATTTGAGTCCAATCTGACTCGAAGTACGATCAATAAAAACTCAGTCGAATGGTGCATCCATTGACTCGGGTTGAGTAACTTGAAATCCGGGATCTAAGAAGTATGAATCTGTTCACAGTTATTTCACATCGCGAAACACAAAAAGCACCCCCCTGGCAAGGAAAGCATCTGATGAGCTGCTGGCTGGGAAGCAGTGAAAGCTCGTTTATTTCAAACCACAAGGAGTGGTGCAAATGGTACAACATGGGACAAGGGTTGAATTGCACCCCACGTTTGACGTGTAGCTGAACGGCCTAGTACCAGAGATGAGATAGTAAAACACAGTGAGTAACAAGTCCATAAAAGATACATGCGAAGAATATAGGCGAAAAAGCGCAACGCGTGATTTTTAGTGACGTGGCCTATTTGGGAAGTGTGCGATTTCGGAGTGTGGCTCAATGAGCGAAGGCTTATTCCAATAAGTGGCTTGACAGTGGAGACATTGTCACAGGATCAGGAGTAAGCGGAGCTTGAATGAAGAACGAAGTAGTTGAAGAGCTGAATACAAAGCAAGAGACAATGCTATTTATAGATACGAGGACTCTTGGGAAGGTAACGACAGAAGAACCTTTGTAGAACCTAAGAGAGTTCAATAAAAGGAATACCATCTAGAAGCACATACTGATTCTAGAGATATGATCACAATGACGGAACACTGTATGAAATACAGAAAACTTGTCATACAAGGACAGAAGATATACATGAAATATATTAATGTGTAGGGAAGAGTATAGGAATAACACACAAAAAAGAGAAAAAATGGGTAGATGCTGAAAGCCACATCCTCCCTTTCCCCCTCTCCCCCCCCCTCTTCCCCCCCCCCCCTCAAAAGTGGGTAGATGCTGAAAGCGCCCAGTTTTTTAGCAAACATTGAGAATTGTAAGGCTCTATGCCAACAAACATGTGTTTGAGCGGCAGCTCTTCATGTCTCTATTCCAAATACTCGTGAGCCTTCATGAGTGTAGATAACAAGTATCCCATAATGATGTACCAGGACATGTGATGCTTCAACTCAGGTTGCAGAGTAGCATAACGAATGATGATAAGTCCATGACTGAGTTAGCTTGATTGCCATTGCAAGAAAAGATATTCTAGGAGGAATATTTAAAAAAGTTACCCCAAGCTACGAGTCAAGCTGCTTCCAGCTGCAGGATGTAGATGAGTAGGACAACTCTAGA
Source organism: Closterium sp. NIES-67 (assembly GCA_027943415.1). Lineage (NCBI taxonomy): Eukaryota > Viridiplantae > Streptophyta > Zygnematophyceae > Desmidiales > Closteriaceae > Closterium > Closterium sp. NIES-67. Next base: position 256,863 of record BQMB01002295.1, on the reverse strand, counting down.
GATCACCCACAAGTAGCTCATCAAATATTGGGAGGTGGCTGTGACAATCACGTATCCCCAAACAAGGCATTCCACTCGTTAGTGGTGTTTGGTTCATACTAAGGACTATGATAATGAATAATGCGAATGTTTACTATGAATTTCACTGCTTCACTTCCGGATATTCTCCATGATGGTTGTGTATACTGCCTAGATACGTTATCACAGCGAATGAGCGTTTATACGGGTAATCATCATATACTGGAAGAATTTTCCTATTGTCTCTCTATTTGGCTCATGGAGGTGAGCGACAATAGCGACCCCACACGTTTTACAGCAGTGGTCCAGGACTAGAGTCCTCGGCTAGCACTGGCTGCTCATGCTGACAAGGAACAGGCGGATCCCGTGATGAGGGCTTGTAGCTTTTCCCCAGTCTTGGTCTCTTGTAGACAAGATCGTCTACGGTCGGATGCACATGCACATGACATGTTCGTGCTAATATGCTTAGGTGCCTCGTGGCTTCAGCTCCCTTCTGGTATCACGACTTACCGTCAACTGCTTCTGGTTCAAATGTAGGTGATGTTGGTATTGTATCTGCTATACTGTAGTATACTCTAGTGATGACATTGCTCCGTGTGGTCGAGAAACTACCAAGCTTTTGAGGTTGGCGTAGCAATCGTGGAAGCAATGGCTGCTGTAGAGGACGTTACGGTTCGAAGGAAAATCCATCCACTCCCTTGCATGTTGAGTTTTCCTGAGTGTGAGAGGATAAATCTTGCCAAATCCTTGATCACAACCAGTTGATATGTGCTATCTACACTATTGTGTGTTTTTTTTTTTGTTTTTCCTTTCCTGGAAATCCCTTCACTCTTTTCCACACATTGATATATTATATGTCATATGTGAGAGCGTTTCACAGTTTCCTTGCGTGACACGTTTTCTATTGCGTAGAGTGTTCCGTCACCGTCACTGTATCTATAGAATCCCTACCATTCTTCTAGATCGTGTTCCTATGGAGACTAGTCATTTATTCAAGCTTCCTCTAAATCCTGGTCATGTGACACTGATGGGTATAACAGTTGTAACTACCAGGGAATACGTATGCAATGGTGCATTGGTTCTCTCGAGGGTATCAAGATTACTTGCTTCTCCCCTTGTTGTATCGACGGGTAGCAACTGTTTGGTATGCTCATCCGTTCTCCCGATGTGCAATCGGTAGAGCACGTAAATGTCTTATTGCAGTTTGTAGCGCCTGCATTTGTCAATGTCGCCGTGCTGTTTGGCATTAGCCTGTATCGTTGAAGTTACGTCGAGGTTTCTAACGGTTCAACTTCAGGTAGAATCGCGTCTAATACATGTAGCGTAGGGTTGCTAGTAAGTAAGTACTTGCCAGATTTGAGGCTAATTACTCATCAATCTGTAAAGCATTGTGTCATCTATAGAGTGTTTCCATGCATGCCATGAACACATGGATTTGCTGTCACATGATTGGGATGTTCCTTGAAGTTGATGTAAAACTCCTCCGATCACTGTGGATGGCTGACATGAATAAACCAGCTCCTGTTAGGAAGCTAATTCCAATACTGTATCTGTTGGTTAGAGAAGGCTATAAGCAGATGATTCAATGGCTCAGAAATTTATGCAGCACTTCATTACGACGCCCAGAAAACTTGCGACCTTCGAAAATCTATACCCAAAACTCCAATCTGTGAAACGATCTGAAAATCGGATATGTTGTAGCTTGCATTGTCAGCTTCCACTGAAAGTTGAATCAGTCGATTCTGTAGCTTAGCGAGTGGGCTATGGCGTTTGGCGCACTGGGGGGTAATCTGCCATAGGAGAAATTGACAGTCCTCAGAATCACTATTATTCAAGCTTACCAGTTCAGAGGCATGATAGAAAAGGCATTGAAGCACAGTTGGAAGGTGGGGTAGGAAGGTGTAAGAAATAGAGTTGAAATGATTGATTAGGTAAGGAGCCCAAGGCTCTATAAGTACATGGCAAGGTGAGAGAGAATGAATGAAGGGGGGAATCGGAGGGAATCCCCATTGGGATCTCCTGAATCTCCAATTGGGTAATTGGAGATTGGGGGGATCACAATTGGGTGAGGTTGGGATTTGTGAGTACATCCCAACCCACTAAAACATTCATAACCTAAACTAGGATATAAAGGTACAAATACAAAAGTGGTATTTGCAGTCTATTTCTAACAGTATTTGCAGTCTATTTCTAACAGAAGGGAATGATGAAAGGGAAGGACCCTGGAGGCCCTTGGTCAAGAACATGACAAGAGTCAAAATCTTGACTCCCCATCCTCAGGTTCAATCAGCCTGGCAAGTCAAAATTCACACTGTGCCAGGTTGGCCTCCAAACCCCAAATGCTGCAGCTGCAAGGTGAGGACAAAAGTCCCACACATGCTGGTCCCTCCTCGTTATAAGGCTCTCCAACTTTGGTGTAGCAGCTGCCAAGGACTTCCAATGAGTTGTAACAAATCCATCAAGCATTTCTTCGTAACGTCTTCATATGTGCTCCGATTCCAACAATTCTTGGCTCGTTGGAATGTGCTTGATGTCATGCACAATCCAAGCACATCTGGATAAGCACAAGATGAACATGCAAAGACATGCAAACTCAACAAACCATACAAACAACGTAGCACACAAAACACATGCAACGAAATGATGCGAACAGACAACAGGATGACGTGCAAACGAATATGCACCAACAGTATCTCAAACGACGGGAAAGACGATCCTCCCGGGAATGTGGTCTACCGCGTGAAGACAAAGGCGGATGGGAATATCAACAGCTTCAAAGCCCACTGGGTGGTGCGCGGATTTGTCCAGCAGCACGGCCGCGACTACAGCGATACATTCGCTCCAGTCAGCCGCCATACGTCCCTGCGAATCCTCCTCGCTGTCGCCGCCGCCCGCAAGCTTCATGTACATTCCCGTCGATGCTGACATCTTCGTCTAGCAGCCCCACGCATATGTCGATGACCCCATGCTGGTCTGCCAGCTTGTCAAATCCCTTTATGGGATCAAGCAGGCGGGCCTGTGGCAGCAATACCTGCACCGAAATCTCACCCCCGTGGGCTTCGCTCAGCTGCCCCAAGACCAGAGCATGTACCGCCTCTCCCGCAGTGGTGAATATGTGCTGCTTTTCGTCTAATAGACGACCTGCTCTACGTTTGCTCCACCGCCTCAATTACCATCTGGTTCGAAGGCGAGTTGGAAATCCAGCTCACCATTACCATCTCGCCAACCGTGACACAGTACCTGGGGCTAAACATCACCGACAGCCCCAACACCAACTACCTATCGGCCTCCAGTTCGCCGAGAACATCGCTCGGCGGTTGGATCTCTCTCCATTGCCGCTCGCTACCTGATAATTTTACGTGCCGCCAACTCCCGCGCCGTCCTCCTCGCTACTCGCCTCGGCCGGAATCCAGGAATATTAGCAGAAGATAGGCTGTCTGCTATTCGACGCCGTCACCTGCCATCCTGACCTCTCCTACGCCGCTAGCCAGCTCGCTACCTAGCTTAAGCAACCCGAAGGAACTCGATCAAGAGCTCCACTACTTCATCACAACCCCAACGATCGGCCTGACCTACCACAAGAATGCCACTACCAAAACGGAACTCATCGGCTATGTCGACGCGGATGACGCTGGCGACAAGGACAACTGACGCTCATGCACCGGCTACATCTATCGCCTGGAACCTATTGGCACTATCTCCTAGCATTCGGGAAAACAAGAACTAATTGCCCTCTTACCTGCTGAAGCTGAATATATCGCCCTCTGCATAACCATAAAAGAAGGTCTCTACCTGCGCGAGCTACTCGAAGACGCGAAGATTGCCGAGTTACCAAGCTTTTCCTTCTTCTGCGACAACCAATTGGCGATCAGGATCACCAACAAAAATGGATTCGCGAACTGGCCAAAGCACATCTCGCTTCGCTGCTTCTTCGTGAAAGACGCGATCGAGCAGGGACGTCTCCAATTGGTCTATTACCCTACCACCAAAATGGCAGCCGACTACTTGACAAAGAAGCTGATGAAGTCAAAGTTCCAGTACTGCATGCTGCTGACTGGACTGCAACATGTCAGCGACCTCGACCACATCGACACTCCAGAAATGAAGGAGGGTGTTGGGAATGATAAAAAAACTTAAGCGCATTTCAGGAGTATCGCGAAACTATAACAAATACGCGAAGGACACAACATGAAAGATTACCAAGTCAAGACTGCTACAGTATCCCTTTTGATCGACGCAGTCTGACAACACCTCGCTGAGGTTACGAAAGCGCAACGGTCGCAGAGCGTTGACCTCGCAACTCAACAGTCAGAAGTACAAGAGTCAAGTCAGCATGACAGCAAGGAAAAATAATCGTCCCGGTATTACAATATGGGTGGTTACCTGATTCGCTCTTATCAAGTCGTAAAGGGAATGAACCCCTCGAAGTGCATAATCAGTTAGACTCTTCGTATTCTCCTGTATTATTATATAAACTCTTGTATCCGTTTGCTATAATCAATCACTTGTTTTCACACACCAATACAAGGATTCATCAAAGACTTCCGCTGTGCTATCAAGCACTCTGTTACAAGGACTTGGTCTTCTGAAAAGATCCTTGGGCTTTTCTCAGCCCAACAGAGTCAACCATGCTACATGTTAGAAATCGGACTATGCCGCGTAGCGGAAGCATTGAACCAGAAATGGTTGATTGATCAAAGGAAAAACAAGCATTTGTACTCGTACTCTCTAGGCTCCAACAAGGGCCCCTCTAGAATCTGTAGGCTCTCACAAGGCTGTGTCTGCTATTAGAAATAGATTGCAAATCCCACTTTTGTATTTGTACTTTTATATCCTAGTTTAGGTTAGGAATGTTCTAGTGGGTTGGGGTGTACTCACAAAATCCCAACCTCACCCAATTGTGATCCCCCCAATCTCCAATTACGCAATTGGAGATTCTGGAGATCCTAGTGGGGATTCCCTCCGATTCCCCTTTCATCCATTCTCCCTCACCTTGCCATGTACTTATAGAGCCTTGGGATCCTTACCTAATCAATATTTTCAGCTCTATTTCTTGCATATACTACCGGCTGCTGCACATGTCTGCACATGTCTGTTAGAAACAGAAAGGTTGAGTTTGTTGATGAAGCAAAGGCATTACACAGGAAGAGAGAGATGAGCTAGGAAGGGAAGGTTGAAAGGGAAGGGGGGGTTAGGACCAATCACCAGGGAGGGAGGATCCTTCCAAATGTGGTTGATCACAAGTGGGAGGTGGTCCAAGTATGGTGGACCACAAGTGGCTCAAGCAACCCACTTGTGGTGCCCCCACAATTGTTGTCCTTGTGTTTGGGGGCTCCAACCACAATTGGATTGGATTGACACCCCAACACAGGTGTACACCCAACTAGGGATCACTCTCACCCAGGTCCTTGCACTTGAGGCGAGCATGCAGGGCGTCCTTCACTTGCTGCATGGTAGCAGCATCGTCAGCGAACAGGATCATGTCGTCGACATACACCAGGATGAAGAAGCGGGTGGGAGAGGAGTGAAGGAAAAGGCTGGCATCAGACTGAGAGGCATGGAACCCCAGGGACTGTAGAGTGGCGGCCAGCTTGGTGTGCCACTCGCGAGGAGCCTGCTTGAGGCCATAAACCGGGCGGCGCAGCTCCCAGACTGTGTTGGGAGGGAAGGCTGCATGAAAGCCTGGAGGCCGCTGCAAGAGGACCCGCTCCTGGAGCTCGCCTTGCAGGAAGGCGTTGGAGACATCCATGGAGGCAATCTCCATGCCAATGCAAACAGCATAGTCGAGGATGGCACAGAGAGTTGGGAGCTTGGCAGTGGGAGAGAATGCCTCCCAGTAGTCAATGCCATGGGTCTGGGTAAAGCCCTTGGCACAATATCGGGCCTTGTAGACCGGCTCCTCACCCGGCAGCTGCTTCACTCGGAACACCCACAGGCCTTCAACAATGACGTCGTCAGGAGAGGGGACAATGTTAACGAATGAGGCATTGCGGATGAAGGCCTCGCATTCAGCAAAGATAGCCTGGATCCACTTGGCAGCATCGGGGCAGGTGATGGCCTCAAGGAAGTTGGACGGAGTGAATCTGGTGGGAGCGGTAGCGATGCCAAGGATGAGGAGGCCAAGGAAGCCCGGGTAGAGAGGCGTGAGGGAAGGTGTTTGTTGCTGAACGCCAATGAGCTCCTCATGGGAGTCCTCAATGAAGGGAAGGGAGGGTGGGGGTGGTGTTGGCCAACCCCATGGATGGCCTATGAGTGGGCCGTGAGAGCGAGTGTGGATGCGTGGGAGGATGAACGGAGAGGTGGTGCGGCGATGCCGATGAGGTTGCTGCAGTGGCTGCTGCTGCTGCTGCTGCTACTGCTGTGGCTGCTGCTGGTGCTGCTGCTGCACCTCCTGCTGTGGCTGCTGTTGCTGCACTGCCTGCGGTTGCTGCTGCTGCTGCTGCTGCTGCTGCTCCATCCGCTGCTGCACCTCCTGCTGCTGCTGCTGCTAATGCTGCTGCTGCTGCTGCTGCTGCACCTGCTGCTGCTGCTGTTGCTGCTGCTGCTGCTGCTGCTGCTCCTTCTGCTGCTGCTGCTGCTGCTGCTGCTGCTGCTGCTGCTGCTGGTGCTGCTGCTGGTGCTGGTGCGATGAGGCAGAGTGAGCAGGGGAGTCAGGGACAGCTGGGTCGTAAATGTCACCTGAGGAAGGAGGAGAGGGAGGAGCAGGATTTGGAGGAAGGAGGGGAGCCTGGGGAAGGAGTGGGGGAATGACAGCATCAGCCCAGGTGAGGGGGCGGGAGAGAGGAGGAAGGGGGTCGGAAGGCGGAACAGAATGATAGAACGGGATGCTCTCATCGAACACCACGTCACGGCTCTGTAGGAGGCGGCCTGAGGACGTGTGAAGCAAGAGGTAACCAGGGGCAGAGCGAGCGTGGCCAAGGTAGACTCACTCAATGGCCTTGGAGGCGAGCTTTCCTGCCTGCCGAGAGCGGTCAGGTGGGGGGATGAGGACATATGCCTTGCAACCCCAGATACGGAGAATGGCAGCATCTGGCTTGGTGCTAGCCCAGAGCTCAGTGGGAGTGACAGACTGGCGTTGAGGATGTGGGTAAAGATTAGTAAGGAGAGCAGCATGGACTAGGGCATAGCCCCAAAGAGAAGGGGGCGTGGAGGCATGAGTGAGGAGGCAGCGGGCCGTCTTGGTGATCTCACGAATGCGACTCTCAGCAACACCGTTCTGCTGAGGGGAGTGGGGAAGGGTATGAGTCTGCTGGATGCCATGGGTTGAGCAGTAGGAGGAGAGGGTGCGGTTGAGAAACTCACCACCGCCGTCGGAATGGAGGCGGCGGGTGGGGCGACCAAAGTGGACTCGGCACTGCTCGGCCTAGGTAACGATGACAGCAGGGGCCTCGGCCTTCGTGTGGAGGAGGAACACCGAGGAGTACCTGCTGTGGTCGTCGACTAGGACAAGCATGTATCGGTGCCCTTGGCGGGAAGGGGAAGGGTTAGGGCCCCAGAGGTCCATGTGGACGAGGTCAAGGGGGGCAGCAGCAAAGGAAGGATGACTGAGGTGAGGCTGTTGTTTGAGCTTTCCATGAATACATGTGGCGCATGGGGGAGCGGAAGAGGACGGGAGGGGAGGAAGAGTGGGGGGAAGACCGTCAAGCAAGCGGGAGGAGACGGCTTTACGAAGTGTGGGAAAGTTCATATGACCAAGGCGGTGGTGGATGAGAACAGCGGGGTGGGACAGTGCGCGACAAGAGCATGGGGAGGAGGTGGAGTTGGAGGAAGGTGGCTCTAGAGGGAGGGGAGGGGGGAGAGTGGAGGTGCCTGCACGAGTGGTCACGTGGCATGAGGAGGGGCGGGGTGTGCGGAGGATGTACTGACGAGAGCGAGGGCAAAGTGGGAGGCGATGAAGGAGGCGGCGAATGGGGCCGTGGAGGAGGTCACAGTAGGTGGCAGAGGCGGGGAAGAGGGTAGTGATGCCAGCCTGTTGGAGTTCACGAATGGAGAGCAGGTTATGACGAAGGGAGGGAATGTGGAGACCAGTGACCACTCCAGAGGGGAAGGGGGGGCAGGGGAGGGTGGAGAGATGAGTGCAAGGGATGGAGAAGCTGGAATCAGCACCATGAACATTGGTGGGGAAAGGGAGGGAGGTGAGGGTGCCGGCGTCTTTGAGGGCAGTTTCAGTGGCACCACTATCGAGAACAAAGTCTATCGTGAGCGAGGAGGGAGATGAAGACACGGGGTACTGGAAATCACTGGCATTAAAAACAGAGGGATACATGGAAGTGGAAGCAGGGGAAGAACGCATGAGCTCGCCTAGAAAGCTGGAGTGGGAGGCGGGAGCACTAGGGGAAGGAGAGCCCCAGAGGGGAAAGCCAGGAGCCCCGGAGGGGGGGGGTTGAGAGAAGGCGGGCCTCAGCGTCAATGATCCATTGGACCACAGTGTCAAGGGAGGCGCGGGGCTGAGCCTCAGTGAAGGCGATGACGCGCACTTCATAGTGAGGGGAGAGGCCTTCGAGGAGACGGTAGATCTGAAGGTTGGGGGGGAGAGTAGTCTGGCGAGCCTCAAGGCGGGAGGCAAGGTCCAGGAGACGGCTGGTGTAGTCAACGGCGCCAGCACTATGTTCGATCGTGATGCTGAAGTATTCCTTGAAGAGCGGTCCGACAGCATCGAAGTCGGTGCGTTCGAACATTGCCTCAAGCTCGAGCCAGATCTGGCGGGAGCCGATGCGACGTGCCTGGAAGTTGCGCATGAGCGCAGACGGGATGGCAAGGAGAAGGGCACCAGTAGCACGGCTGTCCGCCTCGAGCCAGGCGCGACGACGCTCAGCAAATCGCGCAGAGTCAGCGGCATAAGCGGCGGCGGTAGCGGCATACTGGGTGCGGAGGGTTGCCGACCGCTCGTGTTCCTCCAACGCGATCAGGTAATCAGTATGGAGCACGAGGAACTCACGACGCTGAGTAAGGAAGAGCTGCTCAACTTCAGCGGTAGCAGCGCGAGTGCTGGTGCCAACGGGTACCATGGGGGGCGGAGGTTCCTCGCCGGGATGGGGAATGAGAGAGGGGGGATCGCCAGGGTGAGGCGGCAGGTCCCCGAGGTCACCCTCTGGGAGACCAAGCATGGTGTCCAGGAGGCGGAACGGCAGGACATAAGCACTGCCGAGGACGCGGTGGAGGCTGCCGACGAAGGAATACCAGTTGGTTGCTGAGTTGTCGGCAGCGCGCACAAGATGATAGAGGGTCGAGACGTCGACAGGAGGGGGAAAGGATGCCATTGGTGACACGGAGTGGGAGGAAGGCGACGGCGGGTGGACCCGCGGTGGCCGGGAGGGAGCGGCGGCGGGTGGACCCGCGGCGGCTCAAAGAGGAGGGGAGGATGGGGATGGCTGTAGATACTGCTGCTGCTGCTGCTGCTGCTGCTCCTTCTGCTGCTACTGCTGCTGTTGTTACTGTTGCTGCTGCTGCCGCTGCTGCTGCTGCCACTGCTGCTGCTGCCGCTGTTGCTGCTGCTGCTGCTGCTGCTCCTTCAGCTGCTGCTGCTGCTGCTGCTGCTACTGCTGCTGCTGCTGCTGCTGAGTCTGCTGCTCCTTCTGGTGCTGCTGCTGCTTCTGCTGCTGCTGCTACGGCTGCAGCAGTGGTAAGGCGGCGATGAGCAGGTGCAGGTGAGGAGGCAAAAGATGGGGAAAGATGGCAGTTAGCTGATGAAAATAGGACTTGGTAGAAATTTCAGTAGCACTTCGTGATCACATCCAGGAAAGTGTGCAAACTTCGGAAAGCGATATCTGACAATCCAAGCGATGAAACAGTCCGAAATTTTACGACGTTGTAGCTGACACCAAGAGCGTTCTTTTGCAAGTCGAATCACTCAATTCTGTCAACTATCGAGCGAACTATGGCGTTTGGCGCATTGGGGGTTTTTGAAAATCCACCCAACAGAAAACTAGTTGAGAGGCGGCAGCTAGGAGTGTAGCAGCGGCGATGGAGGGGACGGCAATGAGGTGCACGTCGGAAGGGGACGGGGCGGAAGCGTGGGGAAGGATCGGGATTTAAAAGTTGGCGTGAGCCATTATTGCTCTATACCATGTTAGAAACAGAAAGGTTCAGTTTATTGATGAAGCAAAAGCATTACATAGGAAGAGAGGGATGAGCTAGAAAGGGTAGGTTGGAAGGGAAAGGGGGGTTAGGACCAATCACAAGGGAGGGAGGATCCTTCCAAATGTGGTTGACCACCACTTGGAGGTGGTCCAAGTGTGGTGTACCACCAGTGGTTTAGCCAATCCACTTGTGGTGCCCCCACAATTGTGGTCCTTGTGTTTGGGGGCTCCAACCACAATTCGGTTGGATTGACACCCCAACACAGGTGTACACCCAACTAGGGATGTAAACACAATATACACAACTAGCATAGCATGTATATTCTAACACAGCAGAGCAGCTGCGACGGATGGGGAGGAAGGGTGCGGCTGCTGCCTGAGCTTGCTCTTGGTGCAGTCCAGGCAGGTGGGTGCAGGTGAGTCTGTTGGTGGAGGAAGCGCCGACGGGAGGCCAAGAAGAAGTTTCTTGGAAGCGATGTCGGCAAGTGTACGGAAGTTGGGGTGACCCAAGCGATGGTGGTAGAGGATGGTTGGGTTGGCGAAGCTGCGACACGAACACGGAGTGGTGCTGGCAGCTTGCGCTTGGGAGAGAGCGGCGAGAGGTGCAGGTGAACGCAGCGTGTAGAGCTTGCTGCAGTTGAGTGTGAAGCGTGCTAGGAGCTTGTTGGACTTAGGGTCGAAGAGGTCACAGTGATCCGAGTGTGCTGGGAAGATCGTGGTGACGCCTGCCCGTTGGAGCTCGTGTTGGGCCACGAGATTGTGGCGTAGTGTGGGAACACACATGCCAGTCACACTGCCCGAAGGAAAAGCTGGGCACGGAACTGTGGAGGAGCCCTTGGCGTGTGTTGTGAAACTGGAGTCTGCTCCTAGTAGACGGATTGGTGTCTCGTATGGCTTGAAGGAGTGTTCTTCCTTGAGAACCGTGTGAGTGGCCCCACTGTCGAGGGTGAACTCTATTGTGTCTGAGGTGCTTTGTGAGCCGGGACACAGCGAAGTTGTCTCATTAATCACGGCAATGCCAGGGAACTATATGTTGAGGCGCACATCAGCAGTGGGAGCTACAGCTGTCTGCACGGATTCCTGCGCTTCGACTTGATTGACCTTGCGAGGAGCACGATTGACCATCCAGCTTGGCGGTTTGGAGGCGGTCCCATTGACGGCATACCACTCGTCATCCTTTTTCTTGAAGCAGGAGGCAAGGGCGTGGTTGGTGCCGCCACACACCTGGCCGGCACGAGGGCCGCGCTTGATGACATAGGGACACGGGGGGGAACGGTTGCGCTGGAATGGCGCCGAAGCGGCATAGGCTTGAGGCATGGGAGCGCAGATTGCATTGGCCTTGGCTTGAGCGCTAATGTCCTTTTCGGCAGAAAGGAGCGTGGATGAGACCTTGGCGAATGTGAGGTCTGCAGGAGCAAGTCCCAAGAGCATCTTGCGTGTGACTTCGTATGCCGGAAAGAGGCCGACTAGGAGAGCGGCTGCAGCGGGAGACTATCCCCAACTGTTTGAGTTCACCATGAATGGACTGCACCTTGGTGACATAGTCCGCCATGCCTGGCGAGTCCTCGAGCCGCACGTGGAACATGCTGGGGATGAGTATAGCAACTCCCACTGCAGTCTTGTTCAGGAAGCGATCTTCGAGGTAGAGCCAAATGGTGTTGGCAGACGGGTAGTTGTGGTAGGTTTCGACGAGTTCGGGAGGAGTGGTGCCGATGAAGACACTAATGACCGCACCATCGGCCTTCTCCCAATTCTTGTACTTGAGCAGTGCAGCAGCATAAACTGCTTCGGCGGCGGCATTTGCTGGATCGGCGGACCTCTCGGGTTTAGGAGGCTCTTTGCCGTCACCGATGTAGAGAAGGACGTCGATGAGCTCGAGCCCCTTCACCTCGCGACTGAGGAGGTGCTTGTCGACACCATAGTGCCAAGCCTTGTAGTTGGAGCATGTACCGTCCGGCTCGAGACGAAGGAGCGGGATCAGGTTGGCGAGTGGAGTGGTTGAGTAAGCCATTGTCGGTGTGCAGCGCGGCACTTCTGGAAATTGGTCGACGAGAATTGCTGAAAATCACTCTGACGGCTTCATCAAAATGCCGCTAAGTAGGAAATGGCGTCGGCAAAAATTCGTTAAAACGCCGACTTGAAACTGAATCTGAGCCTATGTCTAACCCCAGACCCACACACCCCCCCACACACCCCCAGGCCCTGTCACGCAGCTACACAGCTCCGCAACCAGCTCCGCTCCGCTTGAACCTGTGTACCTGCTCTTGATTTGACGCGAGATGTTCGTGGAGGCGATTTCGCGAGGGGAGTTCGCCTATTCTGGCGGGGTCTGGGGGGAAACTCGGGAACGAGTTTTAAGAGATGGTCGAAATAGAGATTCAACCAAGGAGAACCGAGGAGGAAATCGACGATAAGAAGCGTGAACGCTTCAAAGATGAGAAATTCAATGATGTCGAGCGCGAAGGCGGTCGACAATGAGAGGCGCGAATGCAGAGTGGAGCGCGTCGAAATTCCGACGACTCGAAACGAATGTCGCGACGATGAAGTGCGCGTACGCGGACTGGTTGAGATTAGGACCTTGATTCGCGTGTGCGGATAGGTCGCTCTGATACCATGTAAGAAATAGAGTTGAAATGATTGATTAGGAAAGGAGCCCAAGGCTCTATAAGTACATGGCAAGGTGAGAGTGAATGGATGAAGGAGGAATTGGAGGGAATCCCCATTGGGATCTCCGGAATCTCCAATTGGGTAACTGAAGATTGGGGGGATCCCAATTGGGTGAGGTTGGGATTTGTGAGTACACCCCAACCCACTCTAACATTCATAACCTAAACTAGGATATAAAAGTACAAATACAAAAGTGGTATTTGCAGTCTATTTCCAACAGCACCTTGTGTTAGAAATAGATTGCAAATCCCACTTTTGTATTTGTACTTTTATATCATGGTTTACGTTATGAAAGTTCTAATGTTGGGGTGTACTCACAAATCCCAACCTCACCCAATTGTGATCCTCCAATCTCCAATTACCCAATTGGAGATTCTGGAGATCCCAATGAGGATTCCCCCCCATTCCCTCTTCATCAATTCTCTCTCACCTTACCATATACTTATAGAGCCTTGGGCTCCTTACCTAATCAATGCTTTCAGCTCTACTTCTTACGTGGTATCGGAGCGACCTATCTGCACACGCGGATCAAGATCCTTGTCTTAACGTGCCCGCGATACGCGCACCTTATCATCGCGATATTCATTTCGAGTCGTCGAAATTGTCAATGTGCTCCACTGTGCAGTCGCGCCTCTCATCGTCGACCGCCTTCGCGCTCGACCTCATTGAATTTTGTTGGAACTTTTTCGCTTGCACATCATCCTGTCGTCTGTTCGCATCATTTCGTTGCATGTGTTTTGTGTGCTACGTTGTTTGTATGGTTTGTTGGGTTCGCATGTCTTTGCATGTTCATGTTGTGCTTGTGCAGATGTGCTTGGATTGTGCATGGCATCAAGCACATTTCAACGAGCCAAGAATTGTTGGAATCGGAGGACATATGAAGAAGTTAGGAAGAAATATTTGATGGATTTGTTACAATTCATTGGAAGTCCTTGGCAGCTGCTACACCAAAGTTGGAGAGCCTTATAACGAGGAGGGACCAGCATGTGTGGGTTTTGGGGCCTTGCAGCTGCAGCATTTGGGGTTTGGAGGCCAACGTGGCACAGTGTGAATTTTGTCTTGCCAGGCTGGCTGAACCTGAAGATGGGGAGTCAAGACTTTGACTCTTGTCATGTTCTTGACCAATTGCCTCCAGGGTCCTTCCCTTTCGTCCTTCCCTTCCTACCCCACCTTCCAACAATGCTTCAATGTCTTTTCCATCATGTCTGACTTGTAAGCTTCAATTATAGTGATTCTGGAAACTGTCAATTTCTCCTAGGGAAGATTACCCCCCAGTGCGCCAAACGCCATAGCTCACTCGATAAGCTACAGAATCACCTGATTCAACTTTCTGTGGAAAGCGGACACTGCAAGCTACAACATATCCAATTTTCAGCCCGTTCGATGGCTTGGAGTTTTTGATATAGCTTTTTGAAGGTCGCGGGTTTTCTGGGTGTCATAACGAAGTGCTGCAGAAACTCCCGAGGAGCCATTGAATCATCTGCTTATAGCCTTCTCTAACCAACAAATTTCTCAACTGGAAAGCTTTCACGCTTCCCATCATCGATTTCCTCTTTGGTTATCCTTGGTCGAATCTCAATTTCGACCATCTCTTAAAACTCGTTTTCGAGTTTCCCCTCGGACCCAGCCAAAATAAGCAAACTCCCCTCGCGGAATCGCCTCCAAGAACTTCTCTCGTCAAGCAAGAGAAGGTACACAGGTGGAAGCGGAGCGGAGCTGGTTGCGGAGCTGTGTAGCTGCGGGACGGGGCCTGGGGGTGTGTGGGGGAGTGTGTGGGTCCGGGGCTAGACATAGTCTCAGATTTAGTTTCAAGTTGGCGTTTTAACAAATTTCCGCCCACGCCATTTCCTTCTTTGCGGCATTTCGACAAAGCCGCCGAAATGATTTTCAGCAATTCTCGTCGACCAATTTCTAGAATTGCCGCGCTGCACACCGAAGTTCATATCGATGATTTAAGAGCGTCGCTTCGCGAAAACCAATCGGCAATGGCTTACTCAACCACTTCACTCGCCAACCCGATCCCGCTCCTTCGTCTCGAGCCGGACGGCACATGGTCCAACTACAAGGCTTAGCGCTATGGTGTCGACAAGCACCTTCTCAGTCGTGAGGTGAAGGGGCTCGAGCTCATCGACGTCCTTCTCTACATCGGTGACGGCAAAGAGCCTCCTAAACCTGAGAGGTCCGTCGATCAAGCTAATGCCACCGCTGAAGCAGTTTATGCTACTGCACGGCTCAAGTACAAGAATTGGAAGAAGGCCGATGGCGCGGTCATTAGTGTCTTCATAGGCACCACTCCTCCCGAACTTGTTGAAACCTACCAGAACTACCCGTCTGCCAACGCCATTTGGCTCTACCTTGAAGACCGCTTCCTGAACAAGACTGCAGTGGGAGTTGCTATTTTCATCCCCAGCATGTTCCAAGTGCGGCTCCAGGACTCGCCAGGCATCGCGGACTATGTCACCAAGGTGCAGTCCATTCATGATGAACTCAAACAGTTGGGGATAGTCTTTCCCGAGCAAGCCCCTGCAGCCGCTCTCCTAGTTAGCCTCACTCCGGCATACGAAGTCACACGCAAGATGCTCTTGGGCCTTGCTCCTGCGGACCTCACATTTGCCAAGGTCTCATCCGTGCTCCTTTCTGCCGAAAAGGACAACAGCGCTCAAGCCAAGGCCAATGCAATCCGCACTCCTGTGCCTCAAGCCTATGCCACTTCGGCACCATTCCAGCGCAACCGCTTCCCCCCGTGTGCCTACGTTATCAAGCGCGGAACTCGTGCCGGCCAGGTGTGTGGCGGCACCAACCACGCCCTTGCCTTCTGCTTCAAGAAGAAGGATGACAAGTGGTATGCCATCAATGGGACCGCCTCGAAGCCGCCAAGCTGGATGGTCAATCGTACTCCTGGCCAAGTCAATCAAGTCGAAGCGCAGGAATCCGTGCAGGCTGCTGTGGCTGCACCTGCTGATGTGCGCCTGAACATGTTGTTCCCTAGCACTACCATGATGCATGAGATAATTTCGCAGTGTCCCGGCTCACAAAGCACCTCAGCCACAATAGAGTTCACCCTCGACAGTGGGGCCACTTACACAGTTCTCAAAGAAGAACACTCCTTCAAGCCATACAAGATACCAATCCCTCTACTAGGAGCAGACTCCAGTTACACAACACCCGCCAAGGGCTCCTCTGCAGTTCCGTGCCCAGCTTCCCTTCGGGCAGTATCACCGGCATGTGTGTTCCCACACTACGCCACAATCTCGTGGCCCAAGAGGAGCTCCAACGGGCAGGCGTCACTACGATCTTCACAGCATTCTCGGATCACTGGGACCTCCTTGATCCTAAGTCCAACAAGCTCCTAGCACGCTTCACACTCAACAGCAGCAAGCTCTACACGCTGCGTTCACCTGCACCTCTCGCCGCCCTCTCCAAAGCGCAAGCTGCCAACACCACTCCGTGTTCGTGTCGCAGCTTCGCCAACCCAACCATCCTCTACCACCATCGCTTGGGTCACCCCAACTGCCGTACACTTGCCGACATCGCTTCCAAGAAACTTCTTCTTGGCCTCCCGTCGGCGCTTCCTCCACCAACAGACTCGCCTGCACCCACCTGCCTGGACTGCACCAAGAGCAAGCTCAGGCAGCAGCCGCACCCTTCCTCTCCATCCGTTGCAGCTGCTCCGCTGGACCTAGTGCACATGGATGTCTGGGGCCCAGCTCCAGTCGCTGTTGGTTAGAGAAGGCTATAAGCAGATGATTCAATGGCTCCTTGGAAATTTCTGCAGCACTTCGTTATGATGACCAGAAAACTCGCGACCTTCGAAAAGCTATATCCAAAACTCCAATCGATGAAACAATCTGAAAATCGTATATCCTGTAGCTTGCAGCGTCAGCTTTCCACTGAAAGTTGAACCACTCGATTCCGTAGCTTAACGAGTGAGCTATGGCGTTTGGCGCACTGGGGGGTAATCTGCCCTAGGAGAAATTGACAGTCCTCAGAATCACTATGATTGAAGCTTACAAGTTCAGAGGCATGATGGAAAAGGCATTTAAGCATAGTTGGAAGGTGGGGTGGATAGGGAAGGATGAAAGGGAAGGACCCTGGAGGCCCTTGGTCAAGAACATAACAGGAGTCAAAGTCTTGACTCCCCATCCTCAGGTTCAATCAGCCTGGCAAGACAAAATTCACACTGTGCCAGGTTGGCCTCCAAACCCCAAATGCTGCAGCTGCAAGGTGGGGACAAAAGTCCCACACATGCTGGTCCCTCCTCGTTATAGGGCTCTCCAACTTTGGTGTAGCAGCTCCCAAGGACTTCCAATGAGTTGTAACAAATCCATCAAGCATTTCTTCGTAACTTCTTCATATGTGCTCCGATTTTAACAATTCTTGAATCGTTGGAATGCGCTCGATCTGATGTACAATCCAAGCACATCTGCACAAGCACAAGATGAATATGCAAAGACATGCAAACCCAATAAACCACACAAACAACGTAGCACACAAAACACATGCAACGAAATGATGCGAACAGACGACAGGATGACGTGCAAACGACTATGCACCAATCGTGCGCCTGTGTGCGGTTTCCCAATCAGTCTCCCCCGACCTTGCAGAAACCGTCACTCCTGCAGCACTAACTGCATTGCACTCCCCCTGGACTCCAGATCCCGCCTTTACTACTCCCAGCTCCTTCTTTGTTGATTACCATATCAGCGCAGGGATCTGCCACATGGATCTGAAGACATCTCTGCTTTCGTGTAAATCCCACAACACACGATCTCCTCGCAGCCCCTTGAATGTTTTGGATCCATTGGTGGTGGTGCTGACTCCGGCCTGGCCTAGCTTGCGCAGCGATATCAGATTGGCCTTCAGCCCCGGTACGAGTAACACATCCTTCAGCACAACCAGTCCACTATGAGGTGCTCTGAATGCAGCTCGACCAACTCCAGTGACCTTCACTGCATGTCCGGATGCTGAGAGCACTTCAGAGATTGGAGGCGCTCGCACAGCATCCAGCAAGTCCTTGCGTGGTGTCATTGTCCATGCAGCACCAGAGTCCATGACCCACATGTCAAGCGGGTGCAATTCCTCTCCAGCCCTTGCAACAGCTGTGCCACTGTCATCTTTGTCACACACATGGTAGAACTGTCCAGCATTCCTCTCCTCATTTCCCATTCCTCTGTCATCCTTGGAGGTTTCTTCTGCAGGATCAGCTATCATGTTGGCACCTCCATGTTGTTGCTTTCCTCCATTCCCCTTTTGCGATTGGTTCCAAGGGGTCCACGAGTCGGGCTTGGTAGAGCAGCGAAACCATGGATGCCCTTCTTCCTTGCAATACCAGCACTCTCCCCTCAAGCGTGGTTCACTGTTGTCATTTGTTGGAGTGACCACCTCTTCCTCTTGCACCAGCGCCACCACGCCCCCGCTGGTTCCAAGTCCCGCGACCACCTTGGCTGTAGTAAGAGCGACCGCGATTGCCACGCCCTCGATCCCCCCATGTCCCTTGCATGGCATAGCCGCTGGTGCTATCATCACCTCCGCGCAGTGTATAGCGACGAAAATCTTCTTCCAGAATCTTGGTGCGAATCCACTCCAATGTCCATTGACTTTGGTTTTGTGGCAAGCTGAGTCCGCTTATAAATTGCAGCCAAGACTCGAGCAGCAGGCTGAGCATCTTGAGACACTTAGTCTGCTCAGGGTACGTGATGCCCGCAATCGCCAATTTCGCGAGAGTTCCCTAATCTTGTCCAGAACGGGCTGCACAGGTTCATTCTCGCGCAACCGCAGCATGGACAGCTCCCGATCCAGCATGAGAGAAGCGGCAACCGATGTCGGAGCGTGCAGGTCCTTGAGCACTGCCCATGCCTTGGGCCCACAATCAGTTTCCGATAGCAGATGCATGATGTGATGCCTCTGGTTCAGCTCCAAGCTTTGTGACAGTAGATAATACCCAGCAGTTGAACGTTCATCCCGGTCCGCTTGCTCTGCCATTTCCTTTGGCCTGGGCTCCGTTCCAATCATGAGCTTCAAGAGGCTGATTTGTCGAAAGTAGAGCTGCATCTTCCATGCCCAATCATCATAGCCATCTCCAGAGAACTTCTCAATGGTGAAGTTCTTCAGCACCTCCTTAAGCAGTGACCCCTGGCTTGTACGCGCTCCCCTTTGCGCTGCAATGCCAGAATCTTGGGTTGAGCTGCCTCCTTGGACTGAAGTATCACCTCCACCAGAGTCCTCCTTATCTCCTATCGTAATTTAGGTCCCAAATGCGTGATAATGGGCTCTGATACCACTAGTTGGTTAGAGAAGGCTATAAGCAGATGATTCAATGGCTCCTTGGAAATTTCTGCAGCACTTCGCTATGACGCCCAGAAAACTTGCGACCTTCGAGAAGCTATATCCAAAACTCCAATCGATGAAACGATATGAAATTGGGATATCCTGTAGCTTGCAGCGTCAGCTTTCCGCTGAAAGTTGAACCACTCGATTTTGTAGCTTATCGAATGAGCTATGGCGTTTGGCGCACTGGGGGGTAATCTGCCCTAGGAGAAATTGACAGTCCTCAGAGTCACTATGATTGAAGCTTACAAGTTCAGAGGCATGATGGAAAAGGCATTGAAGCATAGTTGGAAGGTGGGGTGGGAAGGGAAGGATGTGAAAGGGAAGGATCCTGGAGGCCCTTGGTCAAGAACATGACAAGAGTCAAAGTCTTGACTCCCCATCCTCAGGTTCAGCCAGCCTGGCAAGACAAAATTCACACTGTGCCAGGTTGGTCTCCAAACCCCAAGTGCTCCAGCAGCAAGGTGGGGACAAATGTCCCACACATGCTGGTCCCTCCTCGTTATAGGGCTCTCCAACTTTGGTGTAGTAGCTGCCAAGGACTTCCAACGAGTTGTAACAAATCCATCAAGCATTTCTTCGTAACTTCTTCATATGTGCTCCGATTCCAACAATTCTTGGCTCGTTGGAATGCGCTCGATCTGATGTACAATCCAAGCACATCTGCACAAGCACAAGATGAATATGCAAAGACATGCAAACCCAACAAACCACACAAACAACGTAGCACACAAAACACATGCAACAAAATGATGCGAACAGACGACAGGATGACGTGCAAACGAATATGCACCAACAGTCGCATCCCGAGGCGGTCATCGGTACTTTCTTACACTAGTTGATGACCACTCGTGGTATGTTTCTGTGCACCTCCTGCATACCAAGGCGGAGGCACCTGACCTCATCATGGAATGGGTGCGCCAGGCTCAAGTCACGTTCGGCACTCTTCTGAAGTGCCTCCATTCTGATGGCGGGGGAGAATTTTGCAATGGCAAACACGATAACTTCTGCGCGGCCCAAGGGATTCGGGAAACCTTCATGATTCCTGAAAGCCCCTAGCAGAACGGCATTGCAGAGAGCTGCAACCACACCTTGGTTCAGATTGCTCGCTGCCTCCTCTGTCACACCAACGCACCACGGTCACTCTGAAGATAAGCCCTTTTCCCAGCGGCTTTCCTCTACAATCTTTACCCAGATCCCCACCGGCCTGACACCACACCTACCGCGTCTGGGGGTGTACCGCGTATGTGTTGCTCAGCCCCCATACGCACAGGAAACAAGGTGGCAAGCTTGATCCCGAAACCCAGACCTGCATGTACCAGGGGCACAACTCCGACTCCCCAGACTACTTATTCCTCAACCTCATCACCAGACAGCTGATTCGCAGCCGTGATGTCGTCTTCGATAAGACACGCCCCTTCCACTCTGCGACCACGGACGAGCCTCCTCCACCTCCCCCGACGCTTGTATGGGCAGACTTCGATGCCCCACCTCCGGCCGCTGCCCCTTCTCCAGGGCCTTCTCCGTCTGGCGTGTCTCACCCGGCCTCCCCGGTATCCTCCGCAGCGGCACCTCCTCCTGCTCCGCCTTCCCCGCGCGTCGAGCGCGGCTCACAAGTCTCCTACCGGAGGCGCCCAGTCCCTCCGGTCCCACCGCAACCGCCTTCATCTCTTTTTTCTAGTCGCACTCGTTCCAAGGGACCGGCTCCGCCTCTCGCCTGGGGACCAGCCGCCTTCTCCATCCGGTGCTCGGTCACTGCGCCTCCTCCAGCCGGGGGTGATGTCCCCTCCATCCGTATTCCTCCCCGTGCACTTCTGGAGGACAGGCAGGAGGAGCTGTTTGACCTTCACGCGTCTGCCAATTTCTCTCTCACATCTTCCCGGACATTACTGACTGCCCTTCCCTCAACTTCACCGAGAACCCGACCATTCCGACTCCTCGCACAAAAGAGGAAGCTCTCTCAGGGCCTTATAAGAAGGAGTGGAAGGCAGCAATGGATGTGGAGAACGAGGCGTTTATTCGCAACAACAGCATTGACCATGTCGTTCCCCCTTTAGGTGTTAACATCGTTGGCAGAATATGGATCTCCCAGGTGAAGCTCCACTCTTCAAGGCACGATATGTGGCGAAGGGTATCACCCAGAAAGAGTATCTCGACTTCTTCAAAACCTTCTCGCCCACGGCCAAGCTCCCGACTGTGCGCGCTCTTCTTGATATAGCCGCCCGCGGCAACTTCGAGATCCAGTCCATGGATGCCTCCTCCGCCTTTCTCCAAGGCCAGCTCTCGGAGGATGTTTACATGGAATGCCCATCAGGGTTTCTTGGCACTTACCCTGCCAATACAGTGTGGAAGCTGATGTGACTGGTGTATGGCCTCAAGCAGGCTCCTCGTGAGTGGCACAACAAGGTGAAGGAAGTCCTCCTTGCACCTGACCTCCATCCCTCTGCCTCAGATTCCAGTCTCTTTATTCGGGACTCCTCCTAGCCCTTCTAATCCTTGTCTACGCCGACGACTTCATTCTAGTCGCCACAGATCCAGCCAAGATGGCAGCTGTCCAGTCTGCTCTCAGCTCCGCCCTTCTCATGAACGATCTTTGTGACCTCAAGAACTACCTGGGGATGAAGATCACTCGTGACCGCCAGGCTTGCACGATCACCCTCTCCCAGGGGTCGTACATCGATAACCTTCTCAAGCGGTTCGACATGGACTCCAGTAACTCTGTCTCCACTCCACTCCCACTACAGCACCAGCTCACGGCCCCTCCAGTTCCTTCTCCTGACGCCTGCAAGCACCCGTACCCTGAGCTAGTCGGTTCACTCATGTATGCTATGATGTGCACTCGACCAGACTTGGCGTACCCGGTTAGTGTCCTCTCTCGGTATGTCTCCTCCGGACGCTACACTGCCTCCTATTGGTCTGCAGCCAAGAGGGTCCAGCGCTATCTACAAGCCACCAAGTCTCACATCCTCACTTTCGGTGGTACCTCTCCAGTCAAGCTCGAGGGATACACAGACTCCTCATGGGCCGATGACCAGACTGACAGACGCTCCTCCCAAGGGTACTGCTTCACCCTTGGTAGCGGAGTCATCAGCTGGCGCTCCACTCCGTCCTCTGCAGTCTCCCTGTCGTCCTGCGAGGCCGAGCTCTACGCGGGCACAATGGCTGCTCAAGAGGCACGCTGGCTCTCCTTTCTCCTCGCTGAGGTAGGCTACCCCCAGCAGTCGCCCACCCTGTGGTGTGACAACCAGAGTGCCATTCACCTCACCAAGGATCCTGTGTTCCACTCTCATACCAAGCACATCGAACTTCGTTATTTCTTCATCCAAGATCTTGTTCAGAGTGACCAGTTGACAGTACGGTACATCGCCTCAGATTGCAACCTCGCCGACCTCTTTACCAAGGCTCTCGGCAAGGCTGACCACCATCGCCTTCTCCGTTCCATGTGGCTATGTGCTCCTTGACCGGGTTTGCAGTCTATGGGGGTGTGTTAGAAATAGATTGCAAATCCCACTTTTGTATTTGTACTTTTATATCCTAGTTTAGGTTAGGAATGTTCTAGTGGGTTGGGATGTACTCACAAATCCCAACCTCACCCAATTGTGATCCCCCCAATCTCCAATTACCCAATTGGAGATTCTGGAAATCCCAATGGGGATTCCCCCCGATTCCCCCTTCATCCATTCTCTTTTACCTTGCCATGTACTTATAGAGCCTTGGGCTGCTTACCTAATCAATGCTTTTAGCTCTATTTCTTACACCTTGGTGTTGAGACACAGCTCCCGTAAGTCTAGGTTCTCCCCCCATCATTCCTTTCTCTCTTCTTTGCAGGCTTCGTACTCGCACCAGGTTCAAATGCCCACCTCCTCGGCTGCCGTGGGTG
The DNA here is from genome assembly GCA_027943415.1 of Closterium sp. NIES-67. Classification (NCBI taxonomy): domain Eukaryota; kingdom Viridiplantae; phylum Streptophyta; class Zygnematophyceae; order Desmidiales; family Closteriaceae; genus Closterium; species Closterium sp. NIES-67. The sequence goes on along the minus strand of BQMB01002295.1, from coordinate 233,892 downwards.
TTATCGCCTGAAATGCCTCCCTTGGGTCTCGTTTGATGAAGCACAATGGCAACTTCCCCACTGGTCCTTGCTTCTCCCACAACTGCACTCGGTTAGTCTTGGTTCCTCCCACATGCAGATGGTTGCCCCTATCTTGAACAAGAACTCTACTTCCACCAGTAAATCGTAGTCCTCTGATTGAGATACGCCATACTGCATCCTCACTGCGCATTCTCCCTTCTCCCCCGGCTGCAGCATGATCTCTACCATCATCATCGTCTTTGGCATCCATTTTGCCACTCCTCCCTCCGCCAACATGAGCAGGTAACCCTCGTTGACAAGCCTGTTCCTGCCTGGCCAGTCGCTTGCCGACAAGACATGGTGAGCACCTCTGTTGATTATGGCCTGCTTCACGGGGATTCCTCCCACCGCCACCACCCCCTTCTCTACCACCAGCACCGACGCTTGGCGTTTTAGTGGGTCTCGGCGTGCCTCCGTTCCATTGTTCTCCATTGCGGCAGCAGCCTGTCTGCAGGGTGCTGCCTCTCCTTGTGCCCGCCGTGTCTCTTGGCGTCTCCCTCCGCTGCGCAGCCCCAGCTCCTTCCGTTCTTATGCTGGCCGGGCCATCGAAGCGGATTATCCCTCGCTCCCCTCCTCCTCCACTTGCAAGAACAAGGTCGGTTTTTTCTCCTCCCCTCCTTCCAATTCCGCCAGCCACTGCTGCAGCTTGTCGATTGTTGGTGCATATTCGTTTGCCGTCATCCTGTCGCCTGTTCGCATCATTTCGTTGCATGTGTTTTGTGTGCTATATTGTTTGTATGGTTTGTTGGGTTTGCATGTCTTTGCATGTTAATCTTGTGCTTGTGCAGATGTGCTTGGATTGTGCATGACATCAAGCACATTCCAACGAGCCAAGAATTGTTGGAATCGGAGCACATATGAAGAAGTTACGAAGAAATGTTTGATGGATTTGTTACAACTCATTGGAAGTCCTTGTCAGCAGCTACACCAAAGTTGGAGAGCCCTATAACGAGGAGGGACCAGCATGTGTGGGACTTTTGTCCCCACCCTGCAGCTGCAGCATTTGGGGTTTGGAGGCCAACCTGGCACAGTGTGAATTTTGTCTTGCCAGGCTGGCTGAACCTGAGGATGGGGAGTCAAGACTTTGACTCTTGTCATGTTCTTGACCATGGGCCTCCAGGGTCCTTCCGTTTCATCCTTCCCTTCCATCCCTACCCTCCAATTGTGCTTCAATGCCTTTTCTATCATGCCTCTGAACTTGTAAGCTTCAATCATAGTGACTCTGAGGATTGTCAACTTCTCCTAGGGCAGATTACCCCCCAGTGCGCCAAACGCCATAGCTCGCTCGTTAAGCTACGGAATCGAGTGATTCAACTTTTAGAGGAAAGCTGACGCTGCAATCTACAATATATCTGATTTTCAGATTGTTTCACCGATTGGAGTTTTGGATATAGCTTTTCGAAGGTCGCAAGTTTTCTGGGCGTCATAACGAAGTGCTGCAGAAATTTCCAATGAGCCATTGAATCATCTGCTTATAGCCTTCTCTAACCAACATCGATTTCTGTCCGAACCTCTGCCGCTCCGCTCCTGGTGAGCTCTCCCTTTCGTTGCAAGTACCAGTCCCGCTCTCCTTGTGCCCGCGTCGCCCACATTTTGCGCACGTTGGTGATCTGAGCAGTCTCGCCGAAGACAATCAGTCTCCCCACAGATGGAGCAGGCCGGCGGATTCCGGCAATTGCGACGGTAGTGTCCCTGCTGACTGTAGTTATGTCATTTGCGGTTCTCGCCGCCTCCTCATCTGGAGCCTTCCGGTTCTGACACTGCTGGCGCCACCCATGCGGGCCTCCTGCGATCCATCTGCTGTTCCACTTTGAAGAGCCGTCGTCCCGTCTCCACTCACCGTGCCACCTCATATGCTTCACACAGTGTGGAACTGAACCCCATGTCGAAGATCCTGCTCTGCACGTCCTGCTGAAGCTCTGGGATCAGCCCCACCAGAAACTTAATGATCAACCGCCCCTGATCCTGGCTCTGCATATCTTCCCCGAGCTCTACCAGCCGTTTATAGTACACAAGCAGGATTCTTTAGTACGCCTCCCGTACCCGGACCGGCATCTGCAGGGGAAACTGCTCCTTCAGCATCAGCAGAAATATCTCTGTCGGGTCCCTTTCTTTAGGCGGCATTCCCACAGCCCAGTGCAGCATCTTGCGACACGAGATGTAGTAATAAGTCTCCGTTTCTCCTGTCAGCGTGTTCGCGAGGCCCCTGAAGGATTCCTCCAGCGATTAGTCATCCTTCTCCCATCGCGCTTTCACATTCTCCAACTGCATGGTATAGTTCTTGAGGCTCCCCCCTCGCGACGCGTCTCCTGAAAACCGCTCGGGGACCTCAACCTTCGGCAGTTGGGTGTATCGCCAGTGGCTTCCGCTGACCTCTTCCGCAGCCCCATGCCAAGAGGCACTCGGCTGATATTCCCTTGTGGTGGCTGCTGCTGCCTCCCGCTTGAGATCTTCAGCTCACTTCTTTTCCATCTCATTCCCTTCCTCATCTGTCGCAGGATGCGTGCCATGCACCGCCTCCTTCGGCAGACGATCCCAAGCAAGGTTCTCGCTCTCAGATCCCACGTCTTCCTGCCCTGCTTCCTGCTCGCCCTCCTTTCGTGTGGGCAGTGGTTTGTCGGTTCCATCCTTCTCCATCTCTCGCTCCTCCGCGTACTCCTTCCCCAATCGTAGCGGCATAGGCTTTTTGTATGTAATGAAAAGCCTCCTATCCGGCTAATTTACACTCACACGTATGCCCCTTTAGAGCTTCTTGTTCATGTCATCGCTAGCTAGTTCGGTCAGAGAGAAATCCGACAGTTGAACTAATTGTGAGAACATTCAAAAAGTGGCATGTGTATGTTCACCCTCCAGCTTCTGACATTCTCTACCTAGTTGGAGCAGAAGGGAGGCAGCTTAGCCTGTCAGCCAATCGACAATCGGCATCCATCCTGCCATCCACCTGCTTGCCCAGCTGTCCACTTACATACAGACATATGCACATGAAAGTGAAACGAACAAAGCAACAGATCCCAAGCCATCATTCCAGGTTCGGCCGATCCCCGGCCTTCTCCCAACCTCTGCCCATCCTTCTGCCAGTTGGCTCCAAACCCGCGAGCTGCTGCCGCCAGCTAGCTCCACCTCACTCCATGCAATCCCCGATAGCGGCTTCCTCACCCGACCTTCCCTTAGTTCCGGCCTGTTACACTTCCCCCTCGACCCTCATTCATAATTACAATCATATATATTATGTACAGTAACGCCCAAATCCGTCGACATTTCTCCACGGACGTCCTCCGCCTAGAATTCTGACATGTCCAGTGTCATAAATGTGTCAGGTTTTTTTAGGCAATCAATCTTTGCATGTAAATGGGAATTAGTTCTCAAGCCATGTATTTTGATTATAATGTATTGCTAATTAATCAGAAACGAAGCCAGAAATTAGAATAACATAGCAGTTACATCCAAAGAATTTACTGTAGCATCCCTGGCCCTGGCTGCCCCCACTCCATTCTCAACCCGTAGACCCTCTCGTAAGCGATTAGCATGGGCCATGATTCTAGGGGCTGTCCAATCTGGTTGCAGCTAAACTGAGACTCAAGGCCCTTAATGTGTAAAAGATAAACAGGTCAAACAAACCTACCACGTAACAGAAAATAGCGACATGGGGAATTTTGACATGGATGGAGCAACACCTATTCCCCTGCACATGGTCATCTCAAAACCGCAGTTGCCAATGCTCTCATCTTGGCCAGCGCAGTGCCAAGAAGAGCCATACAACCTTGAAATTTTATAATTATATAGTTTAGCTAGGTTCTATTCGCGCATAGCCTAGTTAGGTCAGTTCTTAGAGGGTACAGCCCTACTCTTGTACCCCTCGACATTTTTCCCTTAGTCAACATTCTCTCGGTAACCTAACGTGGTGGCGAGTTTGCCTCTGGCACTCTAGGACAGTTCTGTCGTGCAGAGGGCATCCGCCATACGTACACACTGCCGGACTCTGCACAGCAGAACGGGGTCGCTGAGCGGTGCATCGGCCTGGTCATGGAGATAGCTCGCACCTCCATGGTCCACGCAGGTGCACCCTATTTTTTGTGGCCATTCACAGTGCGCTACGCTGCTCACCAGCTCAACCTGTGGCCGGACTCTCAGTGGCCACAGGTTTCGCCGACCCTTCTCTGGGTCGGGTCTCCTCTGATGCGTCTGCGTTTCAAGTCTGGAGCAGCCTTGCTCATGTCCGCAACACTCGCGCAGACAAGCTCTCAGCCCGCACACTTTCTTGTGTCTTCCTAGGGTTTCCGCTTGACGCCCCTGAATAGCTGTTCTACCACTCGTCACACCACCGCTTCTACCACTCTCGTGACGTTACCTTCGACAAGACGCTCCCATACTACCAGCGCTTCCCGCATCACAACGCTCCCGTGCCTCCTCTTTCTCTCTTCCTCGTCCCTGCCCCGCCTGCAGCACCCCTCCCACCTTGCCCGGGCCAGTCTGGTATCTCTCATGCCACTCAGTTCCCCTCGGTTGGGCTCGTGGGGGAGTCGGTTGACTCAGGGGGCCCAGCTGCTGGGGGCGCACCTGCTGTCCCTGTGGCGCCTCCCCCAGCCTCGGTACCCCAGGCACCTCAGCCGCCTTGCCCCTTGCCTCAGCAGCCGCTGGAGCAGACTCAGCGGTCGCAGTCGCAGCAGCAGCAGCAGCAGGAAGCAGTGGACTTTCGGGGTGCTGGTGTTGTGGGTGCTGGTGTTTGGGGTGCTGGTTCTGGGGGTGCGAGTTCTGGGGTTGCTGACTCTGGGGGTGATGGTTCTGTGGGTGGTGCGACCGAGGGTGCTAGTCCTGGCAGTGCAGTTTTGGGGAGTACCGGTGGTAGCTGAGGCGCAGCTGGAGGTCCTGGAGAGGGCAGGGAGCACCAGCAGCTGACGCAGCAGCAGCAGCAGCAGCTGACGTAGCAGCAGCACCAGCTGCTGCAGCAGCTGCACCAGCAGGCAAAGCTGTAGCAGAAGGGGCAGCAGCAGTCTGCTCTTGGTCTTCCCTCGGTTCCCTTGACTGACTGCCCGTCCCTCCTCCGGTGCATGACCTTATTTACGGCCCGCTATTACCTCCCCCAGACTCCTCTCCGAATCGTTTTCCCCCGTGCTCCTCCGTCCCCTAACTTGTCTCCCTTCCACCCTCGTCTCCAGTTCCCCATTCTCCCCCACTGGGTCAGTCGTCCATCTGGTGCTTAACTTGTCTCTCCTCGTCCGAGTGTCCACCCTATGGCCCTTTGTTCGCATACTCCACTAGTCCCGGTCCTTCCGTTGCCTCCCCAGTCGTCGCTCTCATAGTCTCTTGCTCTTTCCTCTGACTCTGATCGCACTGCTTGCCCTACCCTCTCGCGCTTGCTTGCGTCGCTTGTCACTGACCCTGCTGCTCCTCTTGAGACCGTCTCCGCGCTTGTCGCTGCTGTTGCTGACTTTGCTGCTAGCCACCGCCTTGACTACACTGCCATTCTGGTTTTTGGTACTGCCTGTTCTCTGTCCGTTGGGGGTGCACCTGCCCTTGGCAGTGACGTGCGAGAGGACAAGCAGCACGATCTGGCCTAACTTGCTGCCGCTGTACCTCATCTCTGCTCTATGCTTGTATCCCCAGAGGGTGACCCAGATGCCCTCGACATCCCTATCCTGCGCTCTTACGCTGAGGCGGTTTTGGGGCCCTGGGCAGCCTAGTAGATACAGGCCATGGAGAGCCGCTGAAGATCAAGGCACGTTACGTGGCTAGAGGCTTTAATCAGCGAAATGGTGTGGACTTCTTCTAGACCTTCTCCCCTACCCTGAAGATGACTTCTCTTCGAGTGCTCCTCCACCTAGTCGCGCAGAGTGACTACGAGCTTCACTCACTCGACTTCTCCACAACCTTTCTGCAGGGTATTCTGCATGGGCAGAACCACCTCCGGCGCCCACTACGCTTCTGTGGGTCCTTCCCAACTGGGACCCAGTGGAGCCTGCGCCGCCCTGTCTACGGCCTTCGTTAGGCGCCCCATGAGATGCACGTTACGCTTCGCACCACACTTGCTGAGCTGCAATTCTTCATGTCCTCTGCTGATTCTTCTCTCTTTGTTCGGACGGGTCAGACCCCACGTAGATGATTTTATCTTTGCTAATCCTGATAGATACGCACTGGCCTCAGTGAAGGCCGATTTTCTTCGGACGCACACTTGTGCAGACCTAGGGGAGCTGAGACGCTTTCTGAGCTTGGAGATATCTCATGATCGTGTTGCTCGCACGATGACACTCTCCCAGTCCCATATGGTACAGCAGATCCTTCAGAGGTTCAGTTTCCAGTTCTCCTCAGCACAGCCCACCCCTCTGCTTGTTGATCACAAGCTCTCTGCTCCTGTTCCGACTGAGCCGGTAGAGGCTAGTGGTCCATACGCAGAGCTGGTGGGTTCCCTTATTTACCAGATGACCTGCACTCGACCAGATCCAGCAAATCCTCTCAGTCTCCTTGCTCGCTTTCTGGCGACAGGCAGGCACCGACCAGTCCACAGGTCGGCTGCCAAGAGGGTAGTGAGGTAACTGGCGAGTACATCAGGCCTGGGGCTTGTGCTAGGAAGACGGTGTAAGAAACAGAGTTGAAATGATTGATTAGGTAAGGAGCCCAAGGCTCTATAAGTACATGGCAAGGTGAGAGTGAATGGATGAAAGGAGAATTGGAGGGAATCCCCATTGGGATCTCCTGAATCTCCAATTGGGTAATTGGAGATTGGGGGGATCACAATTGGGTGAGGTTGGGATTTGTGAGTACACCCCAACCCACCAGAACATTCATAACCTAAACTAGGATATAAAAGTACAAATACAAAAGTGGTATTTGTAGTCTATTTCTAACACACCCCCATAGACCGCAAACCTGATCAAGGAGCGCATAGCCCAATGGAACGGAGAAGGCGATGGTGGTCAGCCTTGCTAAGAGCCTTGGTAAAGAGGTCAGCGAGGTTGCAATCCGAGGCGATGTACCGTACCGTCAGCTGGTCACTCTGAACAAGATCTCGGATGAAGAAATGACGAAGTTCGATGTGCTTGGTGCGAGAGTGGAACACAGGATCCTTGGTGAGGTGAATGACACTCTGGTTGTCACACTACAGGGTGGGCGACTGCTGGGGGTAGCCTAACTCAGCGAGGAGAAAGGAGAGCCAGCGTGCCTCTTGAGCAGCCATTGTGCCCGCGTAGAGCTCGGCCTCGCAGGACGACAGGGAGACTGCAGAGGACGGAGTGGAGCGCCAGCTGATGACTCCGCTACCAAGGGTGAAGCAGTACCCTTGGGAGGAGCGTCTGTCAGTCTGGTCATCGGCCCATGAGGAGTCTGTGTATCCCTCGAGCTTGACTGGAGAGGTACCACCAAGAGTGAGGATGTGAGACTTGGTGGCTTGTAGATAGCGCAGGACCCTCTTGGCTGCAGACCAATGCGAGGCAGTGTAGTGTCCGGGGGAGACGTACCGAGAGAGGACACTAACCGGGTAAGCCAAGTCTGATCGAGTGCACATCATGGCATATATGAGTGAACCGACTAGCTCAGGGTACGGGTCCTTGGAGGCGTCACGAGAAGGAACAGGAGGGGCCGTGAGCTGGTGCTGTAGTGGGAGTGGAGTGGAGACAGAGTTACTGGAGTCCATGTCGAACCGCTTGAGAAGGTTGTCGATGTACGACTCCTGGGAGAGGGTGATCGTGCAAGCCTGGCGGTCACGAGTGATCTCCATCCCCAGGTAGTTCTTGAGGTCACAAAGATCGTTCATGAGAAGGGCGGCGCCGAGAGCAGACTGGACAGCTGCCATGTCGGCTGGATCTCTGGCGGCTAGAATGAAGTCGTCGACGTAGACGAGGATGTAGAAGGGATCGGAGGAGTGACGAACGAAGAGACTGGAATCTGAGGCAGAGGGATGGAAGTCAAGTGCGAGGAGGACTTCCTTCACCTTGTTGTGCCACTCACGAGGAGCCTGCTTGAGGCCATACACTGGGCGCTTCAGCTTCCACACTGTGTTGGCAGGGTAAGTGCCAGGAAACCCTGGTGGGCGTTCCATGTGAACATCCTCCTTGAGCTGGCCTTGGAGAAAGGCGGAGGAGGCGTCCCTGGACTTGATCTCGAAGTTGCCGCGAGCGGCTATATCAAGAAGAGCGCGCACAGACGGGAGCTTGGCCGTGGGCGAGAATGTTTTGAAGAAGTCGAGATAATCCTTCTGGGTGAAACCCTTCGCCATGTATCGTGCCTTGAACAGTGGAGCTTTGCCTGGGAGTTGTTTCACTCGGAAGATCCATTTTCCGCCAACGATGTTCATACCAGTAAGGGGAACGACATCGTCAAAGCTGTTGTTGCAAATAAACGTCTCCTTCTCGGATCTGAAAATCGGATATTTTGCAGCTTGCAGCGTCAGCTTTCCACTGAAAGCTGAATCACTCGATTCCGTAGCTTATCGAGTGAGCTATGGCGTTTGGCGCACTGGGGGGTAATCTGCCCTATGAGAAATTGACAGTCCCCCTTGCCTCCCACTGCCATTCCCCCTTGCCTCCCACAGCCATTCCCCCTTGCCTCCCACTGCCATTCCCCCTTGCCTCCCACTGCCATTCCCCCTTGCCTCCCACACCATTCCCCTTGCCTCCCACTACAATTCCCCCTTGCCTCCCACAGCCATTCCCCCTTGCCTCCCACTGCCATTCCCCCTTGCCTCCCACTGCCATTCCCCCTTGCCTCCCACTGCCATTCCCCCTTGCCTCCCACTGCCATTCCCCCTTGCCTCCCACAGCCATTCCCCCTTGCCTCCCACTGCCATTCCCCCTTGCCTCCCACTGCCATTCCCCCTTGCCTCCCACTGCCATTCCCCCTTGCCTCCCACAGCCATTCCCCCTTGCCTCCCACTGCCATTCCCCCTTGCCTCCCACTGCCATTCCCCCTTGCCTTCCACTGCCATTCCCCCTTGCCTCCCACAGCCATTCCCCCTTGCCTCCCACTGCCATTCCCCTTGCCTCCCACAGCCATTCCCCCTTGCCTCCCACAGCCATTCCCCCTTGCCTCCCACAGCCATTCCCCCTTGCCTCCCACTACAATTCCCCTTTGCCTCCCACTGCCATTCCCCTTTGCCTCCCACAGCCATTCCCCCTTGCCTCCCACTGCCATTCCCCTTGCCTCCCACTGCCATTCCCCCTTGCCTCCCACAGCCATTCCCCCTTGCCTCCCACAGCCATTCCCCCTTGCCTCCCACTGCCATTCCCCTTGCCTCCCACAGCCATTCCCCCTTGCCTCCCACTACAATTCCCCCTTGCCTCCCACTGCCATTCCCCCTTGCCTCCCACAGCCATTCCCCTTGCCTCCCACTACAATTCCCCCTTGCCTCCCACTGCCATTCCCCTTTGCCTCCCACAGCCATTCCCCCTTGCCTCCCACTGCCATTCCCCCTTGCCTCCCACTGCCATTCCCCCTTGCCTCCCACAGCCATTCCCCCTTGCCTCCCACAGCCATTCCCCCTTGCCTCCCACTGCCATTCCCCCTTGCCTCCCACAGCCATTCCCCCTTGCCTCCCACTGCCATTCCCCCTTGCCTCCCACTGCCATTCCCCCTTGCCTCCCACTGCCATTCCCCTTGCCTCCCACAGCCATTCCCCCTTGCCTCCCACTACAATTCCCCCTTGCCTCCCACTGCCATTCCCCCTTGCCTCCCACAGCCATTCCCCCTTGCCTCCCACTACAATTCCCCCTTGCCTCCCACTGCCATTCCCCTTTGCCTCCCACAGCCATTCCCCCTTGCCTCCCACTGCCATTCCCCCTTGCCTCCCACTGCCATTCCCCCTTGCCTCCCACAGCCATTCCCCCTTGCCTCCCACTGCCATTCCCCCTTGCCTCCCACTGCCATTCCCCCTTGCCTCCCACAGCCATTCCCCCTTGCCTCCCACTGCCATTCCCCCTTGCCTCCCACTGCCATTCCCCTTGCCTCCCACTGCCATTCCCCCTTGCCTCCCACTGCCATTCCCCCTTGCCTCCCACTGCCATTCCCCTTGCCTCCCACAGCCATTCCCCCTTGCCTCCCACTGCCATTCCCCCTTGCCTCCCACAGCCATTCCCCCTTGCCTCCCACTGCCATTCCCCATTGCCTCCCACTGCCATTCCCCCTTGCCTCCCACTGCCATTCCCCCTTGCCTCCCACTACAATTCCCCCTTGCCTCCCACTGCCATTCCCCCTTGCCTCCCACAGCCATTCCCCTTGCCTCCCACTACAATTCCCCCTTGCCTCCCACTGCCATTCCCCTTTGCCTCCCACAGCCATTCCCCCTTGCCTCCCACTGCCATTCCCCCTTTCCTCCCACTGCCATTCCCCCTTGCCTCCCACAGCCATTCCCCCTTGCCTCCCACAGCCATTCCCCCTTGCCTCCCACTGCCATTCCCCTTGCCTCCCACTGCCATTCCCCTTGCCTCCCACTGCCATTCCCCCTTGCCTCCCACTGCCATTCCCCCCTTGCCTCCCACTGCCATTCCCCTTGCCTCCCACTGCCATTCCCCCTTGCCTCCCACAGCCATTCCCCCTTGCCTCCCACTACAATTCCCCCTTGCCTCCCACTGCCATTCCCCCTTGCCTCCCACAGCCATTCCCCTTGCCTCCCACTACAATTCCCCCTTGCCTCCCACTGCCATTCCCCTTTGCCTCCCACAGCCATTCCCCCTTGCCTCCCACTGCCATTCCCCCTTGCCTCCCACTGCCATTCCCCGTTGCCTCCCACTGCCATTCCCCCTTGCCTCCCACTGCCATTCCCCCTTGCCTCCCACAGCCATTCCCCCTTGCCTCCCACTGCCATTCCCCCTTGCCTCCCACTGCCATTCCCCCTTGCCTCCCACTGCCATTCCCCCTTGCCTCCCACTGCCATTCCCCATTGCCTCCCACAGCCATTCCCCCTTGCCTCCCACTGCCATTCCCCATTGCCTCCCACTGCCATTCCGCCTTGCCTCCCGCAGCCATTCCCCCTTGCCTCCCACTGCCATTCCCCCTTGCCTCCCACAGCCATTCCCCCTTGCCTTCCACTGCCATTCCCCATTGCCTCCCACAGCCATTCCCCCTTGCCTCCCACAGCCATTCCCCCTTGCCTCCCACTACAATTCCCCCTTGCCTCCCACTGCCATTCCCCCTTGCCTCCCACAGCCATTCCCCCTTGCCTCTTACTGCCATTCCCCCTTGCCTCCCACTGCCATTCCCCCTTGCCTCCCACAGCCATTCCCCCTTGCCTCCCACAGCCATTCCCCCTTGCCTCCCACTGCCATTCCCCCTTGCCTCCCACTGCCATTCCCCCTTGCCTCCCACTGCCATTCCCCATTGCCTCCCTCTCTCTCTCTCTCTCTCTCTCTCTCTCTCTCTCTCTCTCTCTCTCTCTCTCTCTCTCTCTCTCTCTATCTCTCGCTCCTGTCTCTCTCTCTCTCTCTCTCTCTCTCTCCCTCTCTCTCTCTCTCTCTCTCTCTCTCTCTATCTCTCGCTCCTGTCTCTCTCTCTCTCTCTCTCTCTCTCTCTCTCTCTCTCTCTCTCTCTCTCTCTCTCTCTCTCTCTCTCTCTCCCTCTCTCCTTCTCCCTCTCCCTTTTCCTCTCCCCCCCCTCCCCCCCCCCCCCTGCCCTTCGTCTTGCATCTCCCATTGCCATCATATGGATGCTGATTGCATATCCAGGAAGATCTCTCGGCTGTTGACAAGGAGTTCATCATGCGGACACCAGGCATGCAACAGCTGATTTGTGCCCAGCCTCCCCCCGTCGGTGGTCGACGCGGGGATACGATCCAGAAGCGGTTTTTCGACCTTCGACGTCGAGGTAGGCAATCCTCCAAGCCCGCCGCGATGTCAAGCCGGACCAGCGCGCGCGCTGGTCGTTTGTTTATTTACACCAAGTTCACTCAGCGCCCCCCTCCTCGTGTGACCCCATGCCCTGTTGAGTCGCGAACACCTTCCCTTGTATCTCACAATTCTTTGTGGTGCTACCCCCGTGTGCAATGTTTATTGGCAGTGCGCCCTATGGAGGTGGACCATTGAGGGCCAGAGATGGGGGAATCCGTACCTTGCTGTCATGCCGGATATTATGCACCAGGCGGACCTGGGCCTGCTGGACCATATTGTGAAGTGCATCCGACAGATTGTCCCAGGCGAGCTAAAAACCCTTGACGAGTAAGCCGGCATCCCATAACTGAAGCATCCTCTCCTTTTTGTGTCTATTCGTTGTATGGGCTATTAGACAGCGGCCCTGCAGCCCCATCTTTCTCGTGCTCCACTTGTCCTCAGCACCATCTGTCCTGCCCCACCCCGGTTCCAAGTTTATACCCCTATACTCTGCATGTCTCTCCCTCCCTGACAGTCGCCTAAAGGATGTTCGTGTGGCCACCCGCATTCCATGTTTGAGGCTGCCACTGAGCGCCTATTTTGTTAGCGGTGGCGCCCAGACGGCTGCCTTCGAGCACAGAGCTGTAATGCAGGTATGACTCCGGCTAACTTTGCAGTGATGCACCCAACTTGGGTGCGCCACTACGAAGTTCCCCCTTGCTACTTCACACCACCTATGTCTCATCTACCGTCCCACCTTGTGCACACCGGCGCCCCGTTCCCTTTGTTCCCTCCTGCTCAACGCATCTCTACCCCTCCCCCATCATTGCTGCACCTCTACCACCCTTCATGAACCCCCCCTGTCCATACTTCACCACTGCCAGTGTTGATTCTTTTATGCTGCCCAATCCTTTTGGCCGTCATTGGGAGCGTCACCTCCACCGCGACTACATTTGTTAGTCACCTCATTGCCTCCACAGACAATGCCTCCACAGACCAAACATGCCATGCACCACCCCACACACCCTCTCCACCCCCACCCCCCCCCACCCCCCCCCCCCCCCCCTCCCCCCCTCCTTGCTCCCCACGATTCCACCACCCCCGCCGTGTTTTGCAGGTCCTAATCTTCCTGGTCGCCGACAAGCTCGGCGCGCCTCAACTGGAGGCAATCAGAGCGTACCTGGACTGGTACCTAGCCTGCTACGCCCCATCTCACACCGAACGCTCCCTGCATGCGTTGCAGGGAAAAACAGAGAGGTATGTTCACCCGATCCTTACTCTGCCTTATTCCTATCTCGCTCACCGCCCCCTGCTGGTCCTTGTGCTCCTCGCCTAGTCAGTCGTTTTATATCTGTCGTGCTCTGAACATCTCCTGAACGTCTCTTATTACGATGGCCACACCGTTGCAGGCTTGTGGAGCTTCTTAAGTCGGCATTTCCGGAGCAGGTTTCGGCCTGGAACCTCATCAAGACCCACCTTATGCCCCACTTTATAGATTCGATTCGTAGGGCAGGATATGTGCAGGAGTACAGCACGAACGTCTTCGAGCACCTGCATGGACCGCTCTTAAAACAGATCTATAGGCGCTCGAACAAACGAAACGTAGATGTCCAAATAATGAAGCACCACGAAATGCGTCTAGACTTCACCTGCATTGATGAGAACGAGAACGCACGACAAACAGCCATGCAAAAGGTAATGTAGCTGCCAATGTGTGCCTCATCTTGTTCGTGCATGCTTAATTCGTGACTGCTTCCCACGTGCAGGCGATCCAGGGAGGCATCAGAGTCATGACCAAGGATTCCTACTACTTCCCAGTGGATCCGGTGGTGGCAGTTAGGCCACGAAACTGGTTTGCACGGATGTGGACAGAGCAACACAGCGAGGCACATAGCAGTTTCCAGAATGCACTCGCACGGCATCCGGCGCGCTTCACGCCAACCATAGTCAGAGTAAGTAGCATGGCAACGAAGCATGTACAAGGGTTGCCTCAACCTCAATCTATCACTAACTAGGTAGCCACTTTATTCTTGCAGGCCCATACCACTCTCGCTATACCAGCAGCAGAAGAAGAGGGGTATGCAGGCACCGCACACTTCGTGAAAGCAACGCCCAGGTCCCACGACAAGCCCTGGTTTTCTGACGTGGCAATTAAGGGACTAACAGGTGACGGGCGAGAGATGGAGTGGTATGGACGACTTTTGTTGCTATTCCAGATCAAGAGGCGCGGGGTTGTCCATGAGCTGGCTTATGTGAGGTATTGGACTGTGACAGGTGAGGATGCAAAGACCGGATGTCGTCGCCTCCTCTGGACACCAGGACCTTCGCAGTATTCCGTCATCGACTGCGACACAATCAAGCGACAAGTCCATGTGGTGAAGTCGTTTCATAGCCAGAACGCTTTCCATATGAATAAGTTTTTGCTGATGTAGTAAGCCATTCTTAATAATAAGTGCTGAGAAAGCCAATGGGTGAATAAATTGTACACATACAACAATTCTTAACTTTCGTATTACTAGCAAGTAATACACAACCCTAAACTTGAAATTAGGTCTGAGTTTTGACCTAAACGAAACCAGAATACAGATGTTCTATCATGACTAAATTTCAGCGGATTTGAGTGAAGGTAAAGTCCGAATTCGTTGAGCCGAGCCGCGTTCAACTGGGCGAGATGGGCGCGAAGCACAATTAACCAATTGACAGCACTCGCGAGACGATTTCGTGAGGGGTTGGACGAAAATTGCGTGCCCCCTCCCCGCCAACCCAACTTCCGAAGCCAACTTCGCGATCACGCCACCAAAACAAAATGAGCCTTTTTTGTGATGAACTGAGCCGCAGCCTCGTGGGGGCCGATGTGGCTGCCCAGGACCCGCAGTCCAGAGTCGCGGAACGGGATGCCGGGGGGTAGGAGGGAGGGAGGGGGTTGGGATTGGGACCAGGCCGCGCACTTAGATGGGTTGTGCGTGAGGCCCAGGGGGGTCAGAGCGTCAGTGAGGTGCGTGAACGCCGCTGTGCTCACTGCCGGCTCGCCTAGCAGCGTGATGTCGTCAGCATACGCTAGGCACAGGACGCTGGGGTACGCTGCGGCGGTCGCTTGCAGGGCGGGGTGCATGGCGGCGGCAAAGAGCAGCGGACCCATAGGATCCCCTTGCCGGACGCCTCGAGCGCTGAGCAGGGGCGGGCTGTTGAAGCCGGCGTCGAGGTACAGCTGGGAGGGGGCGCCGTACGAGAGTTGGACGAAGGGTAGGAGAGGGCGGAGGGGGGAGTTATAGAGGCCCGAGACGATGGCGCTGCGATCAACGCTGTTAAAAGCGTTGGTGAGGTCGATCTGCAGTAGGAGCGAGGATGGTCGCTCGGTGGCGAACGCGCGGGCCCCGTGGATTATTGCCTCTCCGCCGGCCTTTACCGCGACGCCGAACTGCAGTGGGAGAAAGTGATTGCGCGCCCGATCCGCCATCGAGATGAGTCCTGCTTTGGCGGCAAGGCGGTGGAGGCACTCGCCCACGGCGATGGGGCGCGTGCCTCCGTCGGGTTTAGGGAAGGCGAGTAGGCGGCTGGCTGTGAGGAGTGCTGCTACGTCAGGAGTGGAGTCGCCCCGCAGCAATTGAGTTACGAGGATGTGGAGCTTGCTGGCGACGGCGCTGCTGGCGAGGGCTGCATCGCGAATGTGTTCGAAGCACATTCCCGAGGGGCCCGCGCCGACCCCGTTTTCGCTGCGACTCAGTAACCTGGTGAATTCTGCGAGCGTGAGGGAGGGGGGGACCTCCGACTCGGCGATGTGTGGCCAAGCGAGTGACTCAGTCAGCGGCGGTGGATGCTTGGTTTTCAACGCCTCGAGGACTTCCTGTGTTGACTCGCTGACCGGTGTCGAGTCGAGGGCCAGCAGGGCGCGCCTCAGGCTGCCTCGGCGGACCAGCCCCTCGGCTCGAGATATTTTGCCGAGGGTGTCCCCTGTGTGACGTGGCGCCGGTGGGTCGTGGATGGCGTCCACCGCTGCCAGGTAAAGCTCGTGCCAATCGCCTGCCAGGAACTGCTGGAGCCTTTTTTCCACCGTGGGCCAGTCAGGGTGCTTTGGCGAGTTGAGGCGAAGTGTCAGTCGAGGTGCGAAAAGTAACAGGCGCCAGCCTGGCAGGCTGGTAGGTTGGGCTGCGAGGTGGAGGAGGGGTGTCAGCAGGACGAGGGCGAAAAGCTGGCGAAGTTTGGGGGGGATCTTGCGGGAAAGGGGGGGTTGGCGACTGTCGCAGAGGAGCCCGATATCCCAGCTGGCTACCCCCGCGAAAAGCTGTTCGTTGGCAGCTAGCTCTGCTGGCGGAATTTGTCGCTGGGGTTGGCTGGGCTGTTCTGTGGGGTCCCGCTCGTTCCGTGCGTTCGGCCTGTTTTCAGCCGCGGGAGCTGGGGCGTGCCGTGTGCGTCGCGACGCTTGTCCCCGAAATGCTCCGTCTCGAGCGTCCCCTTCGGATCCCTCAGTGCCTGACTCGTACTGTGATTCCTCTCTATAAGTCGGGTCCCTCCTCTCCTCCTCGTCAGTTGCTTGTTCCCTCCGTCTCGCCCTTAAAGCCCGTCCTGCAGCCCTCTGGAAGTCGTTCACTGGCCCTCCCCCTGCCATGAGCTCGTTTGCCCTGCTGCGCTCTCTCCGTTGACCTCCACCCCGTCCCGGGTCTCCTCGCGGCGTTTGTCGCGGCCCGAGGCGCGTCCCTGCCGTCGGTGGGGTGCGGCGGTGAGTGCTCGATGGGAAGCGAAGGGGGGTTTCGCGGCCGTCAGGGGCAATCCGCCGATCTGTCGAGCTCGGCTGATAGCGGGCGCCCCCAAGATCTGGCGAGCTTGGCCGCCTACTCCGCGCCGTTGTGGGAGCGGGGGATCCCCGCTCTCCGAAGCCAGCGGCAGTCGCCGGACCCCGTGTGTTCCCGTGCGGGGAGTGGTTCGGCGGCGCCTGCTCTGCGCGGCGAGCAGGGAGGGACCCTGGGGCCCGAGCGCGCAGAGCGTAGCGGTGGCCCAGCGGGGTCGTCGCCTCGCCACCCGCTGTCTCGGCCGCCGTCACCGCGCCCGCCGTCTCGGCCGCCCTCCCCCTGTCTGCGTTCGTGCTATTCGTCCCCACGGCGTCCGTCGCGTCCTGCCTCCCCGCGTCCGCCGTCGCGTCCGGTGTCCCCGCGTCGGCCGTCGCGTCATTCGTCGCCGTCGCCACCATCCCACGCTCTGCCTCAGCGGCGGACCGAGCCGCTGCCGTTCTTGCAGCTGCCGTCGCGTCGCTCTCCCCCCCCGCAGCCGGCTCCCCGCCGATCTCCGGGCTGTCTTGGTCCGCCTGCTGCACAGCCCTGGGGGACTCCTGGGGGCGGCGGCCGTGCTGGACCGCGTCGCGGCCGTCGCGCCGGCCTTGCCGCGCGGACGGCGGCTCTTGAGCGCCAGCTGGCGACCAGCGCGCGGACCCTTGAAGGCATTCTAAGTGGCGTTCAGGCGCTTGCTTCGACCGCGCCGATGGGAGGGGCTGCACAGACCGCGCCCGGTGCGTTGCAACCGCGTCCGTGTCATCCGTTCCCGCCTCTCCTCGCCCCTCCGCATCCGCCGTCGCTGTTTCCGGCGAGTGCGCCCGTGTGTTTCCAGCCGGCGTCGGCGCTCCTGGGACCTCCGCCGTCTGTGTACCGCGGGGCTCGTCTTCCCATGGCGCCTCCCACCCTGGACACACCGGCGGCCTCCAGTGGAGCGCTCCCCGAGTGGCAACCACCTCCGCAGTCCTTCGTCCCCGATCACTGGGCTCCGGGGCTTCCCGCCCGTGCGTCGGGTGTGGGGGTGTATGGGCCCTTCGTGCCACCTCGTCGACTGGCGGTGTCCCCAAATGGAGTTGAGGAGGGGGCAGAAGCAGCGGAGACGGGGGGGATGGAGTCGTCGGAGGAGATCTCCCCCGGGTTCCGTGCCCAGTCCCGGACCCAGCTCCCAGTGGGTACGCGGAGCCAACCGGGGGCGCAGGAGGACGGTCTGCCAGGCAGGCGGCAGACGGGGCAGGTGGTCGCGGTTCCAGCAGCCACGTTCCGTCGGATGTGCCAGACGAGGAGGGCGTTTGGGCTGCTGGCGGTGGTCGTGGAGGCGACGCACTCCGCGCTGCTGGGGTCAGAGAGCTCCCGAAAGATGCAGCACTCACACTTGCGGACGAGTTCGGACGCGCTTGCGGACCTCGTGGTGGTGATGGGGCAAGCGCTGCCCGTGCCCGGCCCGGGAAATGGCTTGGACCCGGCCGTGGCCGCCGCAATGAAAGCGATGTCGGAGAGCATCGCGTTGGCGTCAGCCGTAGATCTCGCAGGCAGCTGCGCGTCCATGCTGCGGGTGCTGGTGGGCCTACTGTCGGCGCAGCTGGAAGAGGCCGCGGGGTTCGAGTGACGGGGTGGCGTCTCGCGTACGTTCGCGGGCGGCCCGCGTCAGCGGCCGTCTGGGAGGTTGGCGAGCGTCCCGTCAGTAGTAGGAGTCCCTCCATGCTGGTGGCATTGGAGCGGGCGCGGTAGGGATTTGTTGTGCCCTTGGGGCTTGGTGCTTGTATTGAAAACGGAGTAGTCGTTTCCTGGTGTTCTTGCCGTCCCCGAACGCGCGGCCGAAGGCCGCGCTGCGAGCGGCGGCGGCCGGAGGCCGCCGACGCGAGCCGCTGGCAAAGGAAGGAGAAATGAGAACTGAACTCAAAACAGAGGAGAATGAGAGGGAGAGGGCCTTATATAGCTTGGGAACCCATGCTCTCTCTCTCTCGCTCTCTCTCTCTCGCTCTCTCCGCTGGCAAAGGAAGGAGAAATGAGAACTGAACTAAAAACAGAGGAGAATGAGAGGGAGAGGGCCTTATATAGCTTGGGAACCCATGCTCTCTCTCTCTCGCTCTCTCTCTCTCGCTCGAGCCGCTGGCAAGGAAGGAGAAATGAGAACTGAACTAAAAACAGAGGAGAATGAGAGGGAGAGGGCCTTATATAGCTTGGGAACCCATGCTCTCTCTCTCTCTCTCTCTCTCTCTCTCTCTCTCTCTCTCTCTCTCTCTCTCTCTCTCTCTCTCTCTCTCTCTCTCTCTCTCTCTCTCTCTCTCTCTAACTCTCATTCCACTCCCAGGGGGATAGAACCAGCGCAAGCACGTGGACAGTGCGTTTGGATCAAGTGCATCCAGAGTGGTCGCCCGTCTGTTTTTCTCCCATGCTGTATTCCCGCTCATTTCATTCCCAGGGGGATAGGACCAGCGCCAGCACGTGGACAGTGCATTTGGATCGGGTGCATTCGGAGTGGTCACCCGTGCTTCGCTATACAGACTACGTGCTTTTTGGCATTGGCCCATGGTACACTATTGTGAGTTTTATATGCAATCAAATGATGCAATACGGTGTACATTGGTCACCTGTGCTTCAATGTACAGACTGTGTGTTGTTTGGGATCGGCCCGTGGTACACTATTGTGAGTTCAGAGGTACGCCATTGTATGTCATATGATGCTCTATAAGACGACAACACAATACAGTAAACTATGGAGGGCTTGCCCGTGCTTGGCCATACGGCTGTTAAAGAAGCACAGGCGAACACTTCTAATGGCCGAGGTCATTTTGCCCCTCCTACGGCGCCTAGCCATTATGCAGACAGCTCTCCATGGAGCCACCCTCTTTGCACCTCCGCTTCCAATGCTCAGGCCAATCCAAAGGGGAGGCACTGCATGGTTGGCAACAAAGAGCGACCCAACACGCACATCGCTCAGCACGAGTGCACAGAAATCTATTCTCCGTTCGCCCCACCTCACCACGCAGGCTGATTCCAAGAAGTGGCACTGCATGCTTGGCAACAAAGAGCACCCCAGAATGTGCTACGTAGAGACCATGCTGACAGCCCTCCATATGTCACTTACTTTACACGCAGACGCAGCATCAACTATGCCGCATGATTTCATCATGCGCTATCACATTCTGTCTGTCTCCCATCCTATGTTTCTCTCTTGCATATGTGGTTTGTATATGCAAATGCATTTGTGTTGTGCGTTTTGGACTCTGTGAATGAGTGTAATTTCTGTTTTGCTTGAGCAGATCTCCGAAAGATTCTTCGTTTGGAAATATGTTCAATGTACCAAGAGTCGCTCAATTTTAAAAAGCCCTGAAAAATCAAAGTCCATACACTTTTGCTATATTGCTGCAGTGACAATGAAAGTCAGTGGGGCAATAAAGAGTACACGGACCCCTTTGCCCCTCCACGTCCCCGTGCAGGCGGATCCCAAGAAGCGGCACTACATGGTCGGCAACAAGGAGCGTCCGAGCGGCCCCACATGCACCGCCTGGCACAAATGCCGTCATCTCCCTTCCACCCTTCACCCTGATCCTTCCTCTACCCGCACTACTCAGGCGGATCCAAAGAAGCGGCACTACATGGTTGGCAACAAGGAGCGGCCCAACATGCACCACCTAACCGCCATGCAGACAGCCCTCCACACGGTCGCTCGCTTCACCCGCAGCATCAACTACTCGGGCATGCCCATGCTGCTCACCTACTCCCCCGTGCACAACCACGTGCGCGTCAACAGTACCGCGCCGGAGCTCGGCTGTAGCTCGTTCATGCGGCCGGTGGCGGCTGATGCCCTGCAAGGCGCAGAGTGGGCTACAGACGCCCGGGAGGCACGAAACGCACAGATCGAGGTGAGAGTGCTGGGGGCTGAGGGGGGTGCGGTGGTATTGGCTGTAGCGCGTTACAGATGCCCTGGAGGCGCCAAGGGCACACATAGAGGTGAGCGCTGGAGGGGTGATGGTTGGTGAACAGCCGAGTGCGGCTGTAGTGCGAGCATGCGGCTTCTCCCTCGGGATGGCCTGCAAGGCGCAGAGTGGGCTGCAGATGCGCTGGAGGCGCGAATTGCACAGGTAGAGGTGAGAATCATGGGGTGCTGAGGGGGGCGCGGTGATATTGGCTGTAGCGCGTCACAGCCACCCTGGAGCGCTAAGGGCGCGGATAGAGGTGAGATTTGGATGGATGGTGGTGGTTGAACAGCAGTGCACTGGAGCTCTGCTGTAGGCCGTTTCGCAGGGTGTTTTTGAGATTTCTCAAAAACACCCTGCAAAATCATGGTTATTGAACAGCAGTGCACTGGAGCTCTGCTGTAGGGCGTTTCCTGCGGCCGCTAGTGCCAGATGCACTGCAAGGTGCAGAGTGGGCTACGGGTGCACTGGATGCACGAAGGGCACAGATTAAGATGAGCTGTGGAGGGGTGTTGAGGTGTGTTGTGCGGTTCAACAGGCTGTAGCACTCTCATGCTGCCGCTACAGCCGGAGGCTGTGAGAGCTACAGCTGGAGCAGAGTGGGCTGCAGATGCCTGGTTGGACGCTGTGTGAGTGCTCATTTTAAGGGGAGACTAGGTGGGGTGATGGACAAGGGGCGAGATACAGGCTTTGAGTGCGCTCAGTGCGTATTCTTGGAAGTAGCATCAGAATCAGATTCGCGCGATACAGTGCGTTGTCAAGTGCCGAAATGCGCATTTCAATGCAGTCCAGTTTGGTAACATGCGAATCTCATTCTGGTGATACTTCCAGGAATACGCCCTCAGTTGGGAAGCCAGGGAAACAATGTCAAGGTTAAAGATTCGGATGTTGAGGTACAGTGGAGGGGTGGGATGTTAGAGTGGTAAATTTGCTACAAACTTTGTGTACATCCGGGTATTTGGTTTATCTTATGGGTTGCAGGTGATGCAGCAAGCAAAGGAGTTCAAAGTGTTGGATGTGACGGCATTGTCGGCTTTTCGACCGGATGGGCATCTGCAAAACCATTGCGAATCTAAGAAGGCTGTAGATTGCTTGCATTGGTGTATACCTGGCATACCAGACACGTGGTCCGATATTATATATTCCTATGTTATGGAGTATATGTGAGAAGCCGGATTGCAGTAAACTACATCATTTATGATATGATCCATTTGCAAGCACCACAATAGCAGTATTTGCATGAGGCTATTCTATGTGCCGTGTTGGGTTGGGCCTTACTGGGTGATTCTGCAACAAGTACTATCCATCCAGGTGCTACACAATGAACATAAAAACGTATGCCATACTATGTTAATTAATAGGAAAAATTGATGTGCCCGAATTTTCATTCGAAGTCAAATGCCAAACCAGAATTAAGAGAAGGTAATAACAGGTGGGAGTTACAACCTACCTGCATGATTTGTGACATAGTTATATACAAGATCAGACCACATATCAGGCACACCAGGTACACACCAGTGAGCACAATCAAATCCGCCATCCCCTTTATTGAAGTTCTTGAGATGCGCATCAGGGCGGAAAAGAGTCGCGTATGTAATGTCTAGAATCTTGAAGTTCCTTGCTTTGCGTAGAATCTGCAAGGGCACTCAACAGAAGGAAACATTGCCAGAAAGGGCAGGCAACACCAACGGACACCCATGCCAACAACAGATTGATGCATTTGCACTTGAAGACTTACATTTCCACTCACGCACATGAAAGCATACACACATATCCACACACCAGAAATACCCATACACAGATGCTCTCACAATTCACTCCCCATTTCCCCCCTCCCTCCCTTTCCCCCCCCTCCCCCCTTTTCCCCCCTCCCCGAACAAAAAATCATGTAAATGTGAGACGTTCCTCACCATATTCCCATTCCCACCTGCACTTGCGCGTTCCGAGTCGTCATGTCGCTCACAGCCCACTCCCTGCGGTCCACCTGGCGCCACCCGATTGGCCGCCACGCGTCCGTGCAGTTATACTGCGCCCCTCTGGCCGCCTCGGAGCCAGCGAGCTCAAACCCATAATGGGAGGAAGTGTAGGTGAGAAACATGGGGAGGCCCGAGTACTTGATGCTGCTGAAGTGGTTGGTTAACGTGGTGAGAGCCGTCTGCATGGTGGTGCGCTGGTCAGGGGTCCACGCGAGCTGCGAGCTGTTGTTGTCGCTGAGGAGATAGTGTCGCTTCTCCTCCCGGGCCTAGAGGGGGGAGGGATGGCGGGGGGAGAGATGGAGGGGGGAGGGATGGTGGGGGGAGGGATGGCGGGGGGAGAGATGGAGGGGGGAGAGGTGGAGTGGGGAGGGATGGCGGGGGGAGGGATGGAGGGGGGAGAGATGGTGGGGGGAGATATGGTGGGAGGAGAGATGGAGGGGGGAGGGATGGAGAGGGGAGGGATGGGAGTGAGGAAAGATGATGGAGTTGGCACATGGGAGAATGGATGGAGGATGGATGGAACAATGGAGATGGCCCAAGGAGGGCGATGACTTTGTGGACGGCGAAGATGTGGAGATGTGGACGGTGAAGAGTGAGATGTGGAGGTGGAGTGCGGGCAGTGTTAGAAGAGGAGGGAGATGGGGAGTAGGGAGGGCGAGAGCGGTAGAGAAGGTGAGAGGGATGTGAGTGAGTTTGCATGCTGCTATGTTATAAGCCGACTCGACCCAGAGCAATGTATACACTGGCGTATCAGTAACCAGTGCTCATTACAAGCTGACTCGTTGAAGCCGTTGACCCAATTTGCGGGATTTGCCTCTGAAAAACGCACTCATGCACCACACCAGCTCGGGAAAAGCAACGCAGCCAAATAGTTTGAAAGGGACGAGTGCATTTTGGGACTTCAGGGTACGCAATCCAACTTTGGGCCTCAAAATCGATAGTCGAAAATTTCAGCCATCAATTTCGACAAACTCGGCCAGTGCTCTTGGCCCAAATTCGGAGGGGACGGAACCCAATCTCCCGACACACTTTTGCATGACCCTATTTCTCCCCAAGTTTTGCTGGGCGCAAGATAAATAATCATGAACAATTTGGGCCAACGGCTTTAAGATGAACGCAGACTGGTGCTGCGGCGTCCCCAATCCAGCCATACACATCAACCCAACCCAACGTACACTGGTGTACCAATAGCCGGTGCTCATGACCACATAGTCTGTGAATGGCAGCAGGTCAGCCCACTCCGGATTCACCCGATCCAGCCACACCGTCCACGTGCTCTTCACGCTCCTCTCGCCCTGGGGAGAGAGAGAATGGGGGCACGAGTAGGGGCGGGGTTCGGAACGTCAGGCACACTGTCCACTTGCTCTTCACGCTCCTCTCGCCCTGATCAGGGGAGGGGAGAAAGAGAGCAGGTTAACAGAGGGAGTGAAAAAAAGGTAGACCAGCCCACTCAGAATACACTCGATCCAACCACGCAATCCACGTGCTCTTGACGCTCGTCTTGCCAAGGAAGGAAAAGAAGGAAAAGCTACATGGTTGAGAGCACAAGATACATACACTTGAAAAAGCATGGCTCTATAGCTGATTGCCCTTGTACGTACAACGGGTTCCCCCGTACAGTCACATGCTTCATATATCATGTTAGACGCTTGGCATTTTCTTATCCTGTTATACATGTCGGTTCGCCATAGAGCAGGAAGGCTGAGGCGATGCGGACGATGGCGGCATTGTAAGATGCACACACGTACCGTACAGTCACATGCATGCCATTGCTCGATGGCCGCCTTTCATTATACGCACATCTGGTTCCCCGTAGAGGAGGAAGGCCGAGGCGATGCGGATGATGGTGGTGTTGTGGGAAGGCACCCGGAAGCCCCTTGCAGGGATTCCAGTTTTGAAAAGAGAGCCGTTGAAATTCTGCAGGCGCCGGGAAAAAGGGGGCGGTGGGGAAAAAGGGAGTGGGGGAGGAGAGGGGGAAGGGGGAAGGGGGAAGGGGAGGGGAGAGGGCGCAGGGGAGGGGGGAGGGCAAGAGAGGCAGGGGCAATAAAGAGGGGTGAGAGGATGGAGTAGGAGGAGGCAGGAAAGCCCTGGCGTGCAGGGACGTGTCAATTACGAAATGCGGGAGAAACATGTTATGTGATTAATAAGTGGGCGTCAGCAGTATAAGATTCAATCACATATGTCCCAAGCAGGGATTACATAGTGGAATATAAGAGAGATAACCGTGCTTCCCACCTGTGCCTGTGCTGTGATTATCATGGTAGACCTTTACGAGGTAAAATTACAATAGATTTATTATATCGCTGTATGATATGGAATAGCGAAACAATAGTGGACAGTGCGTATGATGTAATATTGATATTATGTTCAAGTAACCTATAGAAACCACTTTGTTACCACCATACCCGCGAATCTTCCACAGATTCGATGAGGCGTCTGATGGATGCATGGGGGTTGAGGGCATAGGGCCGTAACCACGATGCTTCCACAACAGCCCC
This sequence comes from Closterium sp. NIES-67, assembly GCA_027943415.1. Lineage (NCBI taxonomy): Eukaryota > Viridiplantae > Streptophyta > Zygnematophyceae > Desmidiales > Closteriaceae > Closterium > Closterium sp. NIES-67. Next base: position 208,886 of record BQMB01002295.1, on the reverse strand, counting down.
CTCACCTCACCTGAAATGGTGGTTACCACCTCACCTGACATGGTGGTTACCACCTCACCTGACATGGTGGTTACGACCTCACCTGACATGGTGGTTACCACCTCACCTGACGTGATGGGCACCTTACCTGGGTCACTGCGACAGACTCCACGAGGCATCTGAAGGACGCATGCAGGTTGAGGGCGCAGGGTTGCCCACACTGTTGCTACGTATCTGGCATGGTTACCACAGCACGGTAACCGCGATAACACGGGTACCACCACCATATCTGGGTCACTGCTACAGACTCCATGAGGCATCGGATGGACGCGTGCAGGTTGATGACACAGGGTTACCAGCATATAACCACGTGTAAAGCGCGATTACCACCTCACCTGACATGGTGGTTACCACCTCACCTGCGTGACTGCGACGGACTCCACGAGGCAGCGGATGGACACATGCGGGTTGAGGGCACAGGGTTACATGGCACAACAACATACAGTAACCACATGATAAGGTGGTTACTGCCTCACCTGCGCCACTGCCACAGACTCCACGAGGCAGCGGAGGGACGCATGCAGGTTGATGGTACAGGGTTACCAGCATGGTTACCACCTCGCCTGACATGGTGGTTACTGCCTCACCTGTGTCACTGCAACGGACTCCACGAGGCAGCGGAGGGACGCATGCAGGTTGATGGTACAGGGTTACCAGCATGGTTACCACCTCGCCTGACATGGTGGTTACTGCCTCACCTGCGTCACTGCAACGGACTCCACGAGGCAGCGGAGGGACGCATGCAGGTTGAGGGCGTAGGAGTCGCCGACTATCATCAGCACCTTGTTGCGCAGCACCGCCAGGAAGGATGACGGGTCGAAGCTGGTGGGATGGGGATGGGATGATAGAGGAAGAATGAGGGGTTGAAGCTGGTGGGAATAGGTGGAGGGACCATCAGGTTGAGGGTGTAGGAGTCTCTGACTATCATCAACACCTTGTTGCGCTGCACCGCCAGGAAGGACGCAGGGTCGAAGCTGGTTGTTAGGGGGGTGTGGGTTGGGGGTTGGGGGGACTGATGAGAGAATTGCCTTGTTGCGCAGGAGAGCGAGGAAGGACGAGGGGTCGACGCTGGTGGTTAGGGGGGGGGTTGGGGGGGAGGTTTGGTTTGGGGGGACTGATAAGAGAATTGCCTTGCTGTGCAGGAGCGCAGGAGGGCGAGGAAGGACAAGGGGTCAACGCTGGCGGGGGAATGGGGAGAGGGGTTGTGGAGAGTCCAAGAGGGAGGGGCGAGGGGCTGTGGTGAGGGGCTGTGGCGAGGGGCTGTGGTGAGGGGCTGTGGTGAGGGGCTGTGGTGAGGGGCTGTGGTGAGGGGCTGTGGCGAGGGGCTGTGGTGAGGGGCTGTGGTGAGGGGCTGTGGCGAGGGGCTGTGGTGAGGGGCTGTGGTGAGGGGCTGTGGCGAGGGGCTGTGGTGAGGGGCTGTGGTGAGGGGCTGTGGTGAGGGGCTGTGGCGAGGGGCTGTGGTGAGGGGCTGTGCTGAGGGGCTGTGCTGAGGGGCTGTGCTGAGGAGGCGCAGGAGGCGGAGGAGGTGGAGGAGGCGTAGGAGTCGCCAACTATCGTGAAATCCTCGTTGCGCAGCACAGCCAGCAAGGACGCGGGGTCGAAGCTGGTGGGGGGTGGGGGGAGATGGGGATGGGGATGACGTGAGGCAAAATGAGGGGCTGAAGCAAAATGAGGGGCTGAAGCAAAATGAGGGGCTGAGGCAAAATGAGGGGCTGAGGCAAAATGAGGGGCTGAGGCAAAATGAGGGGCTGAAGCAAAATGAGGGGCTGAAGCAAAATGAGGGGCTGAAGCAAAATGAGGGGCTGAAGCAAAATGAGGGGCTGAGGCAAAATGAGGGGCTGAAGCAAAATGAGGGGCTGAAGCTGAAGGCAGTCATTGTTGCGCAGTAGAGCAAAAAAGGATGAGGGGGCGAAGCTGGTGGGGTGGGGATGGGAGAGGAAGACTGAGGGGTTGGAGCTGGTTGCAGGGGGGGGGGAGGGAGCTGGTAGGGGGAAGAGGCGAGGAGGAACCTACACTGGTGATTCCGGGTGTGACTGGTGTTGCATGCGGGTGGGAGATGGCATTTGCAAGATTCCTATCGTGATTCTGGGCGAGCGTCGATGTTTCATGCTGGCGGGAACGACACACTACAGATGGAAACGACTCATGGTTTGAGGCCTTGGCCGGCAGTGATCCACCATTTGAAGCTACAGCCCTCAGTGGCTCACCGCTTGAAGCTACAGCCGGGGATGCGCCATCATTAGTCCAGGACTTCAAGTTTTCCCTGCCAGTTCCTCGCCCAATCATTGTAGTACATGTCAATGCTACAGATGTATGAAACTCCTGCTCGACATCCCATCTTGATTCTGCCGCTGCCACCTTCACTATTTCTGATTTATTACACATTTCCACTGTCTGCTTCCGACGTGAGGAGTCTATTTTTGAGGCGCCTAAAAAATACACATTTCCACTGTCTGCTTCCGACGTCCGAGTATTGATGAGTGTGCGTACAAAGGAGGCCACTGTCAAGATACACGCTGGGGTTGCCCTTGGTCCTCGGGGAAGGGTCACAGGTGCAGAGCCTGGGGGGTTATGGGCGCACTTACCCGCTACTTAACAAGCCCTTTTAACTCAGTGGTCTGTGACTGAGTTCTGATGTGGTGCTTGAGGCTAATCCACCTGTTATTCTCACGGTTGTAGTGCGTGTCAATGCTCGTACAACTGACAATGAATAACTGCTTGACGCTAGAGCTGAGGTTGCCTTACCGTTTCAAGTTACAGCCGGGGATGCGCCACTCGTAGTCCAGGTACTTGAGGTTTTTCCGCCCGTTATTCTCGCAGTTGTAGGTCGAGTCAATGCTCTTACAGCTGACGCCCGTGTACCGCCGTGGCTGCCAGCGAGTGCGCACCCACCTGGGGGGCAATAGGAAGAGGGGGAAAGAGGGGAGGGGGAGAGGGGGAGAGGGGGAAAGAGGGGAGGGGGAGAGGGGGAAAGGGGGGGGGGGGGGAGAGGGGGAAAGAGGGGTGGGGGAGAGGGGGAAAGGGGGGGGGGGGGAAGAGGGGGAAAGAGGTTAGGAGTGAGGGAGTAACAGCTGAGGCCCGTGTGCCGCCGCGGCTGCCAGCGAGTGCGCACCCACCTATGCGGGTGAAAGGGAAAACGAAGGTGGAAGGTGGGGAGGAGGAGGAGCGTGGGAATAGTCGATGCATCCACAGCTGACGTTTGAGTCGACGAAAAAGTCCCCTGAAGGGGGGGAAAGGGAAAACGACGGTGGGTAATGTGGAGGAGATGGAGCGAGAGAAGAGTTGATGCTTCCACGCGTGAGGAGTCTATTTTTGAGGCGCCTCGAAAATAAACTCCTTTTGAGGCGCCTCAAAAATAGACTCCTCTCGACGGTGGGTAATGTGGAGGAGATGGAGCGAGAGAAGAGTTGATGCTTCCACAGCTGTAGCACCCAGCTGTAGCCGTGTAGCGGCGCGGCTACAAGTGGGTGCGCACCCAGCTGAAAGGGTGAAAATGCAAGGGCAAGTGGGGCAAGAGGAGACAAAAATGTGGATCTCCCGTATATTGTAGGTATAGTTGTTCGTATAGCAAGGCTACTCCGTAGCAGACGTACCTATGCCGTACCTACTGTATATCTACTCCGTATTTCTGGTCCTGTTGTTTTGGGACAAGAGACGAATTGACGATGGAATGAGGAGAGAGGGTTGATGCTACTGTAGCTGTGGCCCGTGTAACGCCGCGGCTGCCAGCGGGTGCGACCCCAGCTGCACGACAGACGGAATAAAAACGCGATAGAGAGTGAGTGGATAGCAGCTGTAACGAGGAGGAGGAGGAGGAGGAGGAGGAGGAGGAGGAGGAGGAGGAGGAGGAGGAGGAGGAGGAGGAGGAGATCGAATGAGCGGATCGCAGCTTACCGGCCGGCGTTCATATTGCAGCGGCTGGCACCCGCTTTCGGTCTGGCTGCTGTGATAACCCTATCGGCTGCGGTAACCCCGGATGTGGTAACCCCATCAGCTGCGGTAACCCCATCAGCGGTGGAAACCCCATCGGCGGTGGAAACTCCATCGGCGGTGGTAACCCCATCGGCGGTGGAAACCCCATCGGCGGTGGAAACCCCATCGGCGGTGGTAACCCCACTGGATGCGGTATCAGTAACGGACTCCGACATCGTTAGATCAGCTGGCGATATCGCAGCAGATGATGGCGACGCTTGCAGCAGTAACAATGTAACCGACAGCAGCATCGGTAACAGTGTTGCTGACAGCAGGCGCGGAGCCATGGAAGCGAGTAACAGCTGATGAGGCCACGTGGTGCTAGAGCGGCCACGCGGCGACACCTTAGTGGCGAGCTGCAGTGTCGCGATAGACGATTTTTGAGGCGCCTCAAAAATTGCAGTGTCGCGATGGACGAGCATGTTCTGTTGGTCGCGATGTTTCTAGTAGTCAAACGACGTAAACGTCGATGTTTATTCAACCTCTTTCGAACGCAAAATATCGTATCGAACCGTAATCGGGCGTACTTTCGTGACACGCCTTCAGCTGTAACGGATTATGCGGACTGGAAGTAACGCTATCTTCCGTCCGTGCGAGACTGTCAGTTTGACAGAGCAAGTGAGAAGTGCCACCCCCACCCCAGTCAAGGATGAGAGAAATTGGCCGAGTGAATCGATTTGATGATGAAGAGTGGGCAGGACTGCACGAGGAGAGTAGCTAGCGAGACTGAACTGAAGGTGGTGCAATGAATGAAATGGGGGTCACGGCTCACGACACGACTCACGACGACTCACAAATCACATTTCACAAGTCACCACCACCCCGAGCCCACCCATGTCCAGTGCGCCACTGCCCACTGCCTGCCCCTGGTCTTCTTCACTTGTGCATGTATGGAAACGATGGAGGAAGTAAGCCGTTGATGTGTGAAAATCTGTGGAAGAGCTCGTTTTCCCCTCAAACCAAGAGCGAACCGTTCTAGGTTCAAGACGCATCGTTCTGGAACGCAAAGAAACTCACTGAAATGCACGGAAGTGTTTTGGTGTGAATTTGGTGGGGTGGGTGTGTCTGAAGTGTTTTCCGAACCGCGAATTTGGGTGTACGCCGAGTCGCTGCGCGGTGTGTGTGACTGCATCGAGTTCAGGGTTCGTAATTGAATTGCAGTTCGCATCAGATAATGTGTAGAAAAGTGGTGGTGTTGTCTAAGCAAATGCACAACTAAAATTATATCACTTTGCAAATCCTTACTACCTTGCTATACCTTGTATATTGAACGTGCCGCACTACACCCTTACCAGCAAACCCATCAGAATGACATGGAAGAGGATAAATTTGGGCTATTTGGACGGAATGTAACACGCCCTAAATATACGATCACTCCAAAAAGTAGCACGTGCACAGTTGTATACACACTAGCTGCCATTATTGAATTTAGCTAACCACTCCCATGTCACACCTTAGGAGGCTTCACATGGCGCACCACCGAGCCCGCCCCCTCTTTAGTCACAAGCACACCAAACATATCCACCTTCTCCACATCCTCCGTGCTCACAAACGCATAGTCGAACCACCCACGCCTGTCCGTGTACCCATCCTTGTAAAACTCCGCCCCACCCCTCTTCCCCCCATTGCTGCTGCTGCCAAGGGGATGAGAAAACCCTCCTGCCTTCGGGCGGAAGAAAACTTTCACGTACGCCCCAGGCAGTGGCACCAAGGCCCCTTGAGCTGATTGCAGCCTGCCTGCTGCTGCTGTGTTTCCACCTTCACTAGACCCATCTGTAGCCACAGGCGTGGGTGTGGGGATGCGTCGAAGCACTCGCAGTTGCCCAAGCCTCTCCACCACCTCGACCACGAGAGACTCGTGCACCGGCCTGTGACGAGGGATTGGGGGGAACAGGCGGTTGGCACAGGCAGGGAGAGGGATGGGACAGGCAGGGGGGGAGAGGGCGAGAGGTGGATGCAGGGATGAGCTGCAACGCTCGTGCAGCTGCCCAAGCCTCTCCACCCCCTCAACCACAAGAGAATCGTGCACCGGCCTGTGGGCAGAGGGGCAGAGACAAAGAGAGAGGGGAGAACACGGGTAGAAATCACGGGAAGGTGGGGTCAGACCATGGGGTGAGACCATGAGGTGAGACCATGAGGTGAGACCATGAGGTGAGACCATGAGGTGAGACCATGAGGTGAGACCATGAGGTGAGACCATGAGGTGAGACCATGGGGTGAGACCATGAGGTGAGACCATGAGGTGAGACCATGGGGTCAGACCATGGGGTCAGACCATGGGGTGAGACCATGAGGTGAGACCATGAGGTGAGACCATGAGGTGAGACCATGGGGTCAGACCATGAGGTGAGACCATGAGGTGAGACCATGAGGTGAGACCATGAGGTGAGACCATGGGGTGAGACCATGGGGTGAGACCATGAGGTGAGACCATGAGGTGAGACCATGAGGTGAGACCATGAGGTGAGACCATGGGGTGAGACCATGAGGTGAGACCATGAGGTGAGACCATGAGGTGAGACCATGAGGTGAGACCATGAGGTGAGACCATGAGGTGAGACCATGGGGTGAGACCATGAGGTGAGACCATGAGGTGAGACCATGGGGTCAGACCATGGGGTGAGACCATGAGGTGAGACCATGAGGTGAGACCATGAGGTGAGACCATGAGGTGAGACCATGAGGTGAGACCATGAGGTGAGACCATGAGGTGAGACCATGAGGTGAGACCATGAGGTGAGACCATGAAGACAGATGAGTGGAACACAAGATACGAGAAGAAAAGAGCAGGCATGGAGAGAGGGTGGGGGCACCTGAGGTGAAGATGTGTTGTGGCTAGCGAAACAGCACCTGAGGAGAGTAGTAGTGAGAGGAAGAGCGCACCTGAGGAGAGTAGTGGAGAGAGGAAGAGCGCACCTGAGGAGAGTAGTAGTGAGAGGAAGAGCGCACCTGAGGAGAGTAGTGGAGAGAGGAAGAGCGCACCTGAGGAGAGTAGTAGTGAGAGGAAGAGCGCACCTGAGGAGAGTAGTGGAGAGAGGAAGAGCGCACCTGAGGAGAGTAGTGGAGAGAGGAAGAGCGCACCTGAGGAGAGTAGTGGAGAGAGGAAGAGCGCACCTGAGGAGAGTAGTAGTGAGAGGAAGAGCGCACCTGAGGAGAGTAGTGGAGAGAGGAAGAGCGCACCTGAGGAGAGTAGTAGTGAGAGGAAGAGCGCACCTGAGGAGAGTAGTGGAGAGAGGAAGAGCGCACCTGAGGAGAGTAGTAGTGAGAGGAAGAGCGCACCTGAGGAGAGTAGTGGAGAGAGGAAGAGCGCACCTGAGGAGAGTAGTAGTGAGAGGAAGAGCGCACCTGAGGAGAGTAGTGGAGAGAGGAAGAGCGCACCTGAGGAGAGTAGTAGTGAGAGGAAGAGCGCACCTGAGGAGAGTAGTGGAGAGAGGAAGAGCGCACCTGAGGAGAGTAGTAGTGAGAGGAAGAGCGCACCTGAGGAGAGTAGTTGAGAGAGGAAGAGCGCACCTGAGGAGAGTAGTTGAGAGAGGAAGAGCGCACCTGAGGAGAGTAGTTGAGAGAGGAAGAGCGCACCTGAGGAGAGTAGTTGAGAGAGGAAGAGCGCACCTGAGGAGGGTAGTGGAGAGAGCGCCCGAGGTGACGTTGATGAGCACTGCTTCCGAGTCAAACTGCGATGGCAGCTGCACCACCACTCTGCCGCTGTATGTGCTTGCACCTGCAGCACCAGCGGCACCCGCAGCACCTGCAGCACCAGCGGCACCGCTGCCCTGTGGGTCGGGGTGGGAATGGAGGGAGACCATCCCACCAGGTGCAGCACTAGCGGCAGGAGATGCAGTGCCGACCACCGTAGACCAATTCGGCGCAACAAAAATCGATGAGGGACCGCCCACCCCATTCCCCCCCTCTCTTTCTCCCCCCCTCCTACTACCACCACCGGTGCTTCCCTCCCCGCCCCTCCCCCCAACGGCTGCGTCTGAGAGCAGCGTGAAGGGCGAGGAGGAGAAGAAAGTCTCCACGTCAAACGCAAACACATCCACTCGGAAGCTCGCCACATTCGCATACCGCACTCCCACCCCTGCTGCTGCAGCTGCCGTGACTGCACCAGGGGTGACTGCACCGAGCGTGACTGTACCGGGCACGAGCTTGGCCTCCAGGAAGGGCTCCTTGGTGGGCTTTGGCCCTGAGCTTTTCTTGAGGGAGAAGGGGTCCACTGCTGCGCTGTCTCCCTCTGCTGCCTCTGCCAACTGCGCCACGTCAGCAATGTCCTCGTCAGCTGTCCCAGAGGCTTCTGCTGCGTCTCCTACTGCGCCTCCTGATTCTCCACCTTCTGCTCCTCCTGCTCCTCCTGCTGCCCCTGCTGCTGCTGTAGCCCCTGTGAGCACCCAGTCATCGTCCTCCTCCCACTCCCAACCATCGCTTGATTCAGAAATCTCCATTCTGCCCAGCGATGATGCTTCAACCCCTTCCTTCTCGCTCTCCTGTCGCCCCAAGATTTTCTCCTCCTGGACTTGTCCTTTGATCTGCCCCCCACCCCGGGCAGCTCGGGCAGCCATCCAAATTTCAAACACCTGCTTGCCCAGGTCAGCAAAACGCTTCCTCCAGGAAACCACCGGGCAGCTTCCACCACTGCTGCTGCCGTGCTTGTCCACAGCGCGGTACTTTTTCGCAACTGCCCGGGCGACCACGGGCAGGCGGTCGGTCGGGCAGAGGAGAACATCGAGAAAAGCAGCCATGTAATCTGCAGCCAGCTGCACGTTAACTGTAGCGGGGCTGCCAGTAAGGGGGACAGCGGACTCAGCAGTTTCAGCAGCAGCCTCAACAGGGGCAGCACTCCCATTCCCACCACACAGAGCCACCCTCCACGGGCCGGGCAGGGTGAAAATCTTCCCCGACGCGGCCCGGAGGAACATGCAGTGCGCCTCCTTCACCCTGTCTTGCACCAGCAGGTAGTACGCCGCAGCCAGGCTCTCCTCTGGGCCCATCCCGCCTGCCCTCCGCACACACAGCTCCAGGAACCGCGTGTAATGCTCCAACAACTGCTCGTTCCATATGTCGCTCACCCCGGGCTCCTCCTCCCACCCTCCCTCCTCACTCCCCTCACTCCCCTCTCTCCCTGCTCCATCTCTTTCTCCCTCTCCCATCTTCGCTCTCCTCCTCCCCCCGTCCGAACCACTGATTCCGAACCTGTGGGCTCGGGGGTTCAGCAGCGGCATGAACTCCTCATGCTCGTACACCGGACCAAGCCCCGAGCCTATCCCCGAGCCTAGAATGCCGGAGCTGCCATTCAGTCGGTACCGAAGCGACAGCCTTGCTCCGGCGGCCCCAGGCTCGATATGCAGGAGAGAGGAGAGGAGAATGGGCGAGGAGAGGCGAGCAAGGAACGCCTGGTCATAGGCCAAGTACTCAGCTATCCCCTGAGGGTCCTTGTGGAGAAGAGAGTACTGCCAGATGGGGGGGGAGAAGAGCTTGCGGCGGCGGAGCAGGGAGGTGATGGAGTGGTAGAGGGGGGCGAGGGGCATGAGGGGGAGGAGGAGCGCGAGGTTGAGCGAGCGCAGGCTGGCGCTCTGCAGCATGCGCAGGATGTCAACCTCGTTGCCAGCCAGGCAGATCACCTCCCACAGCTCCGCTCTCCGTGCTGCTTCCTCCGCTGCTGATAGGGCTCCGGACCCATCTTGCCGCCTGTGCTGGCCTGCTGCTGCTGCTGATTCTGCTTCTAGCAGCAGGTGCTGCTGCAGCAGCGCCTCCCGCCTCTCCCTCTCCACCCTCTCATATTCGAGAGATGAGAGCACTGGGATGGATGCGGGTACGCCTGCTGCCACTGCCACCACCCTGACTGCACCCCCGTCCGCCTCCTCCCCTTCCCCTTCCCCTCCCCCTCCCCCCGACCCAGCTTCGGGCAGCAGGTGCGCAGGGAAGAGGGAGAAGGTTCCGGGAAAGGGGAAGTAGAAGAGCGCCGTGAAGACGCGCTTCTGGAAGGGGTGCAGCGGCGGCAGGCGTAGGCGATGGGTGGGGCGGCCGAGAGGGGAAATAGGCACAGAACCCTGGGGAACTTGGAATAGTAGCAGGAGAGGCGGGAGCGGGGCGGACTGGAGATTGACTACAACTATTTGGAGTAGGTAGCAGACGCTGGTGCGGTAGGGGGGGGAGGAGGGGAGGGAGGAGGGGTGGATGGAAGGGGTGGTGGAGAGAGAGGAGTGGAAGAGGGGGAGGGGGGTGGAGGAGGAGAGGAGGGAGGAGGATTGGGGGGTGAAGGGGGAGGAGGAGGCAGGGGCGAGGAGAGTGTGGATGGATTGAGAGAGGAGGATGGAGGGGACGCCAGGAGCAATAGAGGGGAGGAGAGGCAGCGGAGGAGGAGGAGAAGGGAGAGCAGAGGGCAAAGAAGCCTCTCTGTTTTCCTCTGCGCCTCCTCCAGCTGCTGCTGCTGCTGTTCCTCCTCCCACCTCACACAGCTCTTGCTTGTACACTACCATGGGCGATGCTGGTGTGATTGTAACAGACGGGCCTCTAAACGAGAACCCATGCTCCCCCCCCTCCACTGCAGCTGCAGCAGACCCTCTTCCTCCGTCCACCCTTCCCCCACTGCTCTCGTTACTAGCCTCCTCGTTACAAGCACCTCTCTGCCTGATCAAGCCCCCAAAGCGGAGCCCAAGGATGGAGAGAGCAGAGAGGGCAGCAGTGGCAGTGGGCCCCACATCGTGCAGCGAGGCCGGGACAAAGGGAGGGAGGGAGAGAGCAAAGGCGGAGAGAGACGCAAGGGGAGAGGCTGCACCAGGTTCGGCAGCCGTTGCAGCAGGTTCGGTTGCCGTGGCAGCAGCTTCGGCAGCGGCAAGGATGTGCCGAATGAAGTCAACCCAGAAGGGGGACGAGGGGATGAGGTCCGGCGTTTGATCTCTAAGATCGCGCTTAAAGTAGTGCGTCTCTGCGTAGCGCTTAGTAACGTCAACCTTGTGGGGGCGCTGGAGGGAAGAATGGGAGGTGAATGAAAAAAAGGACAGAAAGGGGATGAGCTTCGGTGTTTGCTCGCTAAGCGCGCACTTAAAATAGTGCATCACGGTGTAGCGCTTAATGACGTCCTTCTTGTAGGGGCGCTGGAATGGGTGGGAGGACAGAATTGAGAAGGGAAAGTACAGGAGGATAGTGTGACTGAGTAGGAGTTTGTGGCGGTGAATCTTGGCCATCTTGGCCACCTTATGTGCTAAGTGACGTCCACCTTATGTGTGAGTGTGAGATAACATACACACCCTCGCATTCGCGCTGCAATCATCTGTTGGCTCTCAAGGGCACACAGCAGCTAGAGCAAACACTTGCCACACAGAAGAGATGCCTTTTCCTCCACAGCAGCTAGAGCAGACACTTGCCACTTGGTAGATAGACAGTTAACATTGCAATCAATAGCTTCGTTTAATGCCAACAAAGTTACTGAGCTGCTTCAGGTACTAAGTTTTGGTGTTTCTTTGGCGTTTTGTGTTCATGCAACAGGGAAAGCAAAGATACGGCGGATGGAAGCAAGGGGGAGCAAAAGGCGATGCGGGTTTTAAAGTATGCTTACAGTATATGTATTTTTATTTGTGCAGCATTGTGCAAAGGAAAACAATGCGACTTTGATGCTGCCACATGCTCCTTGTGTAATGAGTCGACTCAAAAATCGACTCAAAAATCGACTCATTACACTTTGATGGTGCTACATGCTCCTCTGGAAATTCGTTCAAGGGGGGAGAAAAAACGTTCACTGAAGTTTGGCAATCTTGCTGAAGAGTTGAAAGCACGACACCAGTATGAAATAGACCCTGGGGTCATCATTTCAACCTTTCAGCAAAACTAGTAAACTCTAGAGAACACTTTATCTCCTCCTTTGAATGAATGTTCGGAGAAACATGTAGCAACATCACACTCTTATTTTCCTTGATTGCGCCACTCTTATTCTCCACAATGGTCTGTCAACATATTTTAAACCCCTAGCGTCCTGTGTCTTTCCCTTGCTTCCCTATACCCTTGCGTCCCTTCCCTATATCCTTGCCTTCTCTGACTTGGACACACAACACACAAACAACTTGAGAACAAAATACCTGAAGCAGCTCAGTCATTTTGTTGCCATGAGATGAAGCTCACATTCGTGCTGCTCTCACCTGCTGGCTCAAGGGCATGGGAAGCGATGCCTCCTCGGTCACAGCAGTCCTAGTGACTTTTGAGTCGAATCAAAAGTCACCTCGGTCACAGCAGTCGTAGTGACTTTTGAGTCGAATCAAAAGTCACCTCGGTCACAGCAGTCGTAGTGACTTTTGAGCCGACTCAAAAGTCACCTCGGTCACAGCAGTCGTAGTGACTTTTGAGTCGACTCAAAAGTCACCTCGGTCACAGCAATCGTAGCACCAAAGAAAACGCCCGAGGCAAAGCACCGGTGCTCACTTGTTGTTACACACCTTCGCGTTAGCGCTGCTCTCACCTGCTGGCTCAAGGGCGCGGGTAGAGATTCTGCCTCCTCCACAACAGCTAGAGCACCGAACGAAGGGCCGGAGTCAATCCGCTGGTACTCGCCCGGGGTGCCCATGGTGGCAAAGCACGACGCACAGAGGTCGTAGTCGTCACGACTGGGGGGGAAGGGAAGACAAAGGAGAGGGTTGGGCCGGCGGAAAAGGGAGAGAGGGAGATGGAGGGGAGTCAGGGCAGAAAGGTGCTCCCAAGGTAGAAAGGTAGAACGGTGCTCCCAAGGTAGAAAGGTAGAAAGGTACTCCCAAGGTAGAAAGGCGCCCCGCACATGATCATAGCTTTCACGGCTGGGGAGTGGGGAGAGGGTAGAGGGAAGGCGGACGGGAGCGAAGCAACATGAGGGAGAGGGGAGGGAAGTCCGGTGTGCCCATGGTGTAAGCAATTCCTTGGACATCTTCCAGTGAGCGCGGCAAAATGAGGGAGGACGGCAGCGAAGCAACATGAGGGAGAGGGGAGGGAAGTCCAGTGTGCCCATGGTGACACACCAAGACAGTAGTCATCATGGCATGGGGATTCACGGGGAGCCAGGAGTCTAGTTTTGAGGCGCCTCAAAAGTAGTCATCATGGGATGGGGATTCACGGGGAGCCAGGAGTCTAGTTTTGAGGCGCCTCAAAAGTAGTCATCATGGCATGGGGATTCACGGGGAGCCAGGAGTCTAGTTTTGAGGCGCCTCAAATGTAGTCATCATGGCATGGGGATTCACGGGGAGCCAGGAGTCTAGTTTGAGGCGCCTCAAAAGTAGTCATCATGGCATGGGGATTCACGGGGAGTCAGGAGGGGGATGAAGGGTGGAACAGGGAAGCAACTTTTGAGGCGCCTCAAAACAGGAGGAGGATGAAGGGTGGAACAGGGAAGCAACTTTTGAGGCGCCTCAAAACAGGAGGAGGATGAAGGGTGGAACAGGGAAGCAACTTTTGAGGCGCCTCAAAACAGGAGGAGGATGAAGGGTGGAACAGGGAAGCACGGTGTGCAACAAGCGGCAAAACTGGCGGCACGTCAATCTATCTTGGCGTGAATATGCAGGCTGAATAAGGAAGGCAGAAAAAGATCATAGATATGATATTGCTGGGATATTCTGTGTTTAGGGTGAGAGGGTTCACCTGTGAGAACGGAGAGGAGAGATCGTAAGTCAGCGGGAAGGCAGTAGTGAGAGGCTTGCACGAGGATGGTGGGGTGAAACGAGCGGACAGTGAGAGGCTTACACATGCGAGCGGTAGCGGGGTCCAACGATTGGATCGGCGCCGCAGCCGTCGCAGATGAAACGCATCCCTGCTGCTCCTCCTCCTCCCCCTCCCGGTGCTGCTGACATCGCCAGCATCTTAGGCTGCAGGGAGCCGAGAAGAACGAAGGAAAACTCAAGGTCGTTTTCTATTCTTCGTGTCATCAGAAAATTAGTTATCGCAGCGGATGCTACCATCTTGCCTGTCTCTATGGTTGATTTTTGTAATGAAACTCCCTACTTATCTCAGTGTCTTCTCGTTCTCGTCTCCATCACTACCTACCACCACCTACCTTCCGGCATTTCTGTCTCTCTTCCTCTTCCTCCAATTCCGCAGAACCCTCATCGTCCATACCAGCACCTCCATATTCCCCCAACTCTAGCTCCTCTCCGTATTCCTCATAATTTGAGCTAATTTCGTCCTCCTCTTCCTCCCCTTCCTCCTCTTCCTCTTTCTCCGTCGCTTCATGCAACTGCACACACGCATCGACGCCACGAGCAGCAAAGGCGAGCAGTCCCCAGGTGAGCAGCAGCAGACCAGCAGGAGGAGCAGCAGCGGAAGGAGGGGCAGCAGTGGAAGGAAGAGCAGCAGTGGAAGGAAGAGCAGCAGTGGAAGGAAGAGCAGCAGTGGAAGGAAGAGCAGCAGTGGAAGGAAGAGCAGCAGTGGAAGGGAGAGCAGCAGTGGAAGGGAGAGCAGCAGTGGAAGGAAGAGCAGCAGTGGAAGGAAGAGCAGCAGTGGAAGGAAGAGCAGCAGTGGAAGGAAGAGCAGCAGTGGAAGGAAGAGCAGCAGTGGAAGGAAGAGCAGCAGTGGAAGGAAGAGCAGCAGTGGAAGGAAGAGCAGCAGTGGAAGGGAGAGCAGCAGTGGAAGGGAGAGCAGCAGTGGAAGGGAGAGCAGCAGTGGAAGGAAGAGCAGCAGTGGAAGGAAGAGCAGCAGTGGAAGGAAGAGCAGCAGTGGAAGGAAGAGCAGCAGTGGAAGGAAGAGCAGCAGTGGAAGGAAGAGCAGCAGTGGAAGGAAGAGCAGTGGAGGCAGGGAAGAGCAGCAGCAGCTGAAGCTGTTAAAACTGCTCCAACGCCCCTTGCATGCATCGCACCACTCTCTCCCAAACCGCTCTCCCACCCTTTTGTTTTTGTTATTTTGGTTGACCACCTGTATCTACCCTCCAGCCAATCTTTCGGCAACTGTATCAGCTTGCCCCTAGAAAAAGCTCACTTCTTCTTACTTGCACCCCCGAAACGGCTAAGCGAATGTAGGCACACTAGCAGGACCAAAAACGGGAGGCACTCGCACTCCCAATCCCTAGCACTCTCCCACCCCAGACACCCAGCCAGCGAAAGCAAAAGGTACGCCGGCTTACGCTCCACAGGCACATGGTACGCAGGCAAAAGTCATCCCAGCATGCGCTTCGCGAACCTTGTACGCTTTTAGCACCTGAAACAGCCCACCTCTTTTTTCCTCTATCTCCAAAAGCACCGGGAGCAGTGGAATGGGCAGCCCCAAAAGTGGCAGCAGCAGCAAAGGCCGATTTAAGGCGCCTCAAAACTAGACTCTTATCAAAAGCAGTGGAAAGGGCAGCCCCAAAAGTGGCAGCAGCAGCAAAGGCCGATTTAAGGCGCCTCAAAACTAGACTCTTATCAAAAGCAGTGGAAAGGGCAGCCCCAAAAGTGGCAGCAGCAGCAGCAAAGGCCGATTTAAGGCGCCTCAAAACTAGACTCTAATCAAAAGCAGTGGAAAGGGCAGCCCCAAAAGTGGCAGCAGCAGCAGCAAAGGCCGATTTAAGGCGCCTCAAAACTAGACTCTTATCAAAAGCAGTGGAAAGGGCAGCCCCAAAAGTGACAGCACCCACACCTGGCAGCCTCTTCTTTCCTTCACCTCCTCGAGCAGTGGAACGGGCAGTAACCCCAGAAGTGGCAGCAGCAAAGGTAGCAGCCCCAGAACGGGCTGTAGGCTCAACAGCAGAACCACTAAGGACAGCACCCCCCCTCCCCGTCCACAGCACTCCCCAGTCCAATACACCCACAACAAGCATCAGCCGTGCAGCATACACGGTGCAAGCATCCACCGCTTGACGAGCACCTGAAGCACCTCACCGCTTGACGAGCACCTGAAGCACCTCACCGCTTCTTCGCCTTACCTCCATGGGAGCAGAACGGGCAGCCCCAAACGAGGCAGCAGCAAAGGCTGGAGCAGCCGCAGGAGGGGGATGGGGAGGCGCCCCCCGAAGCCCCCCAGACGAGGCACCAGGGGGAGGGGGAGGGGGAGCAGCGCTACGGGGAAGGGAAGCAGAAGGAGTGCCCTTGGGTGGGGCGCCAGGTTCGGAGGCAGGTTCGGCGGGAGGTTTGGCGCGAGGGCGGAGGTCGCTGCGGCTGGCGAGGGCAGTGGTGAAGCGGCGGTAGGAGGCTGCTGCTGCCTCGGATGCTGCTGCTGGGGTGGTGGGCGTTGACAGGGTTACCAGGTCATCCAGGACTGCAGGAGGGTGGGAAAAGGAGAGGGAAGAAGGGGGGAGAGAAGCTGTCATCGCTGTTGAAACTGGAGGTCACTGCGCTGGCAAGGCAACGGCACTGGTGACGCGATGGTGTGAGGCTGCTGCTGCTGCCTCTGCTGCTGCTGCCCATACTGCTGCCGGATAGCAAGGGCAGTGGTGAGGCTGTTGCTGCCTGTGATGCTAGCGCTGCGGAAATTGCCGTTGACAGGGTTATCAAGTCGTCCACGGGTGGAAAAAGATGGGGAAAGGAGAGGAGCAGTGCATGCGGAAAAAGACAGCCAACCTCAGCAGGCGCTCCACTGCATGTGTGGGGACTCATACCAGCAAGGAGTGAAGACACAAAGGCTTACCTTCACTGGGATGGATGAGGTGTGGCTGGTACGGCCAGTCCAGGGGTCGCAGCCCTCGGTGTTGCAGCAGCACGTGGAAGCACACGGCCAGCCCCAGCAGGCACCTCTCCAAGGCGTTGAGGTTGAGATAGGCGGGTAAGGAGCAGAACGCAAGCACCTGATGCACGTGAGGGAATGCAAGGGGAAGGAGCGAGACGGGAGAGAGGGAATGATGCTGACAATGTTGCCCCCAGCAGACACACCTCCACGGCGTTGAGGCTGAGGTAGGCGGGTAAGAGCAGAACGCAAGCACCTGGTGGGGTGGGGACGGGGGGGCAGCGCAAAGGAGCCATGGGGAGAGCGGGTTGAAGGAGGAGCGCAGTGGCCGCAAGGGGATGGAGAGGGGGACGGGGGCACACAAGCAGCACCAGAGGGTGGCTTCTGCGTGCGTTGTGGTTGAGGTAGGCGGGCACGACGCAGCAGGCAAGCACCCCGTGGGGAAGGGGGGGGCAGGCGACATTGAAAACACAGGCGCCGGCAGGGAGGAGAACACAGGGGCCGGCAGGGAGGAGAACACGGGCCCGCAGGGAGGAGAGGAAGCAGGAGGGGAAGTCGCAGGAGGAGTAGCAGCAGCAAACCGTGCAGCATAGAGGCAGTGTCTTGGTTTGGCATGTGCGAGCACCAAACCGTGCAGCATAGAGGCAGTGTCTTGGTTTGGCATGTGCGAGCACCAAACCGTGCAGCATAGAACCCATCTCACTGCAGCCCACCGCGTCTAGCCGCATCCAACCGCATCTCACCCCGTCAAGGTCGCCCAGCAGCCAGAGGTCCAGAAAAGAGCGATCGAGCTTGGAGGCGATGGCTGGCCGCACTGCAGAATGGAGGGAAGAGGGGGAAGCGGGGGAAGAGGGGGAAGAGGGGGAAGAGGGGGAAGCGGGGGAAGAGGGGGAAGCGGGGGAAGAGGGGGAAGCGGGGGAAGCGGGGGAAGCGGGGGAAGCGGGGGAAGCGGGGGAAGTGAGGTGAGAGGGGAGCGAGGGGGGAAGAGGGGGGAAGAGGGGGGAAGAGGGGGGAAGAGGGGGGAAGAGGGGGGAAGAGGGGGGAAGAGGGGGTTATGAAGCAGTGGTTGCGGAAATGAGCACCATGTACAGATAACCACTAAGTACCATGCTTAACAAAGAAGAACGTGACACCATGCACAACACAAAGTTTCTGTGGTCATGGAAGGAAAGAAACAGATGCAGCATGTGACCGCCAAAGTAAAAGTACGCAACACAAAGCCAGGATCACAATGAACCACTCGTTACTAAGTACCTAACGAACGAGAAGGAACTTAGAGGAACCACTAAGTACCATGCTTAGCAAAGAACGCGTTGTCGTGGAAGAAGAGGAACAGGTGCAGCTCGTGGGACCCAAACCGCTGGAGCTTGTCCACTTTGCCGCCCGCTCCCATGGCCGGCCACTGTAGCAGGAACGCCAGCTGCTGCCACCTGTCGCGCTCCGATTGGCTAATGAAGCTGGCCAATAAGCCGTGAGCTCGCTCTATGGAATCAAATATCTGAGAGAGCGTGAGGTGAGGAGGGGGGACAGCAGTGGAGTGCGGTGAGGTGCAGTGAAGAGGGGTGGGATGAGGAATATGGAGAAGAGGAGGGAGCAGAATAAAGGATGCTAAAAGAAGGCATTCTGTGGAGCTAAGAGATAAAATCTCCTGCATGTGATCAGCACATGAGTAACAACAGCCAAAGACTCACCGCCACCTGTGCCATTGCCACGTCAGCAATGCGGTGCACCTCTCCCTTCCTCCACACCTCCACCGCCCTCCTCTCGTGGTAGTGCCTGGCTGGATCCAATGCGTCCTGGAGCACCCACTCCCTCCCCCTCTCCTCCCTCAATCTCTCCTCCCTCCCCTTCTCCTCACTCCCCGCCTCCTCCTCCCACGCCTCTGCCGGAACGAGCAAATCACAGCGTGCCATCTGGCACCCCCAAGCACTGTCCCCAGAGTCCACAGCCACGACAGTCAATGAGAGACTGCCACGTGGCAGGGAGGATCTAGGAACAGCAACCCAGCCACACATCTCCCCCTCTTCCTCCCCATCACCAGTACCACCAGAACCAGAATTAGAAAAAGTAGTACTACCACCAGTCGCAGAAGCAGTGCCACCACCACCGCTCTGCGTGCCCCTGAAAGGGCGCAGATTGGCAATGAGGGTGGGCGGCGCTGCGAACAGCGGGGCATGCTTGGGGGGTGGGCCCGACTGAGACCGGGCGAAGGAGCCAACACCTGCACTGAGCATCGGTCCGGCAAAGAAGCACGCGGCCGCTTGCGGCGCAGCCATGCGCATGCACTGCTCCTCCACACCGCACGCCATCATGTCCCTCTCAATCCTGTTCCCCCCGAACCCCGCTCGGCCCTTCTGCTGCATCATCACGCCCAGCAGCTGCTTCTTCTTGGCCATCGGGTCGGCGTGTAGTTGGCGCGGAGGGGGGGGCGCGCGCTTGGCGGTGCTGGCAGCGGTCACACGCGGGTTGATGAGAAGCGACGGCAGCGGGAGCAGGTGCCCCACCCGCTCGCTAGGGGTGGCCTTCTGGCGGTTCTGCACATAGCTGCGGGAAAGGGGCGAGAACAGGGTGCAGAGGAAGTGGTGGTGACACGCGGGTTGATGACAAGTGAGGGGAGCGGAAGGAGATGCCCCACCTGCTCATTGGTGGTGGCCTTTTGCCGGTTCAGCACATAGCTGGGACTGGGGGGTGGTAAACGAGAGGGTGAGAGGAGAGGGGAGAGAGAGCTGACTCCAGGGATTCTTAAACCCCCGTGCTTGCCCCGCTGAGAGCGGTTAATGGGGAGGGAGGGCAGGAAGAGGTGATACCCCACCCATTCATTGGGGATGGCTTTCTGGCGGTTCTGCACTTGGCTGGGGGAGAGGGGCAGGAAGACGGGCAGGAAGAGGGGCAGGAAGAGGGGCAGGGGGAAGGGCAGGGGGCAGGAAAAGGGGCAGGAAGAGAGAGGAGAAGCAGAGGTGCCTTCAAGACAGAGGCGCGGGCGAGAAGAGGGTCCGAAAGGTGTCAGCGCCACACACAACCCCAGAACCCATATAGCCACATCACCCCCCACACACACAACACAACCCCTTTACCACGCTCGATACACCATCCCCATAACACGCACACCAGCTACTCATCACCCCCCTTACAGTCACATGACCTCTTCGTCCATAAACCCCTTGTCCCCATAATGGCTCGCCGCCTCTTCCAACCCCGCTCCCTCCCCCTCTTCCAATCACACTCTCTACACCCCCCTCTTTAAACGCACACGTATGTGCGATCACCCTCCGCGTGATCTCGTACTCACATGATCTCTTCGTCCATCAGCTCCTTATCCCCATACTGACTCTCCGCCTCTTCCAACCCCACCCTCCGCTCCTCCACCCACATCCCTCCCGTCCACACGCCCTCCACCCCCTCCTCCCCCTCCTCCCCCCCCCCAAACACTCCCAGCTCAGCGCCAGGCACGGCCCGTGCCACCATTCCCTGCCGCACCAGCACATGCACACGCGTGCTAGGGCCACACCCCCCCACCCTCACCCACAGAGCCTTCCTCTCCCCCCTCCTACCAACACCTCCGACCCCGGCCTCTGCTCCATCTCCTCCCCCTTCCCCTCCCATTCCACCTCTCCCCCCTCCCTTCCCCCTCTGCAACATCCCTATCCCATCAACAGTAGCAGCGGAGATGGTCAGCGGGTGAGCGGGCGGCAATTTTCGGAGCTGTCTATGTGACAAGTCGACCGCCCAGCCGGGGTAAGGGAGAGAGGCGGAGGGATGGGAAGGGTTGGAGGAGGGGGGAGGAGGAAGGACGCTGACGGAGATGGTTTTGTCGTCCCAGGGGAGGAAGAGAGAGTAGTCGCCTGCTGCCACTGCCAGCAGCTCCAGGTAGCCCTGTGGGTAGGGGCGTGCGTGGTGGGGGGGGGAAGGGGGCGGACGAAAGGAGGGGAATGGGGAGGAGCTTTGATGGAGATGGATTTGTCGTCCCAGGGGAGGAAGAGAGAGCAGTCCTCTGCTGGCACTGCCAGCAGCTCCTGGTAGCCCTGTCGAGGAGTTGGGCAGGAACAGGAGGGGCGAGCAGAGGAGAAGAAAGGAGTTAAAGGAGTGGAAGTGAAACGAGGGTTCATTCACCTCTCTCATTCTCAATCGCAGGCTGCAGTCAGCAAGGAACACTCCCTCCACTGAGAGCCCCGATGCTGCAGAGAGAAGGGAGCCCAAGAGGGCATCAAACACAGAAGTCTCTCTCTCTCTCTCCTCTCTCATCCACAGTTGCTGGCTGCAGTCATCAAGAGAAGCTGCCTCCACTGCGAGCTCTGATGCCGCAGAGGGGGGGAGAATGGCAGGGCGTCAAGCGCCTCCCTCTCTCTCACCTGTCTCAGTCGAAGTCGCTCGCTGCAGTCGGCAAGGAACGCCACCTCCTCTGCGAGCCCCGATGCAGCGGCAACGCGGAAGAGAGACGGGCAGATGGGGAGTGCGTTAGCAGCGCCAGCAGCATCACCAGCAGCAGCACTAGTAGCAGCAGCAGCAGCAGCAGCAGCCGCAGCAGTGACATAAGGCAGTCGCAGAATCACTTTATCCAAGCCTAGTGTATCCCCACCATCACCAGCACCCGCACCCGGAATTTCCTCCCCGCCCACCACCACCACATGAGACGACAGCCACTCTGCCGGACTCCCACCCTCTGCTGCTGCCGCCGCCTCTCCAGAAACCACTGCTGCCCTCTCTCCTGCTCCTGTGCCTGTACCAGCGGTGCCACGTGGCCCAATCAGAGCCATCCGTGGTGCATTCACATACCACACGTGCTCCCATTCCTCCATCCCCGCCCTCCATGCATCACTGCTCACACCACCCATCCACTCCTCCCCTTCCCCATCCCCTCCCCCTCCCCCCCACTCTCCCCATTTCCCCAAGCCCTCCCATTCCCCTCCCCCTGGTTCCTTCCCCTTTCCCTCTCCCCCCCACACTCCCACCCTTCTCACCCCCACCCTCTCTACCCCCTCCAACCACCCCAGATACACACACCCATCATCGTCGCTTCTCATCACAACATCTGGCGACCACTCATTGGCCAGTCGGTGCCGCAGTCGCACCACCACTCTCCGCCCTGCCTTCCCCTCGCCCGCCTCCCCAACCACCCGCACCACATATCCCCCACCGCTCTTCCCCTCCCCTCCCCCTTTCTTCTCCCCCATCCCTTCCTCCCCTCCGCCCCTGATCTCCAGAAACAGCGATTCTACTTCCACTGGTCTCTGCTTCCCCTGCCCAACCCCTCCCCCCACTTCCCCCAACCCCAATACCACTCCCCCTCCCCCCGCCCCGCTCCCCTCCCACGCACTCCCATTCGCCACCGCCCTCCCCCCAGGCTCAAACGGGGCCAGAACATTCCAGGAACTTTCTGTAGTCAGCACCTTCTCCTGCCCGCCCTTGCTCTGCAGGAGCACTGTTCCCCGGAGGGTCAGTACAAGACGAACAGCGCTGTCCGGGACTTTCGTCCTGTGGGTTAACTCCGAATCGGCCCGGAGGGAGAGGTTGGGGATGCGAACAGTCACATCCTGGCCCTCTAGAAGCTTCCAGGAAACCACGAGCTCGGTTGAGCGCAGGAGCGAAAGGGGCGCCGGTGGGGTAGAGGAGGAGTGAGAGAAGAGGGGGGAGAGAGTGAGGGAGGGGCGGAGGAGGATGGTGACGTCAGCAGAGGGGCGGAGGAAGGGTTGGTCGAGCCACGCGTGCAAGTTGAGGTTGTAACTGGGGGAGGGGAAGAGGGGGGGAGAGGAGGAAAACGGGGGTTGGGGAAAGCAAGGGGGAGAGGGGAAGCGGAGATGCGAGGAGGGGAGGAGAGTACAAGAGAAAGAACCCCCGAGGGATGAGAAAGAACCCCCGAGGGATGAGGAAGAACCCCCGAGGGATGAGAAAGAACCCCCGAGGGACAGAGAACTTTGGCTTGAGAGCGTTTTCCCTCACCTCTCCTCTGGCATATCGATGGAACCACCCACAGCAGCCAGGCACCCGTCGAAGAGCACCGGGGTGCAGCGCCTGCTGGTGACAGTGAAGGGGATGACCACCTCGCCCTCCCCCCCCACCGCATACTCCAACCCATCCACCCACACACTCGCCGCCCGCCCTCCCAACACGCTCGGCAACGCCTCTCCCGAACCTCCGCCCAAGCCTGCACCCGAGCCTCCGCCTGGTCCGGCTGCTGCCGGTGCTGCTGCTGCCGAGGGTTGCACATGCCCGGCACTGGTGGGCAGCACGGGAGCGCCGTCCTCGTTGAGCATGCGGAGGGAGAGACCGCGCGGGGTGAGGGTGCACGTGTGGCTGACAAGAAAGGGGAGAGGGCAGGGGTGAAGGGTTCGGGTTTTAAGGCGAGAATGGGAGCAGGAGTCAACGGGCAGCATGGCACTGGCGGGCAGCACGGGAGCCCCGCCCTCGTCGAGCATGCGGAGGGAGAGACCGCGCGGGGTGAGGGTGCATGTGTGGCTGAAGGGATAGAGGGGCGAGGGGGAGGGGAGAGTGGAGGGTCGGGGGCGATTGGGAATAGAGAGGAGGGGTAGGGGGTTCTAACGGCTGCATGGGAGCTGTGCCTTCGTTGAGAAGGCGGAGGGAGAGACCGCAAGGGGTGAGGGTGCATGGGTGGCTGAAGGGGTGTTGGTTGACGTGTGGCCCGACGAGGGGAACCGTGAACGGGGAACAGAGAAGAGGACACGGGGATGGAGGGGAGGGGATGGGAGGGAGATAGGAGGTTGAAGGTGTGACCACATGGCCAGTACACACTATTTACACTGTATGGATACACTCAAACACACACACACACACACACACACACACACACACACTCTCACACACACACACACACACACACTCAAACACACACACACACACACACACACACACACACACACTCAAACACACACACACACACTCAAACACACACACACACACACACACACACACACACACACACACACACACACACACACACACACACCATATGAATATACTTGATAAATCCCCCCCCCTGCATCCAGCGGTCACTCACACTAGATTGCCCTTTCGGATGATGGCCCGGGTACACAGTCCGCCGCCCTCCAGCTGCACTACAAACACGCCCCGCCGCCCAGCCAGCTGAGGCAGATCCACACTCAGGATTCGCTTTATGAGGGAGAACGGGCGGGAGGGGGAGGAGGAGGTGGTGGTGGTGGTGGTAGCGGTGGGAAGGGGAGTTTGCTGTTGCTGCTCCTGCTGCTGCAGCTGTAACTCTTGCTGATACCTGTTATAACGAGTATATTGTGGAGGCGAGAGTAATGGAGAAAGTGACAGGGGACACAAGGCGATGCTTGAGGCGCCTCAAAAATCTTTGAGGCGCAATGGAGAAAGTGAAGGGGGGCACACAAGGCGCCTCAAACAGTGAAGGGGGGCACAAGGCGCCTCAAACAGTGAAGGGGGGCACACAAGGCGCCTCAAACAGTGAAGGGGGGCACAAGGCGCCTCAAACAGTGAAGGGGGGCACAAGGCGCCTCAAACAGTGAAGGGGGGCACAAGGCGCCTCAAACAGTGAAGGGGGGCACAAGGCGCCTCAAACAGTGAAGGGGGGCACAAGGCGCCTCAAACAGTGAAGGGGGGCACAAGGCGCCTCAAACAGTGAAGGGGGGCACAAGGCGCCTCAAACAGTGAAGGGGGGCACAAGGCGCCTCAAACAGTGAAGGGGGGCACAAGGCGCCTCAAACAGTGAAGGGGGGCACAAGGCGCCTCAAACAGTGAAGGGGGCACAAGGCGCCTCAAACAGTGAAGGGGGGCACAAGGCGCCTCAAACAGTGAAGGGGGGCACAAGGCGCCTCAAACAGTGAAGGGGGGCACAAGGCGCCTCAAACAGTGAAGGGGGGCACAAGGCGTGGAAGGAAAGGGGGAGATAAAAGGGGGAACAGTGAACAGTGAAAGGGGGAACTTAGAGACTTTGGGTTGGGGAGTGTGGTTGAAAAAAGGCATGAGACGTCTCAAAACTTAAGTAGGCATGAGCATAGGTCCGGCCCGGCCCGATTCTGCTCGGCCCGACTCTGGGTCGGGCCGGGCTGGGCCTGGCCAAGGTCAGGCCGCCTTTGGGAGCTCCCCGGCCCGTGCCCGGGTTTAGGGGTCGGGTCGGCCTTGGCCTGGGGCGGGCCGGGGGCGGGCCAGGCTGGCCCAGCCCGCCTAAACTCGGGCCGAGTTTCGGGGACGGGCGGCCCGTGCCCGAAACACTTGGAAACGGGAGAAAGAAAGGCTTACAGCAAAAAAACTCAGCTGGAAAGAAGTCACACAAACAACAAGGCATGTAACATGACAAAGAAAAATGGCTATCTTGAGATTTCGGAGAAGAAAAAAGAGTCAATTTGAAAAGCAGACCATGGCTTGAGTCCATCCAGCGGCCCCAAGTTGGAGAAGTCAGTGTCAAGCGGCGAGGCGAGCAGGTAGCGCAGGGAGTCCACCTCAAACACCTTCACCTGCAACGAGGGAGGGGAAGAGGAGGGGTGGTATTTTTGAGGCGCCTCAAAAATAGACTCCTCACGCATAGTCCACCTCGAACAGCTTCACCTGCAATGAGGGAGCGGAAGAGGAGGGGTGGTATTTTTGAGGCGCCTCAAAAATAGACTCCTCACGCATAGTCCACCTCGAACAGCTTCACCTGCAATGAGGGAGGGGAAGAGGAGGGGTGGTATTTTTGAGGCGCCTCAAAAATAGACTCCTCACGCATAGTCCACCACCTCGAACAGCTTCACCTGCAATGAGGGAGGGGAAGAGGAGGGGTGGTATTTTTGAGGCGCCTCAAAAATAGACTCCTCACGCATAGTCCACCTCGAACAGCTTCACCTGCAATGGGGGAAGGGAAGAGGAGGGGTGGTGGTGGTGGGGGAGGGGAGGACAGGGTTAGAACGGAGATTTTGATTAAGCAGGTGGGGCAGGGAAGCCGCATTCACCCGTGGGGAAGAAACGGGCAGGTGCGTTTTGAGGCCAGCTTGGCTTGCTGCGATCGAACCCGCTCATGGCAACAGTGCATGTGGAGGTCAGCAAGTCGCTTGGAAAGCCAGTCTGGTGCTCGAGAATTCTCAGGAAGTGGAAAAAGGCTGGAGAGAACATCCCCTCCGAGTCCACCTGATACGTGGGTGGACATCACCTCAGGTACAGATGCCGCATTGCATGTGGGGGCATGTAGGCCTCAAAGCATTGCATGTGTGGGGGCATGTAGGCCTCAAAGCATTGCATGTGGGGGAATGTAGGCCTCAAGTCATTGCATGTGGGGGCATGTAGGCCTCAAGTAATTGCATGTGGGGGCATGTTGTTTTTGAGAATTCTCAAAAACACCCGGCATTGCATGTGGGGGCATGTAGGCCTCAAGTCCATTCGAGCTTATGAAAAACTATATAGGCCTAGAGAGCAAAGCAGAGGTGGCATGCGAGATGCTGCTGCCAATCCAAACGCATGCGTGGGAATCTTTGACCGAGTCTTATAATCGAGGCACCAGCTTACAGCGAGTACAGGCACGTTCTTCACAACCACGTCCAGATGCACCGAATCCGCCACCCGCCACACCCGCCGGTTGTGGGCGGCAAAGTCCAGCTGGCACCGCCCGGTCAGCTCGGCCAATGCCCTGCTGGCAGCGGTCGGGTTGTTGGGCGCGTGCTGAGTCTGGTAGGCAGTCAGGTAGAGGTGCACCCATCTGTTAAAAGAAGAGGAGAGGGTAGGAGTGGAGGAGAGAAATGAGCTAGGGAGATGTGAGGTGGTGGAGATGTGAGGTGGTGTTGGACTGGGTGTGTGTGCTGGCAGCTGTCGGGTTGTTGGGTGCGTGCTGGCTCGGGTAGGCGGTGAGATAGACGCGCACCCATCTGCACCAGGAAGTCTAGTTTTGAGGCGCCTCAAAACTAGACTTGTGGTAGGCGGTGAGATAGAGGCGCACCCATCTGCACCAGAAGAATTGAGGAGTGGCAAGGTGAGGAGAATCTTCAAGGGGAGTAAGACGAATATCCGACTTACACTAGATTGTACGGATCGATAAGTAGGCCATTTTTTAGGCACCTCAAAAATAGACTCCTCACCTCCGACTTACACTAGATTGTACGGATCGACAAGTAGGCCTCACAACATGATGGCACCGGGAGGGCGCTCACACAGGGTAGTAGGGATCCTCCCCACAGCTCAGCCGTGTTTCGGCCAATAGCAGCTTATACTACGCCTCCCTAGACCGTACTCAACCCTATCTTAGCACACACTCACACAGGGTAGTAGGGGTCGTCCCCACAGCACAGCTGTGATTCGGCCAATAGCAGCGCCACGTAGCTCCACTCCAGCTTGCCCTGCCCAATCAGAGGCTGCCACGTGTGCAGAGCTCTCTCCACCAGCGCCGCCGCCTCCCGGGAATCCGGGGCGAAGGGGAACTGCGCTGATGCTCCGGCTGCTGCTTCTGCTGACGTGGCAGCTGCTGATGTGGCGGTCGGTGAGCCCAGAGGGAGGCGGAAGGAGTGGGGGGAGGAGGAGGAGGAGGAGGAGGAGGCAGAGGAGGCAGAGGAGAGGGAGGAGGAGAAGGAGGGGGCGGAGAAGATGATCCTGAGCTGCTGGGCAACGACCTCCTTTACGTCGGATGGGGATGGGTGCGTGGCGAAGAGAGGCACGTGGACGAACGCCTCCTCGTGGGGGCTGGAGGGTTTGGTTGGGGTGTTGGGGAGAGGATAGCAAGTGGGAGAACGAAGAGGGAGAGCGAAGAGGGAGAGCGAAGAGGGAGAGCGTGTGAAGTGCTGTGAAACGATATCTTTCTTGTCGGATGGGGACGGGTGCCTGGAGAAGAGAGGCACGTGGGCGAACTCCTCATCCTCGTGTGGCCGGGTGGGATTTTGGTCGGGGTGTTGGGGAAAGCACGCAAGGGAAGTCCAGTAGCATAAGCCTCGGCATACAGCGCAGGAGGGAGGCGCCTTGTGGCCTGCAGGAGAGAGCAAGCGGATGCGAGGAGAAGGTTGGGGTCAGCCCTTTGTGTGATAGAGGCACCCAACATGACGCAGAACCTCCTTCTGATCTGAAACACCCTCAACATGCCGCGCACGGGGGAACACGCCGTACGGCCCCTTGGGGATGAGGGCCAGGAAGGCGAGGAGCAGAGGAGGTCTGGGTCCGCCTCTCCCCAAGGCGAAACCAGCAGCCGACACACCCACCAAATACCGCGCAGGAGGGAAGACGCTGTACGGCCCCTTGTGGATGAGCGAGAGGAAGGCAAGGAGGAGGTTCAAGTGCGCAACGTACCGTGCAGGAGGGAAGACGCTGTATGGCCCCTTGTGGATGAGCGAGAGGAAGGCGAGGAGGAGGCTGGGGTCGGCCTTTCCTTGGAAGAGGTGCAAAGTCAGACGCGCAAAGAGAAGCTTCGCCTTGCAGTAGTCGCTGGTCAGCAGAGGCTGAATCTGGTCCAGGTAGCTGGAGGGGTCGGGGGGAAGGGGTGGGGGAAAGGGGAGGGGAGATGGAGGAAAAAAAAGGGGGGGCCTTTGGCCTTGAGGGGTGATCACTGGTTAGCATTAGTTGTAGCCTGTTTGGGTAGCTGGTGGGTTGGGCAGGGGGGGTGAGGCAGGAAACGGGATGGTGGAAAGAGATGAGAGTCGTTGGAAGTGGAGAGGAGGAGATGGAGAGGAGGGAGAGGGAAGGGGAGTGGGTCACAAGGCCAAGTCAACTTGCGCACTGCCTCTTGTTGCTGTAGGTAGTCCTAGAGCATTCTCAGGCCACCTGAGCAAGAGGCAGTGAGTTCTAGAGCATTCTCAGAAACCACCTCCAGGCTGCAGGCCACGTCATCATGCGCTGTGGCTCTTTTGCCAGTCACTCTCCAATTTTCCAGTTTGATTCTTTCATTCTGAATCAAATCCTCACCTCAGAATCTGATTTTTGAGTCGACTCAAAAGATTTTCCAGTTTGATTGTTTCATTCAGAATCAAATCCATACCTCAGAATCTGATCGATGCTTTCAGGAGAGGGTGCGGAGGAATCCAGGGACATGCCACGTGGCAGCATCTGAATGGCCTGCAGCGCCAGCAGATGCGGATGGGCGGCAAGTGACGGGAAGCGGGCGGCAAGAGAGTGCAGTTGCGGGGGAGTGAGGATCTGCAGAATCGGGAGGCTGAGAGGTAGACGAGAGGGCGAGAGAGATGGAGGGGGTACAGACAGAGGAGGGTAAGTGGAACAATGGAAGAGGGGGGAGGGAAGGAGAGGAGGGAAAGGGGAGGAAAGGGGAGGCATCAACTGCAAAGTCTACCACCCCACCCCAGCGGTTTCAAACCTAACTCTCTTCAACAAACGAGAAAATCTCTGCACTTGAGACGTATTCCCGTAGAATAGGTTTCCAGGTGTCCCGTAAAAGCCCATGGCCGTCGAGTGAGCGCACCTGAGGCGGTTGAAGGCGTCTGGCTCGTCTCGCTCCAGCCGCTGCAGCTCCCACGCCACTGCGTCCACCAGGTGGGGTAGTGAGGGGCGGCGCACGCACTGGTAGGGGGAGAATGGGGCGGCGACGGGAAAAGGGGAAGAGGTGAGCATGGAAGGCTCGTCTCGCTCCAGCCGCTGCAGCTCCTCCCGTGGCACTGCGTCCACCAGGTGGGGTAGTGAGGGGTGGCGCACGGACATGGGGGAGGGGAGAGGGGAGACGGGGAAGAGGTAAGGATAGAAGGGGGGAAAGGAGATTTTTTTTTTTAGGCGCCTCAAAAATAGACTCCTCACGCATGGAGAGGAGGGAAGGCTCGTCTCAGTCCAGCCGCTGCAGCTCCTCCCACGCCACTGCGCCCACCAGGTGGGGCAGCGATGGGCGGCGCACGGACTGGTAGGGGGCGGCGCAGAAAAAGAAGGGTTGGGGGGGGGAACGACTTAGTGGTGGGAGGGGAAACACATGTCTCGCTACAGTCGCTGCAGCTCCTCCCATGCCACGGCGTCCACCAGGAGGGGCGGCGCACACGCTGGGGTGGGGGGTGAGGCAACGGGGAGAAGAGGGGGGAATGGGGGAAGAGGATGCCGGGGTGGTTCCGCCACAGGCGCTGCAGCGCCCATGCGATGGCATCCACCAGAGGGGGCAACGATGGGCGGCGCACTTGGTGGTCGAGAGAGAGAGAAACAGGGTTCCAGCAATACACGGACCGCTTGAGAAGCAGGGGCTGGGGAAGGGAAGGGAGGGGGAGGGGGTGCACAATGCACCAGCAGACGTGGACAAACAAAAGAAAAGGAACGTAGTGCCGTGCTCTCCCCAGTTCCCCTCTCATCCCCGTCCAATCCCCCATCACCCCCCTTCCCCTTCCAACCTCCCCCTCTCCCCTCCCCCTTCCTCTCCCCTTCCCCCCTCCCCCCTCGCCCCCCCTCTCTCTGATCTCACCTTCAGCAGCTGCTGCAGCGACTTCTTGTCCATCGCCTCTCTCGTCCAAAACGGAACCTTCTGTGCACCTTCCCCCCCCTCTCCGCCCCTCCCTCCCCTCATCCACCCCACAGCTCCCCCCACCGACCCCCTCACCCACCCTGCAGCTTCCCCCACCAGCGCCCCCACCCCCACCCCCCGCCCATGCGCCCCCCCAAACCCTCCCCCCGACCCTGCCCCCTGCCCTTCCGCCTCCTCCTTTGCCAGCAGGCGCACCAGCACTGGCGCAAGCCCCCCTTCCTTGAGCCCCCCCCACCCATGCTGCTGCCACGTCAGCTCCAGAAGAGACAAATGGTCCGCAAATTGGGGCGGCAGGGCGGAGGGGAAGGAGGAGAGGGCGGACGTGCCACCTGCGCCAGAATCAGCTCCAACCCCAATGTTTTCTCCACCTGAAGCACCACCTGAACCTTCTCCTGCGGCAGTCACTGCTGCTGCTGTGGGTGCTACAGGCGTGACTGCCCCCTCTGCATCCTCTATTGTCTCATCAAAGGATGGCACTGTAACGGGGGCAGCAGATGGTGCGGCGACGATAGCAGGAGGGGTGGTGTTGAGAGTCACGCTCAGCTCCTGATTGGTTGGCGGAAACAGAGGGGGAGAGTGGAGCAAGGTAAGGTCGCAGGGCGGGCTATAAGAAACAGGGTGGGAACGAGCAGGGGCATTGGAGATGGTTGAAATCTCTCAAAAACATGGTTGAACATCTCACACGGAGATGTGGAAGCATGGGATAGGAGGGGAAAGCCAACCACATGACATGCATTGACAAATCATGGCAGGCGATAACAGGATTTGTAACTTGTAACGTCTTCGCAAACTCTTAAAATGACAGAGCAGCATACCTTCATAGCAATGTCAACGCAAATACCTTCTTAATAATGTCAACGCACGCGTCGCGGTCGCCAGAATCCCAGAGCGCCACGGCGAGGCGCAGCTCGAGCTCCTGAATAAGACGAACGAGGCTGCCCGGCCCGAGAAACGCGGCGTCCACCGACACGCTCGAGAGCTTCGGCGCCGCGAGGGGCGACTCGCGCGGAGACGCGCGGAAAGGAGAACCGGGGGGCGGGGGAGGCGGAGGAGACGGCAACCCCGCGGCGTCGCGGAGAGTGGTGAGAAGAGCGCGCGCCTCCGCGGTGTCCCCCGCCTCGATGGCTTGAAGCGCTGGGGGGGGGGGAGGGGGGCGGGGGGGGGGAGGTATGGGTAAGGCAGTAGAGGAGGAGTCTCGTGGTGGCACAGAAACGAGGCCTAGAGAAGACGAGTGAAGTGAGAAGCACGCTGCTCCCGGCACGAACAGACGTCATCAAATGCGCCTCGCGCTAAGTCGCGGAGAGGAGGCAACAGGAAAAAGGGAGAAATAAATTTCATAAATGGAAAAGGGGTACTAGCGGCGTGTAATGAGTCGATTTTTGAGTCGACTCAAAAATCGACTCATTACACAGGGGGCACTAGCGGCGAAGAGCACGATGTAGCGCCTAGTGTTTGGCGCGGAGCGGATAGTGCATCATGACGCTGAAGATGAGGCGCTGTAGCAATACATTCATAAATGACGTGCTGGACACTGTCAGCCGTGGTTCGGGACGTCTCAAAAGAGACACGCCTATTATCACGCGTACCGCTGAAGAAGAGGTGTCGGAAACTGCCGGCCGTGAGCGACTCGACAACCGCGGCGCGGTCGTGCGCGAATGCGAACCGCTCTAGGGTCTCGAGCCACTGATGCTTCGCCACGTGCGACTCCATGGCCGACCGATGCCCCGGTAACAACAATAACAGCTACAAGTATCCGGGATTTAGACTACTATTACTAAGCACATGTGCAACTTGTTGCTCTAGATTCTTTATGAGAAGTAGAAATGAAGCAAGGTTGCGCGACGAAGAGCACATTCAAGACTAACAGCCCTTCCGAGACCAACAAGCAAATTATGCACAACATTGGGACGAATGGCATTCAGCAGCAAGTCAGCCCACTTCTGCTGCAGTAGCAGAATGTCAGCCCACTTTCGGCAGCCGAATGCCCCCCTCATTTCTGTATCCCTGGAAGAGTTCACTGCTAAATGTACGATGTGGTAGGGTCTGGTGCTAATCTGAGCGTTACAGAGGGTTTCTGTACGGTAAAACTTTTCCTGCTGGCGCAAGAATCTCATTTCACCTGGGCCCGCATCCCCTTCTCCAGCAGCTCTGACACTGACACTGGATGGCGAAAGTGGAGTAACCAAACTGCCGAGGTGCAGGGGGTCCACCAGTGGGGAAAATGAATTCGCGAACGGCTTTCGTCGAGCTCTCTGCTGACTCGGCAGGGAAGCCTATCTGCAGCTAGCCAGAAGATGGCGCGGCGGAGCAGCGGAGGGCGGAAAGGCGGGAAACACTGGCGGAAATTTGAACAGCTGCGCGCATGGGGTGGGGACGTTGCGTGCGGCTGGACATAGAGGAAGGTGCGTGGCGAATGTATCATCAACATATGCGTGGGCGCCACGCATGGTGGGCAAGCTGCGCGAAAAAAAAAATCGTTAAATAGTTCCTCGTTACGGTTACCAAGGGAACCTAGTAATGGGTGACGTCGATTTGCGAAATAAATCACTTTGGTCTAAGCAAATTTCGAATAGCGACATTTCAGGATCAGATGACCATGGATTCAAAATAATAAACATTATAGATGTAATACACATTGCATCTCACTAATTATTTAGACGTTTAAGGTTCTTCATTAGTCAATGTAGTACCTTCACGTATAATGTTCTGGTGTAGCACGCCTTATCCAGTGAATAGGCTGCGATCATCCAGCGTCAGTTGCGCCATCCGCGCCGTCGCTCATGCCTTGGTGTGGGAGCATGGAAGGCGAGGGGAGAGGGTGGATGGCGGCGAAAAGTCGTTACACTCCTAACCAATCCACGTGGCGACTCAATAAGCATCATTCGCGAAGCGCGATGCGCACTCAAAATTGGCGCCTGCTGCGACATTCGTCCCGTGACTCAGGGATTCTAGAACATCAAACCTCGTTCCTACTTGGAATATCAAACAATTGGCGGTTCCAACTCGTTTCCGAGCAACCGTCACCCTACTGGGATTTGGAAATCATCGATTTCCCAGTAACCCAGTTTCGCTCACTGTTACAAGTGAACTAACAGAGTCACTTAAAAGATGCTGTTCTCTGAATTGAGACCCCGAGCACGGAATAGGTCCTCACCTGTGCTAAAAGTGCATTTCACACCAAGCACGTTTCACCTTCGCCGCAGGTCAGTGCCGCCAACTCGACAAAGGCACACCTCAAACCCGCCTATAAAGCAGCCACAGCTCGCTCCTTTCGCAGCAGCCATTGATCTCGCGACGCGACTTTACACAGCTTTGCTTAGCCTTTGAATATGATCTGAGCCAGGATTGAGCTTTTTGAATCAAGATAGAGAGCCCTCGATTGTTTTTATCGGTCCTCGATATAGCCCTCACAACACCTCCGTCCCGCACCGACAATGAAATCTCCCTTCCTCGCTATCGTCAGCCTCGTCCCGCTCCTCGCCTCCGCCATTCTCCCCTCCAACGCCGTTCCCCTTCTCCCCTCGCAAGAACGCGCATTAATATCCCTGAAAGCCGCTTGGGGAAACTGCGTGGTAACCAACACATGGATACCCGGCGCCGACTGCGCGAAATGGTCCGGCATCGCCTGCGACGATCGCGGGATGGTTACCCAGTTATACATCAGCGACTACTCCTGCACCGGCGCTTTGACGGAAGCCGTCGGAAATCTGACGGAGTTGACGCAGCTTGATCTGACCAACAACTGGCGCATCGGCGGCGGCTTGCCCAAGAGCCTCTCGAAATTACAGAAGCTCGAGTCGCTCGGCATCAGCGACAACATCCATGGAAGAATCTCCGGCGGCCTCCCGGAATCCATCGGGAAACTCACGCGCCTCACCTTCCTAGCGTTCCGCGGAACAGGGCTCGCGGGGAGCATTCCGCGCGGGCTCGCGCGCCTGAGTCGCGTCGAGTATCTCGACCTGGATTATAACCGACTCACAGGGGAAATCCCTCGGGAATTGTCCCGCATGGCGGCACTCAACACGCTTGATTTGGGCGGGAATCGGTTGACCGGATCAGTTCCCCCGACCCTCGCTAAAATTAAGGGCCTGAAGCGGCTGCGTCTCGGGAAGAACAAGCTTTCGGGTGCGCTCCCCGTGACCGTTGTACTCGCTATGAAGAGCCTCGAAGAGCTGGATCTGCACAACAACCGGTTTACTGCTTCGTCTATCGCCGCCCTTGCGAACCATCCGTCTCTGACAGACATTAATCTCAGCTGGAACCATATTACGGGCAGGGTGCCCTCCCAGTTCGGGCAGATGAAGAAGCTGGGGGCTCTGCGATTGGCTGGAAACAGGCTCAGAGGAACAGTTCCGGAGGCTCTGCTGCAGAACTTGCCGAACCTCTACGAGTTGGACCTTTCTTTCAACGGGCTAAGCGGGGAGTTTCCCTGGGCGAACTTGAAAAATGCCCCGGTTATCGAGTACCTGAACCTGCAGCGCAACGCGTTTACCGGCGCGATTCCCGCTGACGCGTTTCAGAACGTCCACGTGGCAGTCTTTAACATATCCTTCAATCTTTTCTCCGGGCCCATGCCGAATCTAGGGTTCATGGGAGGAGAAGAGGAGCCGCCAGTCGACGTGCGCGGGAATTATTTTTGGGGCAGCCCGGAGTTCATCATGTCCAATCAGAAAGTATGCCCAGAGGAGGGGCAGGCGGACCCCGACTCAGGCGACGACGAGTACCTCGCAGCGCTGAATTGCCTCGGTAAGAGCAGCTCCTGTAACATGAAACAGCAACGTAGTAGAGCAGCATGTAGTAATTATTGTGGGACGAGTACGACAAACGGCCCGTGCTCGGGGCACGGCGTGTGCGTTCCGGCGGGTGGGGCCGTTTTCAAGTGCAGGTGTGCGAGCGGGTACAAAGCGGTGGGGGGGAAGCCGCACGAGTGTGTCAAGGCATGACGCGTCGAGGCTTGAAAGGCGCATGGAGAAACGAGAGTTGTCTTGCCTCTTTAAAATCGTATGTGGGTGCGTGCGCGTGTGTGTTTGCGCGCGAGAGTGAGGGTGCAGATGCGTGTGTGTTGAGGGCAGGTTAAAGCCGTTGACCCAAATTGCAGAAATTTTGTTTCAAG
Source organism: Closterium sp. NIES-67 (assembly GCA_027943415.1). Classification (NCBI taxonomy): domain Eukaryota; kingdom Viridiplantae; phylum Streptophyta; class Zygnematophyceae; order Desmidiales; family Closteriaceae; genus Closterium; species Closterium sp. NIES-67. The sequence continues at coordinate 173,793 of BQMB01002295.1, read as the reverse complement.
TTTATTAATCTTGAAACTGCCCTTCTGGTGACCCAGTTCCGCAAAACGAGAGGGAAAACTAAGATCGCGCACCAAAAAGACGGGAAACATGTGATAGGCGTGCGCCACCCCCAGCCAATTCCGCCCCTGCCCCCGATACACCAGGTGTTTGAGCGGAAAGAAACTTGAAACATGCGCTCATACATTTTGGGACTTTTGAAGTGCAACCCAGCCCAGCGCCACCACGCCTAAGGGTGTGGTACTTCTGCAAAAACTGGGTCAAGTTGTGCAGCGCAGGAATCACAGTTTGCGAAGTGCCTGAAACGATAGCGAACTGTTTGTTACAAGATCCCCCGCACCAAATCTAGTTTCGCGTTTCGATATGCATTTTTCGTGCGAGCGGCGTGAAAACACCAATGTTCGTTACAGCAGTTGATATGCGTGCGCCACCCCACCCCAAAGTGTTAAAGTCTGAACTAGGAAAAACAGAGGAGGCCGCCATGGAATGGCGGCCAAGGGTATAGCTAGGAAGTTGACGAGGGTGTCGAGAGAGAAGAGTGTTGGATTAGGAAGAGAGGGGAGTACAAGGAGGGGTTTGTACCCCCTACAGAAAGGTTCAGTAACAACCTACCAAGCCTATATTAAATTATAACTTATATAATTTGAACACAAAGTTGTTTGGCGAAAATTGCCAAGTCAAGTTACCCACACAAGTTGCGCAGCAGGGTCAAGTTGTACAGCCCAAATCTCGCCAAAAGCACCACGTCCTTACGTGTGCCTTCCTATTGTTCGCTGTTCATCATCACCCCTCCCACACTCCCACTCTCTCCCTCCTTCCCCCCCAAACCCCCCCCCCCCCCACCCCCCAACCAACTTCCCGCGCCGAGCGCGCCCCTCCTTTCCCTTTTCCGTCCCACCCTCCCCTTTTGTCCTTTTATATCGGTTTGTTTGCGCCCTGATTGGTTCATGAGGTTTCGTCAAGAGTGTTTTTGTCGCGCATGGTGTTGCGACGCTCGCTCGTTGGCGAAAACCACTCGCCACCTCGCACCATTGCCCTACGCCCCTGCGCGCTGCCGTGTCCAACTTTTTGCCCCTAACATGTTTATTAATCTTGCACGTTTTGGGTCAACGGCTTTAAGCAGGTTCAATGAAGCTTATTGTTGTCGCGGGTGTACGGTTTCTAGTGTATCGTGGTTGAGCAGGCTGTTGCTTCGTGCATTGTCAGTAGAAATTAATAAGACGGCTTGCGTTTGCTGTGCTTATCAGAGGATGATGAGGGTTGCGGAATGGAAGCTGGCAGCCTTTGTCAACTCTCGCCAACTGTGATCAGAAGTAAAACAAGAGGCGACGAGATCGTCTTAGGTTTGCGGAGCATTTCATGATGAGACTTTATTATACATAAAATGTTTTATTTCCATATCACAACAAACATTTGATTTTTATTTCACAAACTTGAAAAAAAAACCAGCCCGATCGATTGCAATAGGTTGCTCCGCAACCCAAAAACGGAAACCGTAAAGCGCCATGGGGACTGAAACGCTACTGCTCAAGATAAGACGTCGACTAACGAACTTCCATGTTCTAAGGAGAAACAAGGCTCGACGTGAATCGTCGGATGGGTTGCGTATGCCTACATTTTTCCCGTTCACAATTCAAGTTAGTATTTCCCCCCCGCCTTTTTCTTTTCATTTGGGTTGTGCATAAAAATTTTGTGAGAAAAATACTATAATATTAAATTATTTTGTAAGGGGGTATATTTTAAACATGTAACATTAATAATTGCTGCAATATTTTATGGTTTCGTATAAAAGAAGTGTTGTATTGCTCAAGTATTCGTTTCGGTCGGCGGTTTTGTTTTGGGCGGGAACGATTGTTTTATCTGCTTCGTGACTGTAACGCTATACAGTCTCTCACGTTCGACGGGACTCGCTCTCCGTGCAAGAATACAAACCTGAACCAAACTTGAGGTGGTGTAACAAAATTCGGATTGTAATACGTGCTATTTAATAGAATATTTGGGTGTAGTAACTGTGTTGACTTGTATTTGGTTTAGCTTTGTGGGGCAAAGCGAATACGCCCCTGGTAGGGCTTGTTGGTGCTTCTTGTTTCTGCTCGTCCTTCCCTCTTACTGTACTGTACCTAGTTCTTGCTCTTTCGTTCGTCCCTAGTTCTTGCTCGTATAGGTCAGTCCTCACCTAGTTGCTTACACCTAGTTCTTGCTTACCCCTTGTACTTGCTCACGCCTAGTACTTGCTCACGCCTAGTACTTGCTCACGCCTAGTACTTGCTCACGCCTAGTACTTGCTCACGCCTAGTACTTGCTCACGCCTAGTACTTGCTCACGCCTAGTCCTTGCTCACACTGACTTCCTTGCTCATACCTAGTCCTAACTCAAAACTAACTGTTTTCCCTTACTATCATGCATAACTGCCACCTGGCGCGGAGCCCGTAACCCGTTTCGCGCTGGTCCGTTTTGCGCTGGCGACTTGCGCGCTGGCGCGTTTCTCACTGGCGCCTTGCCCGCTGGCGCCTTGCGCGCTGGCGTGTGCGCTGGCGCGTCTCGCGCTTGCGCCTTGCGCGCTGGCGCGTCTCGCGCTTGCGCCTTGCGCGCTGGCGCGTTTCGCGCTGGCGCCTTGCGCGCTGGCGCCGTGCGTGCTGCCACCGTGCACGCCGGGGCTGCCGCTGTGCTCGCCGGCGCCGTGCGCGCTGGTGCCGTGCGCTCTCTCCTCTCTCCTCTCTCCTCTCTCCTATCTCCTCTCTCGTATCTCCTCTCTCCTCTCTCCTCTCTCCTCTCTCCCCTCTCCTCTCTCCTTTCTCCTATATCCTCTCTCCTCTCTCCTATCTCCTCTCTCCTATCTCCTATCTTCTCTCTCCTATCTCCTCTCTCTTCTCTCCTATCTCCTCTCTCCTCTCTCCTCTCTCATATCTCCTCTCTCCGCCCCACGCCTCCCTCCTTCCCCGATGCTGCCCCTACCGCGTCTCACCTCACCCTCTCAGGTCAATGCTTTCAACCTCGCAGCAGCCAGCAGTGTGACTCGGTGCGACATTTTGTGGCTTGCCTTTTCTCCGCCCCACACCCTCCTCCTTTCCTTACCCTGCCTGTCCCTACCGTGTCTCTGCTCACCCCCTCAGGTGAATGCATTCAACCCAGCAGTAGTGGGCAACGTGATGTGCCGCAACCTTCTCAAGATTGACTGGTGCGTGTGTATGGGCATGGCATGCCTGGCTGTGTGTGTGTATGGGCATGGCATGCCTGGCTGTGTGTGTGTATGGGCATGGCATGCCTGACTGTATGTGTATATGGGCATGGCATGCCTGGCTGTGTGTGTGTATGGGCATGGCATGCCTGACTGTATGTGTATATGGGCATAGCATGCCTGGCTGTGTGTGTATGGGCATGGCATGCCTAGCTGTATGTGTGTATGGGGATAGCATGCCAGGCTGTATGTGTGTATGGGCATAGCATGCCTAGTTGTATGCATGTATGTGCATAACGTGCCTGGCTGTATGCGTATATGGGGATGGCATGCCTAGCTGTATGTGTGTATGGGCATAGCATGCCTGGTTGTATGTGTGAATGGGCATAGCATACCTAGTTGTATGCATGTATGGGCATAGCATGCATGGCTGTATGCATGTATGGGCATAGCATGCCTAGTTGTATGCGTGTATGTACATAACGTGCCTGGCTGTATGCATGTATGGGCATAGCATGCAAGGCTGTATGTGTATATGGGCATAGGATGCCTGTCTGTGTGTGTGTATGTGCATAACGTGCCTGAATGTACGCATGTATGGGCATAGCATGCCAGGCTGTATGTGTGTATGGGCATAGCATGCCTGGCTGTACGTGTGTATGGGCATAGCATGCCTAGTTGTATGCGTGTATGTGCATAACGTTCCTGGCTGTATGCATGTATGGGCATAGCATGCCAGGCTGTATGTGTGTATGGGCATAGCATGCCTGGCTCTGTGTTTGTATGGGGATGGCATGCCTGACTGTATGTGTATATGGGCATAGCATGCCTGGCTGTGTGTGTGTATGGGCATGGTATGCCTGGCTGTATGTGTGTATGGGGATGGCATGCCTAGCTGTATGTGTGTATGGGCATAGCATGCCTGGCTGTGTGTGTGTATGAGCATAGCATACCTAGTTGTATTGTATGCATGTATGGGCATAGCATGCATGGCTGTATGCATGTAAGGGCATAGCATGCCTGACTGTATGTGTGTATGGGCATAACATGCCTAGTTGTATGCGTGTATGTGCATAACGTGCCTGGCTGTATGCATGTATGGGCATAGCATGCCAGGCTGTATGTGTATATGGGCATAGGATGCCTGTCTGTGTGTGTGTATGGGCATGGTATGCCTGGCTGTATGTGTGTATGGGGATGGCATGCCTAGCTGTATGCATGTATGGGCATAGCATGCCACGCTGTATGTGTGTATGGGCATAGCATACCTAGTTGTATGCATGCATGGGCATAACATGCATGGCTGTATGCATGTATGGGCATAGCATGCTTGGCTGTATGTGTGTTTTGGCATAGCATGCCTAGTTGTATGCGTGTATGTGCATAACGTGCCTGGCTGTATGCATGTACAGGCATAGCATGCCAGGCTGTATGTGTGTATGGGCATGGCATGCCTGGCTGTGTGTGTGTATGGGCATGGCATGCCTGACTGTATGTGTATATGGGCATAGCATGCCTGGCTGTGTGTGTGTATGGGCATGGCATGCCTAGCTGTATGTGTGTATGGGGATAGCATGCCAGGCTGTATGTGTGTATGGGCATAGCATGCCTAGTTGTATGCATGTATGTGCATAACGTGCCTGGCTGTATGCGTGTATGGGGATGGCATGCCTAGCTATATGTGTGTATGGGCATAGCATGCCTGGTTGTATGTGTGAATGGGCATAGCATGCCTAGTTGTATGCATGTATGGGCATAGCATGCATGGCTGTATGCATGTATGGGCATAGCATGCCTAGTTGTATGCGTGTATGTGCATAACGTGCCTGAATGTACGCATGTATGGGCATGGCATGCTTGGCTGTATGTGTGTATGGGCATAGCATGCCTAGTTGTATGCGTGTATGTGCATAACGTGCCTGGCTGTATGCATGTATGGGCATAGCATGCCAGGCTCTGTGTGTATATGGGCATAGCATGCCTGGCTGTATGTGTGTATGGGCATGGTATGCCTGGCTGTATGTGTGTATGAGGATGGCATGCCTAGCTGTATGTGTGTATGGGCATAGCATGCCTGGCTGTGTATGTGTATGAGCATAGCATACCTAGTTGTATTGTATGCATGTATGGGCATAGCATGCATGGCTGTATGCATGTAAGGGCATAGCATGCCTGACTGTATGTGTGTATGGGCATAACATGCCTAGTTGTATGCATGTATGTGCATAACGTGCCTGGCTGTATGCATGTATGGGCATAGCATGCCAGGCTGTATGTGTATATGGGCATAGGATGCCTGTCTGTGTGTGTGTATGGGCATGGTATGCCTGGCTGTATGTGTGTATGGGGATGGCATGCCTAGCTGTATGCATGTATGGGCATAGCATGCCACGCTGTATGTGTGTATGGGCATAGCATACCGAGTTGTATGCAAGTATGGGCATAACATGCATGGCTGTATGCATGTATGGGCATAGCATGCTTGGCTCTATGTGTGTTTTGGCATAGCATGCCTAGTTGTATGCGTGTATGTGCATAATGTGCCTGGCTGTATGCATGTATGGGCATAGCATGCCAGGCTGTATGTGTGTATGGGCATGGCATGCCTGGCTGTGTGTGTGTATGGGCATGGCATGCCTGACTGTATGTGTATATGGGCATAGCATGCCTGGCTGTGTGTGTGTATGGGCATGGCATGCCTAGCTGTATGTGTGTATGGGGATAGCATGCCTAGTTGTATGCATGTATGTGCATAACGTGCCTGGCTGTATGCGTGTATGGGGATGGCATGCCTACCTGTATGTGTGTATGGGCATAGCATGCTTGGCTGTGTGTGTGTATGGGCATAGCATACCTAGTTGTATTATATGCATGTATGGGCATAGCATGCATGGCTGTATGCATGTATGGGAATAGAATGCCTGGTTGTATGTGTGTATGGGCATAGCATGCCTAGTTGTATGCGTGTATGTGCATAACGTGCCTGGCTGTATGCATGTATGGGCATAGCATGCCATGCCGTGCGAGCTGGCGCTGCCCGCGCTGGCCCGGTCTGTGCTGTTGACGTGCGTGCTGGCACCGTCTGCTATGGCATTTTGCTCATGCCACATATTCTTTTTTTGTGTGTCCCCCTCCTTTTAACCTCTCCTGCTCCTCTATCCATCCCTTCATTCATTCCTAGGTACCACGTAGGTCATCGCCAGCGTCCCCACAATTTCAGTCTATAATTTTCTCCTTACTGCCCTTTTTCTCCCTCCCCTTCTGTTATTCTCTTCCTCCCTTCCATCCCATGTAGTACTTCCGCGCTAAACCTTAAACCCCAAATGCAATATCTAACACCATGAGTGCATATAAACAAATAAACAAATGATGCGGTCCACTTTTGAACGTATGTTGTGTTTGTATGATTCACTGGTGTACTGTGCAGATCGTGTAGCACGCGCTGTCTGTTCCAGCCGCAAGACAAAGAACATCTCCCAACACCAATTTCTATTGCTTGTTGGAACATCATGCGGGGACAAATTTGTGATTGCACGACGTTATCACTGTTCTTTAATTTGGATATAGGGGACTCCAACTATTAGGCTATTTGCGATGCTGCATGTGTTTGCTTGATTGTTGTTTGCATGAGAGGGGTGTGCTATGCATGGGTTTGATAAATACTGTCTGTTTCGGGGTGTGTCTGCTGCTCTTAGTCTCTATGTGCATAGTGCGTGTTGTCGAGAAGAAAACTGAACAAGTGTTGAATAGAGAGAGAGAACAAGTGTATATAGGTCACCACTTAGGTCCCCCTGCTCTCCCTCGTCTGCGTCACATGTCCCAGCACGGCCTTGTCTTAGGTCTCCCTGCGTCGCTCCCCGCCCTTCCTCCCTCGACTGCGCCACCGTGCACGCCTTGCGTCGAGGGCCGGCTCCGCCGTGCCCCACACTCCTCCTCGCTGCGCCCGGTTACTGCCCCCCTTCAGACCCTGCACCTGGACGTTTGGGGCCCTGTCCCCGTCCCCGGACCGCGCGGTGAGCGCTACTTCCTTGTGCTCGTCGACGACTACACGCGCTACACCACGGTGTTTCCCCTGGAGCGGAAGGCCGACGTGCCCGACGTTCTTCTCCCGTGGGTTGTGGCTGCGCGTCTCCACCGCGGTCTCCCCGTGTTGTGTCTCCACTCCGACCGTGGCGGCGAGTTCGCCTCTGGTCGGCTTGGACAGTTCTGTCGTGCGGAGGGCATCACCCAGTCGTACACCTTGCTGGACTCGCCACAGCAGAATGGGGTTGATGAGCGCTGCATCGGCTTGGTCATGGAGGTCGCCCGTACCTCCATGATCCATGCCGATGCCCCCCATTTTATGTGGCCGTTCGCTGTTCGCTACGCTGCTCACCAGCTTAACCTGTGGCCACGCTCCCAGCGGCCGCAGGTTTCGCCGACCCTCCTTTGGACCGGGTCCCCCGGTGACACGTCTGCGTTCCACGTCTGGGGCTGCCTTGCTCACGTTCGTGCCTTTGGTACGGACAAGCTCACTGCCCGCACTGTCCCCTGTGTCTTCCTCGGTTTCCCCCTGGACTCGTCTGACTGGCTTTTCTACCACCCACCGTCTCACCGCTTCCTCCACTCTCGTGACGTCACCTTTGACGAGTCTGTCTCCTTCTACCGCCGCTTCCCTCACCGAGGTCTCCCGGTTGCCCCCCCCCTGTTCCTTGCTCCCTCTCCCCCGGTAGCCCCTGCCCCTCTCCCGCCTCGTCCTGCCCCGTCTGGTGTCTCTCACGTCACTCCCCTCCCGTCGGTTGTCCCCGTTGAGGAGTCTGCTGACTCTGGTGGTACCCCCGGTCCGTCCTTGCCGCGTCCCCCTTCCCCGGTGCTGCTGGTGTTGGAGGGGGTTCTCGCTCTGGGGGTGTTGGTTCTGGGGGTGCTGCTGTTGAGTGTTCTGCCGACGGTCGTTCTGCCTCTGCTGGTACGAGAGTTCCGGCCCAGCCGTCGTCGCCGCCGCAGCAGCCGTCGCCGCCGGTCTCCGCTCTCCGCCTACTCGGCCTTCCCTCCCCGGACCGCGCGACGGTGTCTCTCCCACTGCCTGCTGACCTTCCTGTCTACGGTCCTGTGTTCCCGCCGCCAGACTCGTCTCCGGCCCGTCTTCCTCCTCGTTCCCCTCCTGTGTCTCCTCCGCTGTCCCCTGACCCTACACCTCCGTCTCACGTTTGGGCTCGCCGTCCCTGCCGTGCTCGTCCCGTCTCTCCTGTCCTGCCCACCCACCCTATGTTGCTCCGTTCCCGCTCGTCTCGTCCTCCCCTCCTCCCGTCCCCTCCTCCCTCGTCCCTTGCTGTTGCACCTCCTCCGTTCTCTGACTACCTTCGTGCTGCTCTTCCCCTTGTCCCTCGGGTTCTTGCCTCTCTTGTTACCGACCCTTGTGTTCCTGTCTCGCGCCTTGACGCGCTTGTCGCTGCTGTCGCTGACTTTGCCTCTACCCGCCGCATTGACTACGCCACCGCTCTTGTCTGTGACCTTGCCCGTCCTCCGTCTGTCGGGGGTGCTCCTGCCCTTGGCAGTGACGTCCTAGAGGACAGGCAGTACAAGCTTGCTTTCCTTTCCGAGGCTGCTCCCCATCTCTGCTCCATGCTGTTAGTCCCTGAGGGTGACCCAGACGCCTTCGACATCCCGACCCCTCGCACCTACGCTGAGGCTACCTCGGGACCTTGGGCCTCTCAGTGGATAGCGGCCATGGAGCAGGAGATGGCATCTTGGAGGTCCACCGGCACTTACGTCGACGCAGTTCCCCCACCTGGGGTGAACGTAGTCGATGGTCGGTGGCTCTTCAAGGTGAAGCGCCCCCCTGGAGAGCCGCCTGTCTTCAAGGCGCGCTACGTGGCCAGAGGTTTCAGTCAGCGCGAGGGGGTTGACTTCTTCCAGACCTTCGCCCCGACCCCGAAGATGACCACTCTTCGGGCGCTGCTACACGTAGCAGCACAGCGTCACTACGAGCTTCACTCCCTCGACTTCTCTACTGCCTTTCTTCAGGGCAGCCTACACGAGCAGGTCTACCTGCGCCGACCACAGGGCTTCACTGGTACCTTCCCTCCTGGGACCCAGTGGCTTCTCAGGCGCCCGGTCTACGGCCTGCGTCAGGCTCCCTGCGAGTGGCATGACACGCTACGTGCCACGTTAGCAGACCTGCAGTTCTTTCCGTCCTCTGCTGACCCTTCACTGTTTGTGCGTTCCGGCCAGACTCCGTTCTACATCCTTGTCTACGTAGACGACCTGGTCTTCGCTACTCCTGACAGGGACGCACTGGCCTCTGTGAAGACTGAGCTGCTGAAGAGACACACCTGCACTGACCTTGGAGAGCTGCGTCGCTATCTTGGCCTGTAGATCTCTAGGGACAGAGCAGCACGCACCATCGCTCTGATACCATGTCGAGAAGAAAACTGAACAAGTGTTGAATAGAGAGAGAGAACAAGTGTATATACCTAAGAGTGTTGTACCCTCTAAGAGGTGACCCTATACAGTCTATACAAATATGAGTTATACATATATTTGACACGTGTGGCTGCAAATGTGATAAGGCGTGGATTGTGTCTGCTTCGGACGTGTTGCTTATATGCAAGGTGTTGCAATTAGAGGTTGTCATCGTGCCTGGGGCAACTCTGTTGTCATCGCGCACCCCATCAATCTTTGTTGCAGCATTGATGCATATATGCAATCGTTTCGTAGCACTCACAATCCTATCGTACATACATGTTCATTCCATCCACCGTATTTATCGACGAGATGGGGTGGCTGGCACGAGGTGTATTTGGATTGTGTTTGCCTTGAGCGTGCTGCTTATAGGCTAGGTGTTGCAATTAGAGATTGTCATCGTGTTCGGGGCAGTTCTGCTGTCATCGTGCACCCCATCAATCTCTAATGCAACACTACTAATGTCTACATGCACTCGTTTCTTGGCATTTGCAATCCTACAGGATGTTTAATTATACATAAAATTTTGTTGAAATGTGCGGTCTGATTGTTCCATCCGCCGTACTTATCGACGCGATGGAGCACTTTGGACATTTGGATTCATATTTTGGAGTTGCACCGAACAGTTCTTATTTTTTTTACTGTTCGTATCAATGCTCCGAAATGTGAAACCGATTTTATAGGTTTGCTACGCAACCCAAAAAATGGATCGGGAAATGCCCCGTAGCTACTTGTGCTTCTTGAACGAGGACCAGGCGGGGCCTAGGGACTGGAGCTGGCAAGGTGATGGGAACGAACGACACCCGCGAATCCTCGAGGTGTCGCAGCCCTTGGAGTTGGCGACAGATGGCCAGTTGCGAAGTGGTTGACGAGCTTCGTCAGTTTTGCAAATGCTTTACAATTGCCCAAACCAGAAAGGCTCTCGAAGCGCCATTATTGCAGGCTGGACAATTATTGTAGGTTGGCGGAGGCGTCCCACACCGGAAGTGGCGGCGTCGATCACGCAACGTCTGACGACACGGAAGATATATCATGCACCAACCTTGCACTTTCGAGAACACTTGCGACGTAGAGTACAAACTATGAATGAACCCTCTTATACACTACACAACACATACAAGTAACACTAAACCTTCCTGACCAGGCTTACTACTACGGAAGTTGCTCTGTGCTGCGGCACTTTATCCAATCCCTAAGCCAGGTAGCAACCTGCACGGCAATGAAATTTTGACATGCAAGCGGAATATATATCAGGTCGGTGAGAACATATAGAAACAGTGCTTAAAGCACACCCTTCTTTTTGACCTCACACGGCAACCACATGTGACATTCCCAATGCCCACAGCTTCATTTGATTCAAGGTACCACTCTACATATAAAGCTCACCTGTTGCATACAGGGTCTGTCTTTTGGGTTTGATGCCAAGCACAACACTACTAGCATCAAAACCAAGTTCAACTGCCCATAGAAAAAAAAGAATAAAAAAACTCAAGTCCTTCATAAAAGAACTCACCTGTTGCATCGAGGGTCTGTCTTTTGGGTTCGTCGCCAAGCACAGGACTGCCAGCATTGCCCCTGCCTGCAGCTGGCCGGGATCGAACCGCCCCTCCAAGCGATAGTCCACCAGGCGAGTGAACTCCTCATTCTTGGCGATGGGGACGGCCTGGGGATGGGGATGAGAGATTGGAACCAAAAACCTTCTCTAACCATCTCTCTACCTGACAGTCCACGAGGCGAGTGAACTCCTCGTTCTTGGCGAAGGGGATGGCCTGGGGATGCGGATGGGAGGAGTGAAGCATCTCAGCGGCTGGTGTGTCTGTGTGCCTACTTAGAGGTCGAACGCGCCCCTCAATCCTGTAGTCCGCGACGAGTGAACTCCTCATTCTTGGCGATGGGAAATAGAAAAGACGTCTGAACGCTTCAGATTGTTTAAGTCACGCCTCTCCAGGCAATAGGCAAGATAACTCCTCAACCTTGACAAATCCGGATGGCCAGGAGACAAGCATTATATGACTGAATGGGGCCAATTAGTAGGCCATTGATTAGCCATTGATTAGCCCATGGACAGTTGCGAGATTCGCTCACTCTGTCAATACCAGTACGGACCAATTAACGGAGAGCAAGAAGAGAGAACTCACCCAAGCAGACAAGTTGGGGGGTTGTCTCCCTGGGTGGAAGGGCACGTGACCCGTTATAAGCTCCAGAAGGATGACTCCAAACGCGTACACATCTATGGCTGCTGTTATGAGACCCGTTTGGACATACTCTGGTGCCACATAGCTGGGAGGGCAGCAGGGGAGAAGAGAGAGGCAATAGGGAGGGCAAGAGAGCGAGAGAGGAGGTAAGGGCGTGACTCCAAACGCGTACACGTCTATAACTGCTGTTATGAGACCCGTTTGCACGTACTCTGGAGCCACGTAGCTGCGAGGGCAACAGGGGGAGTGGAGGGAGAGCGAGGGGGAGAGAGGGAGGGAGAGAGAGCGAGGGGGAGAGAGAGAGGGAGAGAGGGGGGAGGGAGAGCGAGGGGGAGAGAGAGAGGGAGAGAGGGGGGGAGGGAGAGAGGGGGCAGGCGAACACTCCATCCAAATGCAACATGTCTATAGTTGATGTTATGAGACCCATTTGCATGTACTCTGGAGCCATGTAGCTGAGAGGGCAACAGGGGGGGAGGAGAGCGGCCATGCAAAGGGGAGGGGGAAGGGGGAAAGGGGTGGGGGGGGAGAGAGAACCTGGTGGGTTGGGGGGGAGAGAGAACCTGCTAACGAGTTAAAGGACGTGTCAAAACTGACCCTTCTGCCCTTGATGCTGGTAACCGGCAGTGGCAGTGCAGTGCGTAACAGTCTGACGCTACCTCGGCTACTACAACTCATGCTAGAGATATGACTTTAGCGAATGTGACGGTAAGGACAAATGTGACAAGAGAGGCTCACCCTCTGGTGCCCATGATGCTGGCTCACCCTCTGGTGCCCATGATGCTGGCTCACCCTCTGTGAGCCCAAGACCATGAGTGACGCTCACCCTCTGGTGCCCATGATGCTGGCTCACCCTCTGTGAGCCCAAGACCATGAGTGACGCTCACCCTCTGGTGCCCATGATGCTGGCTCACCCTCTGTGAGCCCAAGACCATGAGTGACGCTCACCCTCTGGTGCCCATGATGCTGGCTCACCCTCTGTGAGCCCAAGACCATGAGTGACGCTCACCCTCTGGTGCCCATGATGCTGGCTCACCCTCTGTGAGCCCAAGACCATGAGTGACGCTCACCCTCTGGTGCCCATGATGCTGGCTCACCCTCTGTGAGCCCAAGACCATGAGTGACGCTCACCCTCTGGTGCCCATGATGCTGGCTCACCCTCTGTGAGCCCAAGACCATGAGTGACGCTCACCCTCTGGTGCCCATGATGCTGGCTCACCCTCTGGTGCCCATGATGCTGGCTCACCCTCTGGTGCCCATGATGCTGGCTCACCCTCTGGTGCCCATGATGCTGGTAACCGCCATCGGCTGCGTGTACTGGTCCGAACCCACCTTCGCAAGGCCAAAGTCTGACACCTACCCAGGGGGCGCGGCACAGGGGGGGAGGACGAGAGGGAGGAGAGGTTGGGATTGGATTGAGTGTCAAGAAGGGGGCGGAGGCCTGATAGCTCTTTGACTCTGCTTGACTTGTTAGTTCTATTATTGCTCGTGTTGGGCTCACAAGCCCACCCGTACATGCAGCAGATCATGCTGGCATTGACTGGCGTTGACCAAAAATTGATGCCAGCATTGACCAGCGTTGACTCTCAACAGCATGTCAGCATCCAGCAGCATGCGAGCCACCTTGGCTTTGATTGGCTTTCAATGACCAGCATTGACCAACATTGACCAGCATTGACCAGCGTTGACCAGTATTGACCAGCATTGGCTTGTATTGAACAGCATTTACCAGCATTGACTTGTATTGAACAGCATTGACTTTTATTGAACAGCACTGACCAGCATTGACTTGGATTGAACAGCATTGACCAGCGTTGACTCACCAGGGCATGCATGTCAGCGTCCAGCAGTACGTTTGCCGCCTTCACATCCCGATGGATGATGGGCGGGCGGCATGAGTGCAGGAAGGCCAACCCCGTGGCCGCCTCATAGGCGATTCGCATGCGGAGATCCCAAGGGAGTGGGGGCTTGGTTTGGTCTGTAAAGAGGGAGATGCACAGGCAGATTGAGAGGGTGTTTTGACATGCCTGGTGGCAATAGCAACAAGAACGCAGGACGGCCAGCCCCGTGGCCGCCTCATAGGCGATACCCATGCGGAGATCCCAAGGAAGAGGGGGCTTGGTTTGGTCTGGGTGAAAGTGGGGGAGGGAGAGGGTGGGTTGAGAGCTCAGAGGGCATCGGTAAGGAGAGGGGGAAGGCCAACCTGGCGGCCTCACAGGCAATTCGCATGCGCAGATCCCAAGGGAGAGGAGGCTTGGCTTGGTCTGGATGAAAGCGGGGGTTGAAGTCGGAGGGAGAGTGGGAGGTGGGTCTTACGACAGCCTAACATGTGATTCGTCTGCGCACGCCCCACGGTAAACGAGGGGGGGGGGGGGGTGGGGGGCTTGGATCGGTCTGGTCTGGAGAGACGGGTATGCCTCACGGCAACAGCAGAAGAGACCGAACACACCATCGGCAGTTCTCACGCATTTGTACATACACACTCCCAGCAGTCTGCCCTTTCGCATTACTCCTTCCATCCATTATCATCCCCCCCTCACCTCTCAGCCTGGTTCCCACGGACCCATTAGCAGTCACACCCTCAGCAGTCACACCCTCAGCAGTCACACCCTCAGCAGTCACACCCTCAGCAGTCACACCCTCAGCAGCCACACCTAGTTTTGAGGCGCCTCAAATTTCCCCACCAGCTACCTCAACCTATCGTCCGACAGCCCTCATACCTTTCAGCCTCGTCTCCAGAGACCTAGTTTTGAGGCGCCTCAAAACTCCCCACCAGCTACCTCAACCTACCGTCCGACAGCACTTATACCTTTCAGCCTCGTCTCCAGAGACCCATAAGGCACCATGAGCAGCTCCCCCACCGACGCCATGGCAGGCACATACCCCTTGCAGCGGATTTTTGAGTCGACTCAAAAATTACCCATGAAACACCATGAGCAGCTCCCCCACCAACGCCATGGCAGGCACATACCCCGTGCAGCCGGTTTTTGAGTCGACTAAAAAAGGTGATTTCTGAGGTGATTTCTGAGGTGATTTCTGAGGTGATTTCTGAGGTGATTTCTGAGGTGATTTCTGAGGTGATTTCTGAGGTGATTTCTGAGTCGGCTCGAAATTCACCCATGAAACAGCATGAGCAGTTTCCCCACCAAACCCATGGCCGGCACTGGCGCATACCCCTTGCAGCCCTACCTTCGAACCTTACTCCTTCCATCACACGACACCTCGGCCTTGTTTCAAGGGACCCATTAGGCAGTTCCCCCCCAGTCGCACACTTCCCCAGCAGCCAAACCTCTGAACCGTACTCCACCCACCCACCACCATTATCTCTCAGCCTTGTCTCCAGGGACCCATTGGGCAGGAAGTCCAAGACCATGAGCAACTCCCCCGCAGTGGCGCACACCCCCAGCAGCCCCAGCAGGTTCACATGCTGTATTCTCCTCAGCATTCGCAGCTCTGTAAGAAAGTGCTGTGCGTTCAACCCTACCTCTGTGCATTCATCCCTCCCTGTGCGTCACCTGGCCTCTCACCTAGTATTCATCAGCCATACCAAATTTGAGGCGCCTCAAAATTCATCAGCCATACCACACCTCTCAGCCCCCCTTCCCTCTCAGCCCTTTTGAGTTTAGGGTCAGCCCCTGTGACTCAAAAGTCAGCCCCTTCCCTCTCAGCCCCTCACCTCTCAGCCTGGTTTCCAGGGATCCGTTGGGCAAGAAGTCAAAGACCATGAGCAACTCCCCCGCGGTGGCGCACACCCCCAGCAGCCCCAGCAGGTTCACATGCTGTATTCTCCTCAGCACGCGCAGCTCAGCCAGAAACTGCCGCGCGTTCATCGCCCCCTGGGCGTCCGCCACTGCCGGCCCCCACCACCTCAACCGCTTCACAGCCACCTTCCGACACCCCCCACTCGCCCCCCCTCCGCCTCCGCCTCCTCTTTCCCCTGGATTTCCCCCCATAGCTCCCCCCGCATTTGCCCCCATTCCCCCCCCTGCTGCGCCTCCCCCAGTCCCGCCCTCCCCCCATCCCCCCCTCCCCCACCCCTCGCTTCCCCCACCCTGGTTTTCCACCTGAGGGCACCTGCCAGGTGGGAGCACCCCCACAAACACCTGCCCGCTGCCGCCCTCCCCGATCAGTCTCTGCGGGGAAAAATTATCCGTGGCCAATAGGAGCTCGTCCAGGAAAAATTCCTGCTGCCCGTACTCATCCTGCCCGTAAACTTCTCGGATGATTTCGGTGGGTGGGGCAGGGGGGAGGACTGGGGGAGCGGAGAAGAAATCCTGGCCATTGACTTGTGACCGGGGGGATCTGGGGCATTGCTGCCAGCCCCCACTTTCCCCTCCCCCCCCACCTGCCCCAACGCCCCAAGATCCCCCCCTCCCCCCTGCTGCTGCTGCTGCTCCTCCTCCTGCTCCTCCTTTTGCTCCTCCTGCTGCTGCTGAGGCTGAAGCTCGTGCTCCCCCGATCATTGCTCCCCCCATTGCTCCTCCCCCTTCGAACCCCCCTCCATATCCCCCTGGCCCCTGCCCCGTTCCCCCTCCCCCTCCCCCTGGTTCTATTCGGGGGGAAGGGGGCGATGTGGGGGGCACTGGGAGTTTGCCTGGAGGGGGGTGGGGAGATGAGGGCGGGGATACGGGGCATGGGAGAGGGGGGGTGAAGGAAGTAGCTTAGAGGAGAAAGGATTAATTGAGTAGGGAGCCAAGAGGCTCTCTTGTAGAAAACAAGGAGCAAAGAAGAGTTGGAAGGGAAGCTCTTCTATTGGCCATAAAGTGGACCAATGGGAGAGGTTGCTTGTAGGGCAAGCAACCACAAAGTGTGGTGCTCTCCGATTGGCCACAATGTGGACCAATGGGAGAGGTTGCTTGGAAGGCAAGCAACCACAAAGTGTGGTGCTTGGTGATTGGTTGGTTCTTAGGACCAAGGACCATTTGGTTGGAATAGTGCCAACCAAATGTCTACGACCAAATCCAATCTTGACCAACCCAAATGTGGGGTTGGTCAACCCAACCAACAACCCTCCAATAATTATAATGACCACACCTCCTAATCTATGCATGTTGTATAGATATATATTTTACAACACGGGGGGGGGAGAGAGAGGGACGGGGAAGGAGCGGGAAAAAAAGAGGTTGATGTGCAAACCGTCCACACATGTGCAAGCCGTCCACACGTGTGCGAGCCGTCCACACATGTGCAAGCCGTCCACACATGTGCAAGCCGTCCACACATGTGCAAGCCGTCCACACATGTGCAAGCCGTCCACACATGTGCAAGCCGTCCACACATGTGCAAGCCGTCCACACATGTGCAAGCCATCCACACATGTGCAAGCCGTCCACACATGTGCAAGCCGTCCACACATGTGCAAGCCGTCCACACATGTGCAAGCCGTCCACACATGTGCAAGCCGTCCACACATGTGCAAGCCGCCCACACATGTGCAAGCCATCCACACATGTGCAAGCCGTCCACACATGTGCAAGCCGTCCACACATGTGCAAGCCGTCCACACGTGTGCGAGCCGTCCACACATGTGCAAGCCGTCCACACGTGTGCGAGCCGTCCACACATGTGCAAGCCGTCCACACATGTGCAAGCCGTCCACACATGTGCAAGCCGCCCACACATGTGCAAGCCATCCACACATGTGCAAGCCGTCCACACATGTGCAAACCGTCCACACATGTGCAAGCCGTCCACACGTGTGCGAGCCGTCCACACATGTGCAAGCCGTCCACACATGTGCAAGCCGTCCACACATGTGCAAGCCGTCCACACATGTGCAAGCCGTCCACACATGTGCAAGCCGTCCACACATGTGCAAGCCGTCCACACATGTGCAAGCCATCCACACATGTGCAAGCCGTCCACACATGTGCAAGCCGTCCACACATGTGCAAGCCGTCCACACATGTGCAAGCCGTCCACACATGTGCAAGCCGTCCACACATGTGCAAGCCGCCCACACATGTGCAAGCCATCCACACATGTGCAAGCCGTCCACACATGTGCAAGCCGTCCACACATGTGCAAGCCGTCCACACGTGTGCGAGCCGTCCACACATGTGCAAGCCGTCCACACGTGTGCGAGCCGTCCACACATGTGCAAGCCGTCCACACATGTGCAAGCCGTCCACACATGTGCAAGCCATGCGCACATGTGGATCTAAGAACACATTTGGATGTGGTTACACACATGGATGAGGTGGCCAACTGTCCAGTCAGCATGCCACCTAGACATGCACACACCGACCCACTGCCACATCACACGGTTCATTTTCCCACAACATGCCTTGTCTCGTAGCGGTGCAGGCGTTATTTGCGACGAGCATGATCTTGCAGATGGTTGGCAGCCGGTCGGCGAGGAACGTCATCATGTCCACGTCAGCACCGCCACTGCCACTGGAATGGGCGGAACAGATGCGGGGAAAAATGTGGGAAAAGGGGAAAAATGTGGGACAAGGGGAAAAATGTGGGAGAGGAGTCTATTTTTGAGGCGCCTCAAAAATACAAGGGGAAAAATTGTGGGGAAGAGCAGGGAAGAGGAACACAGAAACGAATGAGAGTGTGACCCGCAAGTTTGCATGCATCCCACTGTCCCTATGACTACCGGGCCTTATACATGCACTTGTTATAAGCCCACCCACCTATGAGCACTAGAACACTCGTTATAAGCACACTCTGCATCTCTCCACACGAAAACTAGCTACAAGCCCACCCACTCACCCTATGAGAGTGATGGTGCGCCGCACCGGCCCTATGACCACCATGCCCTGCCTGCAGCACCTTTGCCTCGTGCAGCTAGCAACCCAGTAATAGGGTACTCGTGCACACCTACCCTGGTGGTTACAGCTCACTCACTCACCCTATGAGGGTGATAGTCCGCCGCACCGGCCCTATGACCACCATGCCTGCCTGCACCACCTTCGCCTCGTGCAGCAGCGCGTCCCGCACCCGGGGAGAAGATCGCACCACCACTTGCAGCAGGATCTGCAGGGGAAGGGGGAACGGTGGCTTTTGAGTCGGTTCAAAAGTCGTCCCGCACCCGGGGGGGAGAGAACACCACCACTTGCAGCAGGATCTGCAGGGGAAGGGGGAGCGGTGGAATGTGGAATGCGGATCAATCTGAGCTGAATCGGATCAATCTGAGCTGAATCCGATCAATCTTAGCTGAACCGGATCAATCTTAACTTTCAGATAACCTGCTTCACCCGTGCCGCTTGTATCTCAGGGTTCATCACCACTAGCATCCTTCGCAATTTAGCTGTTACAATGTAACCAGACACTGCACCTCCTCACCTGCTTCGCCCCTGCCCCGCCCTGCACTGCTATTCCCGGGTGCAGTGACTTCTGCACTTAAAACCCAGCTGTTACAATGTAACCAGACCTTGAGCCACCTCCTCACCTGTTTCGCCCCTGTCACTTCTATCTTGGGGTGCAGCTTGCCAGCATCTTCTGCACTTAAAGCCTTCTGTAATGATGTAACCAGACACTGCACCTCCTCCTCACCTGCTTAGCTCCCGCCACTTCGATCTTGGGGTGCAGCGCGGCCAGCATCTTCTGGCTCATCTCCTCCTCCTCCTCCGCATCCTGCTCCGAGTTGAACCGGGCCTTACGAGACCCTGGTGGGGGCGAGGAAGGAAAGACGCAGTGAAGTCTAGTTTGGAGGCGCCTCAAAACTACGCAGTGAATCTCTTCCCTTATTCAACACCGTTCTGGCTCATCTCCTCCTCTTAATCCGCGTCCTCTCTAGAGAGCGCCATGGGGCCATTGCCTAGAGAGCGCCATGGGGCCATTGCCTAGAGAGCGCCATGGGGTGATTGCCTAGAGAGCGCCATGGGGCCATTGCCTAGAGAGCGCCATGGGGTGATTGCCTAGAGAGCGCCATGGGGTGAATGCCTAGAGAGCGCCATGGGGTGATTGCCTAGAGAGCGCCATGGGGCCATTGCCTAGAGAGCGCCATGGGGTGATTGCCTAGAGAGCGCCATGGGGCCATTGCCTAGAGAGCGCCATGGGGTGATTGCCTAGAGAGCGCCATGGGGTGAATGCCTAGAGAGCGCCATGGGGTGATTGCCTAGAGAGCGCCATGGGGCCATTGCCTAGAGAGCGCCATGGGGTGATTGCCTAGAGAGCGCCATGGGGTGATTGCCTAGAGAGCGCCATGGGGTGATTGCCTAGAGAGCGCCATGGGGCCATTGCCTAGAGAGCGCCATGGGGTGATTGCCTAGAGAGCGCCATGGGGCCATTGCCTAGAGAGCGCCATGGGGTGATTGCCTAGAGAGCGCCATGGGGTGAATGCCTAGAGAGCGCCATGGGGTGATTGCCTAGAGAGCGCCATGGGGTGAATGCCTAGAGAGCGCCATGGGGTGATTGCCTAGAGAGCGCCATGGGGCCATTGCCTAGAGAGCGCCATGGGGTGATTGCCTAGAGAGCGCCATGGGGCCATTGCCTAGAGAGCGCCATGGGGTGATTGCCTAGAGAGCGCCATGGGGTGAATGCCTAGAGAGCGCCATGGGGTGATTGCCTAGAGAGCGCCATGGGGTGATTGCCTAGCGAGCGCCATGGGGTGATTGCCTAGAGAGCGCCATGGGGCCATTGCCTAGAGAGCGCCATGGGGTGATTGCCTAGAGAGCGCCATGGGGTGATTGCCTAGAGAGCGCCATGGGGTGATTGCCTAGAGAGCGCCATGGGGCCATTGCCTAGAGAGCGCCATGGGGTGATTGCCTAGAGAGCGCCATGGGGCCATTGCCTAGAGAGCGCCATGGGGTGATTGCCTAGAGAGCGCCATGGGGTGAATGCCTAGAGAGCGCCATGGGGTGATTGCCTAGAGAGCGCCATGGGGTGAATGCCTAGAGAGCGCCATGGGGTGATTGCCTAGAGAGCGCCATGGGGCCATTGCCTAGAGAGCGCCATGGGGTGATTGCCTAGAGAGCGCCATGGGGTGAATGCCTAGAGAGCGCCATGGGGTGATTGCCTAGAGAGCGCCATGGGGTGAATGCCTAGAGAGCGCCATGGGGTGATTGCCTAGAGAGCGCCATGGGGTGATTGCCTAGAGAGCGCCATGGGGTGATTGCCTAGAGAGCGCCATGGGGCCATTGCCTAGAGAGCGCCATGGGGTGATTGCCTAGAGAGCGCCATGGGGTGATTGCCTAGAGAGCGCCATGGGGCCATTGCCTAGAGAGCGCCATGGGGTGATTGCCTAGAGAGCGCCATGGGGTGATTGCCTAGAGAGCGCCATGGGGTGATTGCCTAGAGAGCGCCATGGGGCCATTGCCTAGAGAGCGCCATGGGGTGATTGCCTAGAGAGCGCCATGGGGCCATTGCCTAGAGAGCGCCATGGGGTGATTGCCTAGAGAGCGCCATGGGGTGAATGCCTAGAGAGCGCCATGGGGTGATTGCCTAGAGAGCGCCATGGGGTGAATGCCTAGAGAGCGCCATGGGGTGATTGCCTAGAGAGCGCCATGGGGCCATTGCCTAGAGAGCGCCATGGGGTGATTGCCTAGAGAGCGCCATGGGGTGAATGCCTAGAGAGCGCCATGGGGTGATTGCCTAGAGAGCGCCATGGGGTGAATGCCTAGAGAGCGCCATGGGGTGATTGCCTAGAGAGCGCCATGGGGTGATTGCCTAGAGAGCGCCATGGGGTGATTGCCTAGAGAGCGCCATGGGGCCATTGCCTAGAGAGCGCCATGGGGTGATTGCCTAGAGAGCGCCATGGGGTGATTGCCTAGAGAGCGCCATGGGGTGATTGCCTAGAGAGCGCCATGGGGCCATTGCCTAGAGAGCGCCATGGGGTGATTGCCTAGAGAGCGCCATGGGGCCATTGCCTAGAGAGCGCCATGGGGTGATTGCCTAGAGAGCGCCATGGGGCCATTGCCTAGAGAGCGCCATGGGGTGATTGCCTAGAGAGCGCCATGGGGTGAATGCCTAGAGAGCGCCATGGGGTGATTGCCTAGAGAGCGCCATGGGGTGATTGCCTAGAGAGCGCCATGGGGTGATTGCCTAGAGAGCGCCATGGGGCCATTGCCTAGAGAGCGCCATGGGGTGATTGCCTAGAGAGCGCCATGGGGTGAATGCCTAGAGAGCGCCATGGGGTGATTGCCTAGAGAGCGCCATGGGGTGAATGCCTAGAGAGCGCCATGGGGTGATTGCCTAGAGAGCGCCATGGGGCCATTGCCTAGAGAGCGCCATGGGGTGATTGCCTAGAGAGCGCCATGGGGTGAATGCCTAGAGAGCGCCATGGGGTGATTGCCTAGAGAGCGCCATGGGGTGATTGCCTAGAGAGCGCCATGGGGTGATTGCCTAGAGAGCGCCATGGGGTGATTGCCTAGAAAGCGCCATGGGGTCATTCCTTGAGGGCACCTAGAAGAACTCGAATGGACCTGGGGACTGCGGGGATCGGGGGATCGGGGGATCGGGGGATCGGGGGATTGGGGGATCGGGGGATTGGGGGATCGGGGGATCGGGGGATTGGGGGATTGGGGGATTGGGGGATTGGGGGATTGGGGGATTGGGGATTGGGGGATTGGGGGATTGGGGGATTGGGGGATTGGGGGATTGGGGGATTGGGGGATTCGGGGATTGGGGGATTGGGGGATTGGGGGATTGGGGGATTCGGGGATTGGGGGATTCGGGGATTGGGGGATTCGGGGATTGGGGGATCGGGGGATTGGGGGATTCGGGGATGCGCACGGCCAGGGCGACGATGCGATCCCCGGGGACCACCAATCTCGAGAGCGCGAAGTTGACGAGCACCTGACCCTCCCTCGGGACTGCCGGATTCTGATGGCTGGGCGAAACGCACCTGAGGAGTGCGGGGCGCGGACAATTCTGACAGCCATGGCGATAATTCGATCCCCCGGGACCACTAGTCTCGAGAGCGCGAATTCGACGAGCGCCTGGCCCTCCTTCGAGACTGCCGCGCTGCCGCCTCGGTTGCTGCTGCCGCCGCCGCCGCTGCCGCTCCACAGCAGATTCGCGTTCGGCTGGTGCAGTCGCACCCCCACCAGTACCACCTTTCCCCCGCCGCCGCCGACGCTGGAGCGAGCTGGCGGGAGTGACATCATGCTGTCGTGAGTACCGGCGATGGACGAGGCTTACACGTCAGGCTGGCGGGTTTGAGAAAGGGAGGCACCCGCGCGCGCGTCACGGGCCGCTCACAACGCTACTGAGGGTGTGGATGAGGGCGATGGCAGGAAGGTTACGTTAAGTCAGGCTGGTGGATTTGAGAGGGAGATGCTACCAAGGCTGTGGATAACGTCGACGGCACGAGGAGGCGGATAACGGACGAGGTGATAACGGGACTTGAATCATGGACGAGGTGATTATAGCGGGAGCGCGTTAGCTGCTGCCGGAAACGGCACTGCCAACGATTCGAGGCATGGACGAGGGAGATCGTAGCGAAAGCGCGAGGCTAGCGGCTGCTCCGTTTCTCTCAAGCGAACTCGTCACTTCTAGACCTGAGAAGCAGAAAAAAGAAATCGCGAAGAAGCGCCCTTGCATCAACGTTGCCTGCGTCTTCCCCGGCGTGCCTGTTATTACGCGGTTCCTAGACTTACTGTAGTAGATGAGAGCGAATTGGCGGGAATGTGGCCATTTCGCTGAGGAAAGCCCTTTTCAGGAGGACGTGCCAGTGCTGCTACCTTGGTCGACAGGAGAAGTGTCAGTTGGCTGAAGTAGGGCGCAAGCACATTCTGGTTCTCAAACCGACCGAGCCTACTGATTTCTCCCTCTTAGCCTGAAAGCGGATTGAAACGAACCGCAGCAAGCATTCAGCGCGAAGGACGCTGGTGGCGTGTGACGAAGGAAATTGCGACTGTGACGGCTTTCGTCGACGTGCAGCGAAACAGCCTCGGTGGCGTGCGCGCGAACGACGAATGTCAGTTCCACACAACGTTTTCGCCCTGCTCTGGTGTCTTTCACCCACCATCGACAGCTAACAGTCAATATTCGTCAGCATCCAGTCACCCAGCTGCAAAATCTCCGTCAGAAGTAAATCGAGAAGTACCCTTTTGTGATGAACAGTGTAGCTTCTCTCTGCGAGGTCCGTTTCACCGCACGAAACAATAAGAAATCTTCTCAAAATGGGACACGCCCTGAGAGCTCCTCGAGTCAGAGGAAACCCAGAAAGAACCAGAACGAGCTGAACAAAAGCCAGCTGATTTTTTTCCCCAGCAGCCATGACTGCAGGAAACGCGTGAGGTACGGCAACCCGCAATCGGAGCCGTCAGTTTGAGAGAGATTCTTCGCGGTTCCCTCACGTCTTAATTTCAATTTCGGACGTCGGCTTCATGGCGGATCCCTAGCAGTTTCCGGGTGATAAAAAGTTCCTGAATCTGGTTACGGCAGCTAGGGTTACGATTCATGACGACAGCTAGCACAGCCAGTGACGGCTAACTCTTTTTAAGGAAACCGGATGCGGTAAGCCCCGCTATAAGCATTTCCTGTCCATTGTAGTTTCGCTGGTTCTACCACCGTATTTCTCAGAGCGACTCGGGCCTGATTCCCCGCGTGGCGACTTCTTAGCAACTTCGTGGCGACTCCAACCTAGTCGTGTGGCGCCTAGGCTAGCTATTATTTTCATCCGATTCAGATTCGAGCACCCGTCTCTAAGCGCGTTCTAGCTGCCTTTTCTTTCGACCGTGTTATCTACCGTCTCACCTCCGCGTCTTTCGCTCCCCATCGCCCGTTTCAGTCCGTCGCACGCCGACCGTGCGTGAGGGCTCCATTCTGGCGACGACGTTAGGATCGTGCGACGACGCGTAGCGAGCCGTGCGACGGCGCGTGCGACGCTGGAGAGCGATGCTGAGCGTGCTGCGAGTGCACCTGCCGTCCGACATCCCCATCGCCGGCTGCGAGCTGTGCCCCTACGTGCTGCTGCGCAAGCCCGATGGCACCATCACCACGGAAGACATCCCCGACACCAACCCCATCGATGGCTACTACATCCGCTGCCGCTGGTACGAACGTGCTGTTCTGTAGTGGTTATCCTCGAATGCATGCCTTCGCTCATCTTTCGCTCATGGCGTCGTGGGCTCGCGTGTGCGTGCTGCTGCGCAAGGAGTCTATTTTTGAGGCGCCTCAAGAATGCATGCCTTCGCTCATCTTTCCCTCATGGGATCGTGGGCTCGCGTGTGCGTGCTGCTGCGCAAGCCCCGGTGGCACCATCGTCACAGGAGGATCCCTCCATTTCATCCAATCATTCCTCCCACCCAGGTACCGTGTGCAGAGTGATAAGAGGGTTGCTGTCTGCTCCGTGCACCCCAACGAGCCGGCCACCCTGCAGTGCCTGGGCTGCGTGAAGGCGAAGCTGCCCATCGCCCGCAGCTACCACTGCTCGCCGCTCTGCTTCCAGTCCGCCTGGCCACGCCACCGCGCGCTGCACTCGCGCGGGCTAGGCGGCAGCACCCACGGCAGCAGCGACGGGACAATCCCAGGGGAGATTAGCGCTGGTGGTGGTGCTGCTGGGGTTGGGGGCGGGCAGAGGCGGGAGAATGGGGGGGCGGCGGAGGAGGAGGAGCTGTTTGGGAAGTTCAACAGTGGGAATGGGACCACGGGACTAGCGGGAGGGGGGGCACAGGGGGGGATGGGGGGATATGGGCAGGCGGAGCAGCAGCAGGGGGTGCAGAGGCCCCTGGGCGGGGGATTCGCGCACAGGCCCCCGCCAGGGGGGGTTGCTCATCAGTTTGACACTACTGGGGGGGGTTCTAACGCGGGCGGAGGGGCGAGTGGGGGCGAGGTGTGGTTCGAAGTGGGGCGCGGAAAACCCTACACCCCCAGCACAGACGACGTGGGCCATGTGCTAAAGCTCGAGTGCGTGCCCATAGAAGCCGCCACAGGCCTCCCAGTGGCTCCCCCGTCCACTCTCCTCACCTCCCGGGTCATCCCTGCCCCATCCCCCACGCCCCGTCGCATGGTGGCGGTTGGGGGGGGAGAGGGGGAAGGGCAGATGGGGGGCGGAGGGGGGAGAGGGGGGTTCACGCTGCTGTCGTACAATGTGTTGGCGGACCTGTATGCGACGAGTGAGATGTACAGCTACTGCCCGCCCTGGGCGCTCTCATGGGCGTATAGAAAACAGAACTTGCTGCGGGAGCTGCTGGGATATCGAGCTGATATCATGTGCTTGCAGGAGGTGAGTTTTCAATGGTTGGGATTATATCATTATAACGAGTATGGAGTGTAACGGGTATGCATGCATGGGCGTACAGGAAGCAGAATTGGCTGAGCGAGCTGCTGGCTGGGGCACTGCGCTGATATCATGTGCTTGCAGGAGGTGAGCGTGTAACGAGTGTGCATATAATGGTTTCGTAACGAGTGAAAGGTACAGCTGCCAACCCCCTTTTTGCCCCCTCTCGCCCTCTACCCTGTCTCGGACCCCCTTACATCCCCCCGGGCCTCTTTTTCACACGCGTCGACTGCAGAGCGGCGACCTTGTGGAGTTGTTTGGGCCAGAAGGTGCTGTAGGCTCTATCCCAGAATATTCCTTCTGCTCTTCACATTCCCTCCCCGCTCCTCCCCTTCCCCCCACTCGCCTTTACTCACCACTTTGAGGGCTTCTTTGGGCTTCTCTGAAACAAGCGCAAGCCCTCAAAGAAGCCCTCAAAGTGGCGCTTGTTTCAGTCTCTGCCCCGCTCTAAGCCCGCTCTCCTCACCCCACCGCCCCTCTCTCACACCTCAGGTGAGGTGCAGAGCGACCACTGTGAGGAGTTCTTTGTGACCCACGAGGTGGAGAAGCAGCGAATCCAGAGGGGCTGTAACCCCTACCCCAGGCTGACCCTGCTTCCCTTCCCCTCCCCTCCCCTCTCACGCACCTCAGGTGCAGAGCGTCCACACCGAGGAGTTGTTTGGGTCCGACAAGGTGGCGAAGCAGCTAATCCAGAGGGGCTGTAGCCTCTACCCTAGGCTGATCTTGCTCCCCTTCTCCTCCCCTCCCTCCGTCTCTCACACCTCAGGTGCAAAGCGACCACTTCGAGGAGTTCTTTGGGCCCGAGCTGGAGAAGCAGGGCTACGCTTCCGTGTTCAAGAAGAAGACGGCGGAGGTGTGTAATTTTAAGGCGCCTTACGAAGGAGACGGCGGAGGTATGCTGCTGAATGAGCGGTGTCTTGGTGTGTGCGAGCTAGAGTGTGGGTATGGGCATTGGGTACCGACCGAGAGCTGGAGAAGTAGGACCACTCGTCGGTGTTTGACTCAAGGGTCATCTCATGCGCATCATCATCCTTATTTGTACCAACCAACCCTATGCTCCCTCCCACCCTAACCCCCCCCCCCCGTACACACTGTCACGGCATGCGTCATGGATGGCCTTGTTGATTCAATTGGCAAGGTGTCATCTGCCATCTCTCTTCCATGTACCTCTGATTCCCCCGGGTATTCACCACGGCATACGCCATTGATATCTTTGCTGACTCGAGAGTCACCTTTGACGTGCGTCATTCACCTCAATACTTACCTCATTTATGACTCCCAACCCAAGGGTATCCGGCACAGCATATGCCGTTGGTGGCTGGGCTGGGCTGACTCAAGGGTTGTCTTATTGCTGCCACGTGCGTCAGTGGCGACCTCATTTCATTTCATGCCTCCCTCCCACCTCTTCAGGTGTACTCCCTCCCTCCCCCCCCCTCCCTCTCCCACCTCTTCAGGTGTACTCCCTCCCTCTCCCCCCCCCCCCCCTCTCCCACCTCTTCAGGTGTACTCCCTCCCTCCCCCCCCCCCCCCCCCCCCTCTCCCACCTCTTCAGGTGTACTCCCTCCCTCTCCCCCCCCCCCCCCTCTCCCACCTCTTCAGGTGTACTCCCTCTCCTCCCCCCCCCCCCTCTCCCACCTCTTCAGGTGTACTCCGGCAACTTTTGAGTCGACTCAAAAGTCATTTCATGCCTCACTCCCACCTCTTCAGGTGTACTCCTCAAAGGCCGCCTTATGTGGATCGTTCACGTCAATAGCAACCTCAATTTATCCCCCCCCCCCCCCCCTCCCCCCCTCAGGTGTACACCGGCACGGCATACGCCATTGACGGCTGTGCCACCTTCTTCCGCCGGGATCGGTTCTCCCTGGTCAAGAAATATGAGGTGAGGAGAGAGTGGTGGTGAGGGGTGCGAGGTGAGGAGAGAGCGGTGGTGAGGGGTGCGAAGGGGGCATTGGTGCTGAGAGGGCGAGCACTAGCACGACGTGCCACCGTCTTCCGCCGCGATCAGTTCTCCCCTTCCCTGGTCAAGAAATACGAGGTGAGCAGAGAGTGGTGGTGAGGGGTGCGAGGTGACCTGAGAGCGGTGCTGAGGGGTACAAAATGAGCCCAGAGTGTGGTGAGATGAGAGGTATGAGGTGAGCGCATGCCGAGGCGAGGACGAGGTGGGCACAAGCACGAGAATGCAGAAACATACTTACTGTTAGTTGCTCTCTATAGCACTCTCACCGTCTACCATGTCTGTTGGCACTCAGATCCGCCCTTTCTTCCCCCCCCCCCGCCAGCTACAGGCGGAATTCCACCAACTGACTCTCTCTCACTGTCACCCTTTCATCTCGCCCCCCTTCACCCTCCCTCATCTCACTTCCTCCTTCTTCTGTCCCAGGTGGAGTTCAACAAGGCTGCTCTTTCGCTCTCTAAACCCTGGCACCCCTCAATCCACCCTTTCGCTCCTCTCCCTTGCTGTCCTCCTCCCCTTGCCTCCTCTCCTCTACATTCCCCAGGTGGAGTTCAACAAGGCGGCTCTCTCGCTTTCTGAAGCCCTGGCGCCACCTACCAAGAAGGCTGCTCTCAACCGCCTGCTCAAGGTACATCTTTTTCCTGCATCACTTAAAACCCAACTTCTTATACCACGCGCTCTGGATTGAACCACAGGTGCTCTCAACCGCCTGCTCAAGGTACCAACCAACCTCCTCTTAGCTGCATTGCTGAAACCCGCAGCTTGAACGCCTAAACCCTACACTTTTAACCCTCAACCCTGGCGCCACCCGCCAAAAGGCTGCTCTCAACCGCTTACTCAGGAGGGGTACTCATCTCCTCCTCCCTTCATAGCTGAAATTCTAAACTTGAAAGCCTAAATCCTAGACTTTTAACCCTCAACCCTGGTGCAACCCACCCACCAAGAAGACTGCACTCAGCTGCCTCCTTAAAGCCACTTGAGCCACTTAAGACCTCCTCTCTCCCCTCCTCTCTCCCCTCCTCTCTCCCCTCCTCTCTCCCCTCCCCTCTCCCCTCCCCTCTCCCCTCCTCTCTCCCCTCCTCTCTCCCCTCCCCTCTCCCCTCCTCTCTCCCCTCCTCTCTCCCTCCTCTCTCCCCTCCTCTCTCCCCTCCTCTCTCCCCTTCTCTCTCCTCTCCTGCCTCCCCTCCTCTCTCCGCTTCTCTCTCCCCTCCTCCCTCCCCTCCTCTTCCCCCCTCTCTCTCCCCTCCTCTCGGCCCCTTCTCTCTCCCCCTCTCCCCCCTCTTCCCTGCGCCACCAGGACAATGTGGCGCTGATAGTGGTGTTGGAGGCGAGAGACGCGGGGGACGGGAAGGATGGCGCATCTGGTGCTCCTGCGAAGAGACAGCTTCTCTGTGTGGTGAGATGCGGTGCTGTGTGGTGCATTGTCAGTTGCAGTATTGGGGTTCACTGATAGTGGCGTGCTGTGTGGTGAGTATTGGTGTGTTGGTGGTGTGGTGTATTGGTGTATTGCTGACAGTTGTATGATGAGCTACAACAAGGCTCACCATTCTACTCCGTGGTGCTATCTCTCTGTCTGTCGTTCTGCCTGTGCCTGCCTATTGATCTTCCCCTTGCGATCCCCCGCTGTCAATGACTACCCCTGTGTGTGTCCCTCTTCCCCTCTGCATCTCCTCTTCTCAGGCCAACACACACATTCTATTTTTTAGGCGCCTCAAAAATAGACCCCTTTGTGTGTCCCTCTTCCCCTCTGCATCTCCTCTTCTCAGGCCAACACGCACATTCATGCCAACCCGGAGCTCAAAGACGTCAAGCTATGGCAGGTGAGGGGGTAGGGTAGTTGTTATGCTAGGCGGTAGGGTGGAGGCGATTGTGTGTGGCAGGTGAAGGGCGATGGGGTAGTGGCAATGAGCGTTGGGAGATGGAGTGAGTTTTGAGGCGCCTCAAAAGGCAGGTGAGGGGCGAGAGGTGGCTTGGAGCACAGGGCGGTGAATCTGTGGCAGGTGAGGGGCGGGGGGCTAGATGGTAGAGGCTAGAGGCTAGAATGTAGGGTAGGGGCTGAAATCGGACACGTGGGGTGATGGGGCATCAGGCCGGCTCGCACATCCATGCCAAGCCTGAGCTCAAGTACGTGAAGCTGTGGCAGGTGAGGGGCTGGAGGTTAGACGGAATTAGAGGCTAGCAGCTGGAGGGGAGAGGGTATATGCAGTGGCTAGGAGTGGTTGTGATGGTGTGAAGAAATGGCAGATAAGGGGGAAGGTGATATGGGGGCTAAGGGCGAGTGCATGTGATGCCAGGAGCTAGAGTCCTGTGAGGCATGTGGTATGGCATGTGGTATGGCATGTGGTATGGCATGTGGTATGGCATGTGGGATGGCATGTGGTATGGCATGTGAGATGCATTTGTTGCAGTGCACCATAGTCCGTGCCTGGCAGATGGGCAGGCACATGGTGTAGTAAAGCCAACACGTACCTTCGCATCTGCTTCCTCCAGCACTCCCACCCTTCTCCCTTGTTCTAACGCTCTCCTCTTCCTCCCTCCTTCCCCCATGCTTCTGTCTGTGTTGGTTGTGTGTGAGCTCGTGGTCTACTCTCACCCGACTGAACTCTTTCCTCACCGCACCATGTGTCACCAGGTGCCTTTTGAGGCGCCTCAAAACTCACCCGACTGAACTCTTTCCTCACCGCACCATGTGTCACCAGGTGCACACGCTGCTCAAGGGCCTTGAGAAGATCGCAGCTAGTGCCGACATCCCCATGCTGGTGGCGGGAGACTTCAATAGTGTGCCTGGCAGGTGAGCTTTTCAAGATTGCATCTGGCAGGTGCGCACCTGCCACTGCCATCTAGCTTGCAATCTCACATCTGGCAGGTGCGCACCTGCCAGTGCCATCTAGCTTGCAACAGCTCACATCTGGCAGGTGCGCACCTGCCAGTGCCATCTAGCTTGCAACGGCTCACATCTGGCAGGTGCGCACCTGCCACTGCCATCTAGCTTGCAACGGCTCACATCTGGCAGGTGCGCACCTGCCAGTGCCATCTAGCTTGCAACGGCTCACATCTGGCAGGTGCGCACCTGCCACTGCCATCTAGCTTGCAACGGCTCACATCTGGCAGGTGCGCACCTGCCAGTGCCATCTAGCTTGCAACGGCTCACATCTGGCAGGTGTGCACCTGCCAGTGCCATCTAGCTTGGAACGGCTCACATCTGGCAGGTGTGCACCTGCCAGTGCCACCTAGCTTGCAACGGCTCACATCTGGCAGGTGCTCACCTGCCAGTGCCATCTTGCTGCTGATGGGTCTGCACTGCTAGCCCCTCCCTATATTTGATGCATCTCAGAGTATGCCGCCCACTCTGTCTGTCTGTGCTGTGATCCCACATAGGTAAGACCCCTCCACTCCACAGGAGCTGGTTATTGTACCCACCTAACGCCAACCACAGACACATACTCCTCCTTCTCTTCCTCCCCCCTCCCACCTCCCCGTCCTCCCTCTACTTTCGCAGTGCGCCGCACTCTCTGCTTGCTACGGAACGAGCAAGCAGAGGGGTTGATTTCGATCCCTACAAACAAGTCTCTGCTCCCTTTACTTTCGCTGTGCGCCCCACCCACAGCTGACTGTTGACATGATTGAGCTTTTCCCTCTCCCCTCTCCTCCCTTATCTCTCTCCACCGCAGTGCGCCGCACTCTCTCCTTGCTACGGGACGGGTGGATGCCAACCACCCAGAGCTCGCCACCGACCCACTCGGCATCTTGCGGCCCGCCTCGAAGCTCTGCCACCAGCTGCCCCTGGTATGCTGGCCTGTTTGCTGTCATATGCTACATTCTTACCAGCTATGCTCCATTCCCTCAGCTCTGCCTCACCCTCCTGGCTCCTTGCGACCCGTCTCCAACGTGTGCCACCAGCTGCCCCTGGTAGGGTAACCGCGCTCTCCGAAGTGTTACATCGTAACCACCTCTGCATCAGGTCTGTGTCGAAGCTTCATGGCGGGACGGCAGCACAGCAGCGGCTCATGGGATGGGACCCCGCCCACTGCAACAAACCTCTCGTTTATCCTTCACGCTTATTCGCCCTTTGCATGCCCTCTTCTTTCTCTTTCCCCCTGCAGGTCAGCCCGTATGCTTCTCTCAGCTGGGGGCCTCCATGGCAAAGAGGCAGCGGAGGCGAATGGACGCCAGCAGCAGCGAGGCCCTGTGTATTCCTCTCACTCCACTGCCCCCCCCCATACCCCCTACATCCACTGCCCCCCCCCCTATACCCCCTACATCCACCCTGACAGGTCAGCGCATACGCCTCTCTGAGCCGTGGGGGCTCCGTGGCGGAGAGGCAGCGGCGGAGAATGGACGCCAGCAGCAGCGAGCCGCTCTTCACCAATGTGACGCGCGACTTCATGGGCACGCTGGACTACGTCTTCTACACCGGTGGGTGCCTGCTCAAGTGCCTTGTCTGCTTTGTTTGCTGGGTGAGCTCTCTGTTGGTTGCTCGCTGGAGTGACTTGACGTGCTGCTGCTTGCTGGTGCTTGCTGGTGCTTGCTGGTGCTTGCTGGTGCTTGCTGGGGTGACTTCACTTGC
Source organism: Closterium sp. NIES-67 (assembly GCA_027943415.1). Taxonomy (NCBI): domain Eukaryota; kingdom Viridiplantae; phylum Streptophyta; class Zygnematophyceae; order Desmidiales; family Closteriaceae; genus Closterium; species Closterium sp. NIES-67. The sequence goes on along the minus strand of BQMB01002295.1, from coordinate 141,287 downwards.
TGGTGCTTGCTTCAAGCAGCAGCGCACCTCCCTTCACGATTGGACTCGGGACGTCATGGGCACGCTGGACTATGTCTTCTACACCGATGGGTGGCCACTAGTGGGGATCCTAGTGGTGGTGCTAGGGGCGATCTTAGTGGCGGTGCTAGGGGCGATCTTAGTGGCGGTGCTAGGGGTGATCTTAGTGGTGGTGCTAGTGGAGATCCTAGTGGTGGTGCTAGGGGCGATCTTAGTGGCGGTGCAAGGGGTGATCTGAGTGGTGGTGCTAGGGGAGATCTTAGTGGCGGTGCAAGGGGTGATCTGAGTGGTGGTGCTAGGGGAGATCTTAGTGGCGGTGCAAGGGGTGATCTGAGTGGTGGTGCTAGGGGAGATCTTAGTGGCGGTGCAAGGGGTGATCTGAGTGGTGGTGCTAGTGGTGACTCGTGCCTTCATGGGCACGACTATGTTGTCTACACTGGTGGGTGCTCGTTGGAGTGGGTGATCTGGCAACAAAACATGGCAGCAGCGTGAGGAGTCTATTTCCTCTTCCCTGTCCTCTTCCCTCTCCTCCTCCCTCTCCTCTTCCCTCTCCTCCTCCCTCTCCTCCTCCCTCTCCTCTTCCCTCTCTTCCCTCTCCTCTTCCCTCTCCTCTTCCCTCCACATTCCAGCTGATTCCCTATCTGTGGATTCCCTGCTCGAGCGCTCCTATGCAAGGACAGCGTGCGAAAGGGCACCACCCTCTCTCCCCCCTTTGAACAATACCTCACTTCGTCCCTCCCACTTTGTCTTTGTATCCCTTAACCACAGCCGACTCTCTCTCTGTGGAGTCGCTGCTCGAGCTTCTAGACGAGGACACTGTGCGCAAGGACACCGCTCTACCCTCCCCCGAGTGGTCCTCCGACCATCTTGCCCTGCTCACAGAGTTCAGATACAAGCCCAGGATGCGGCGATAGAGGAGAAGACTCTGTTACAAACAAAGGACAGGGGGAGAAGACTGTAAAGGGTATGTTGCAAAGTGGTCATCTGTCCATCTTGCTCCACTGACAGTCCAGATACAAGCCTGGGGTGCAGCGGTAAAGAGGAAGTCTGTAAAGGGTACAGAACTGGGTGGTCACAAAAACACTTCTACTCTTCTGCTAGATGCAGTTGGATGGTGGGGCGGTAAAGGGGACGACTATAAAGGGTACAGCCCAGGGTGGTCACCAGATCATCTTGCACCACTGGCAGAGCTGTAAGGTTAGGCAACGATGCGGCGGTAAACGGAGGGGCTATACGGGGTACGGGGTGTACCCGCAGATGTTGGTCGCATGTTTTCTTCCTATACTGGACAGAATAGGTGCAAGCTGAGGGGGAGAGAGGGAAGAAGCAGTAGGGGTGCTGGCTCATATGCATTGGGAGGGGGGGGTCAATCAAGCATATGGAAGAGGAGGCGGCGGGGAGGGAGTAAGCGTATCGACGCCGCCATGCCTTATGAGGAGTCTGATCGTTGGCAAAGGGAACTCCTATGTGTGACGCTTGAGTGCTGTGTGGTGGTTCACCCTGTTGGCATGTGGTGCCATGTGCCAGTCTATCCACATCTGTTTGGGTCGTGCGAAGCCATGAGCTCTGTTGGACATCAGGGGGGTATAATACACTGGGCAGTGCAAGCAGTGGGGTGGTATGTTGGGTTTGTGAGGTCCAATGCTGGTAGGAGCTTGCGTTGACAACAGCAGTACCTATCAGAACAGTCCGATAGGGCCGGATTAGTGTTTCAGCGGGCAAGAGGGGAGATGCCTTGGCAGCAAACAGGCGCTTATGACACAGCGGCAGCATGCGAAGCAGGCAAAGCCACAGCATCTTCGGGGCAGTGTGTGCAGAATCAATTACTGGCACGCATTGCATCAGCAGAGACTCACTAATGACTACCACCACTATAGCGGTTAATCCATTTTGGAGGTGTCTGTTTCCTCCACGAGACGATGGCATATCGAGATGCTCTCACAAGTCTGAGGGGGGTTTGTTCTGCCTTCTGAGATACATATGTATACTTGATCTATCATATATTTCCAGCTCTCTAAATCTGTCCTGCCATGTGTGTATTTGAAGTGGACTACATTAGGTATCTGGTTTCCGAGTGTATAGCTCGAGTTAGTCCATTGATGGTACACCGCCTTGCGGCCCTGTGTACTCGTTATAGTGCTCCATAACGAGCTTGCAGTGTCTTCCCTCCCCAAGTACAAAGCGCGCCAATCCCCTCAGTGCATCAATTCCGAAATCCGGAAACAGCGGCAATGGCGGCTAGCCCGACACTGCGCGCCGCTTTCGCGTCCTCTCCTATCGCCGGGCCGCTCTCGACATGTAGATCGCACCGCTCATCGACCCCCGCGAACGCTAGCTGGCTACATATTCCGTCTGGTTACCACCCGCGCTGCTCCCAGATTCTCGCCCCCTGCAGCGGTGCCTCTATAAGCGGGGAGGAGCTTTGCTCGCGAGGGCTCGTCTCAGGATCTCGTTACTATGACCGCGGGTTTAGTCACACCTTGTCAGGGTGGAAGGGCAGCAGCAGGCGTGGGGGAGCGAACCGAGCAAGCGGGGTGGCCAGAGCCGCTGATCCATCGGGCTCTTCCCAAGCAAAGCAGGAATTTTCTGTACGGATTTCCGTTTCCGGCTTGCATTCCATTTCGGGAAATGCAGTATCTGTCTCTCCCAACTTATCGTCTTCCCATTTTCTCTGCTCCTGCTTTCGTCGCCTTATTTATCCCAGCACCCAGTACCCTGTACCCTGTACCCTGTACCCTCTCCCCGCACCCCTTGCTTTCTTCCCCAAACTACCGCTCTCTCTTCAATGCCGCTATAATTCCGCTCTCTTTACCCCATTTTTTAGTCGACTCAAAAGTCACCTAGCTATGCCGCTATGATTCCGCTCTCTATAATCCATTTTCTGCTCCCCCAGCCCTCTTCCCTACGCCCTCTCTCTTCCCCCCTCCCCATTCTATCGTCCCTTTCCCTCTCCTTTCTGTCCTCCCAACCTCCTTAGTTCCTATTGCAACCCCACACCCCTCCCTCCTCCTCCCTTCCCCGTTTCCCAACTCCAACCCCCTTACCCCATGGCAGACGAGGGGCCATCAGTGCCTTTCAGTTGCCTCTTACCCCTTCACCCCTTACGCCTTGCACCCCCCTCCCCTCCAGTTCACTCTCGAGGGCCCATCAGCGCGAGTCCGAACCCTACTTTCCGAGTCGACTCAAAAGTCACCTCGTGACGCGATTCCGAACCCTACTTTCTGCCTCCCTTTGCCTCACTCCCTCCCATCCCATCCCCCCCTCCCCCCCCCCCCCCCGTCTCTTCGTTCCCTGCTCCCCCACTCCCCTCTTCCTCCCAGTTCACCGACGAGGGCCCCTCAGTGGAGATCCGCGTGCCCATCCCCTCCTCTCTCCGGCCAATCCAGTCGCGCCACGTGGCAGTGAAGGTGGAGGAGGATGCGCTGGCAGTGGCTGTAGCGCCGCCAGCTGGCTTCGGCAGCAAGGAGGCGAAGGAGCGGTCGCTGCTGGTGGCACGACCGCTGTACGGGCGAGTGAAGGCCAGTGAGAGCGTGTGGTGAGTGAAAGGCGGAGCTGGCCGTAGGAGCAGGGGGGGTCTTTGAACGCCAAGGAGGGGAGGGTGCGGTCGCTGCTGGTGGCACAACCGCTGTACGGGCGAGTGAAGGCCAGTGAGAGCGTGTGGTGAGTGATTGAGGGAGCAAAAGGGCGAGTGAAGGTGTGCTCTCAGTGAAACGGGTTGGCTCTGGCAGCAAAGAGGGGCGGGTGCCATCTCAGCTGTTGGCGAGTCCGTTGTATGGTATGAGCGAGTGAGTGTGTTAGGTTTTTAGAATTCTCACAAACCTAACACAGTCCGTTGTATGGCATGGGCTACTGAAGGCCAGTGAGAGCATGTGGTGAGTAAAGGAAGGGCGTACAGTTTCGGGTTTCATGTTTAAGATGCAGCAGCGCCTGGTGGGTCTGGCAGCAGGGGGTTCTGAAGAGCAAGGAGGGTAGGTGCGGTGCGGTCGCTGCTGCTGCTGGGGAGTCCGCTGTATGAGAGAGGGAGTGGAGGCGCATGAGAGTTTCTGGTGAGTGAATTTGAGTGTGTTTGTCGGCGTTTTTTATTATTATCAATTTTAAGGGAGAGTGGCGATGTTTGACTGCACGTGTGAGGAGAGTGAAGTGGAACGTGATTGTGTGGTTCGGTATGGACTTGGGCGTGTTTTGAGGCCATTCGGGCATGAGTGGGTGGCAGTTACTTATGCTAGAATGATGCTAATGGTAGCCCTCTGTCCGTTTCCCAAATATCTCTCAATTCTCTTGCCGTTTCTTGTTACGATTGCCTTGTGATGTTATCACTCTCTCCGCACTCATCTGGTGTACGACTCTACTGTTATTTATCTCTCTCCCCCTCTTTGCCGCCCAGGTATATCGACGATGCAGAGATTGTTATCACTCTCGTCAAACAACCCCATCCCTCCTCTCCTTCCTCCTCCTCCTCGACTCCCTCTCAACCATCCTCTCCCACCCTCCAACAACCACCACCTGCACCTTCCGAGCCTGTCTTCCAGGCTTGGCCGACCCTGCTTCAGGGTTGGGCGGCACTGACCGAGGCGGTGGCCAATCAGCTGAAGAGCTGCTCTGTGCTGCTGGTGGGCGGTAGCTCTTGTCTGAATGCGGCTGTTGCTGCAGAGCTGGCTACAGGGTTAGGGTAAGTCTGATCCTTCTGTAATGAGTCTATTTTTGAGTCGACTCATTAGGGTAAGTCTGATCCTTCTGTAATGAGTCTATTTTTGAGTCGACTCATTAGGGTAAGTCTGATCCTTCTGTAATGAGTCTATTTTTGAGTCGACGCATTAGGGTAAGTCTGATCCTTCTGTAATGAGTCTATTTTTGAGTCGACTCATTAGGGTAAGTCTGACTCCTTCTGTAATGAGTCTATTTTTGAGTCGACTCATTAGGGTAAGTCTGATCCTTCCTGGGTTGGTACTGGTAGTCAGTTGCAGGACCCAAGGGTGTGAGTCGTTCGTCCTGTGTCTCTGTTTCCATCTCCCATGTGCAACCAGCAGCAGGTATTCACCCTTCAAATTCTCAGTATCTGCCAAAGCAGGTGTTGTCACGTGATGGGATGCGGTATGATGTCTTTTGTTTCAGGATTCCTTTCAAATGTGATGTGTTGCATGTGATTTCATCTCCCACGTGCACCGTCCAGATATGCACCAATGGTGACTCAGCAGCTGGTGGAGCAACTAGCCTCTGCAACCATTGATGAGGGTGCGTCACGCGTTACCTGGTGGCCCTGTGAAGCAGCATACTCTGCCGCAGCATGTGTGGGGGGTTTCGTCAGCTTGTGTTGAAACGTCTCTGAACTAAGTTAGAACCTTGAGGGCCATTGCAGCACCTCATGTGTGCTGCAATGGCCCGCGCGATTTTGTCTCCCGCCCCATGGGGGGTTTTGAGACGTCATATAGGGTTGGTTTTGAGACGTCTCAAAACCCCGCCCCATGGGGGGCTACCCTCCTTGCCCTCCGCAGCCCACGTGTAATCCATCTACGACCCGATGGGGGGGTACCCATCTTGTCCATGTGATATAAGGTTGTTTTTGAGACGTCTCAAAACCAACCTCTTACCCATCTTGCCCTCGCGCTCTCCTTCTCTTTCCTGCCCTTGTCGTTTGCCCAACTCCCGTCTCTCCTTCCATCTTTCTTCCCTTGCATCCCCCTCCTGCATCCCACTCTTGCATCCCACTCTTGCATCCCCCTCTTACCCCTCGTGGTGACTTTTGAGTCGACTCAAAAGTCTTTCTTCCCTTGCATCCCCCTCTTACCCCTCCATCTCACGCCAGTTGCCAGGGAAGAGGGGCCCGAATCAGTGGCTCAGGCGGAGACTGCCCTATTGGATCACCTCTCGTCGTACGTACTCTCCTCTCCTTGTATGTTCACGTCCCTCCTTTTAGACGCACATCTCTTGTATGCATATTCACGTCTCTCTGTGTGTGCGGGCAGCTAACTCATAAAGCCCATAAAACCCCCCTAACCTTCCTCTGCAACACACTCCGTGTGGTGGGTTTTGAGCCGACTCAAAAGACACTCCGTGTGGTGGTTGCCACCATGGGCCTACCCTACTGGGCGTTAGTGCAGGCTGCCGCACTCAACCCCATGAACCCCTCTGAATCCATATCCCCTGCAGCAACCTGTGAGTGGTGGTTGCATTGCCATGCCACCATGGGCCAACCCTACCGGGCGCCACTGCAGGCTGGTAGCTGAGCGTTGCTGGCCTGTACTTGCCCCCATTAACGCCTTCGAACGCATCCCCCCCACACTGCAGAACACTGCGAGTGGTGGTTGCGACCATGGGCCAGCCCTACGGGGCGTCACTGCAGGCTGACAGCTGGCGGTTCATCCACGGGGGGATTGCGCTGTGGCTGGACGTGAAAGGTGGGTGCTGGGTGCGTGTGAGCAACCGTGCTGATCAAGTGTCCATGGGGGGGGTTGATCGAACCTCTGCAGGCTGACACTTGGCGGTTCATTCACGGGGGGATAGCGCTGTGGCTTGATGTGTAAGGTGGGTGGGTGCACGTGTGTGCGATGTGGGTGCTTGCGAGCAACAGTGTTGATCAAGTTGTACCTGGCATGGGGGTGCATCACTGCCTGCTGACAGCTGGCGATTCATTCACGGGGGGATAGCGCTGTGGCTGGACGTGAAAGGTGGGTGCTTGTGAGAAAGCGTACTGATCACATCGAGGTGAGGGGTTGCATAGCTAGCATAGGGGTGCATCACTGCAGGCCGACCGCTGGCGGTTCATCCCTGGAGGGATAGCCCTGTGGCTGGATGTGGAAGGTGGGTGATGGGTGCTTGTGAGCAGCAGTGCTGATCAAGTGGTTGCATAGCAGTTGCTGGTCAAGCAACAGTGCTTGTGGTAGCTAGCATAGGGGTGCATCACTGCAGGCCGGCAGCTGGCGGTTCATCCCCGGAGGGATAGCGTGGTGGCTGGACATGAAAGGTGGGTGCTTGTGGTTACAAGTGTTGCTCAAGTTGTATGTAGCATGGGGGCCATTCACTGCTGCATGCAGGCCGGCAGCTGGCGGTTTATCCACGGAGGGATAACGCTGTAGCTGGGTGTCAAAGGTGGGCAGGGCAGGTAAACCACTCTGGAACCACTCTTTTTGCAGCTGATCCACTCACTTTATAGCTGTTCGCATTGGTCTATTCTATGGAGTGCCCCTAATAGGCTCTTCATGGCTGTGGGGTTAATTGACTGAGTAGCAAGCTTGGGATTCGGTCGGAACAAGTAGGTGGGGGGAGACTTTTGAGTCGACTCAAAAGTCACAAGTAGGGGCAAAAGAGCCCCGCCTTCAGAGCGGCGTGCATTTTTGAGGCGCCTCAAAAATAGAGTCCCGCCTTCAAAAATGGGATTCGGTCATCCTTCAAAAATAGAAGTAGGGGCAAGTAGGGACCGCCATCCTCACGCATGGGATTCGGTCGGAACAAGTAGGGGCAAAAGAGTCCCGCCTTCAGAGCGGCGTGCTGCCCGAAGCACGGTCCAACAACGGTACTTCTTGGTAGGCCTGGTGCTTCCGCCTCCCCTCCTCTGTCTGGTCATCATTGGTGGGAATGAAGGAACTAACACATAAGCAGCAAACAGCCCTAAACCCGAAATCAGATTGAGTGTTTTTCCATTCCACGAAACAAGGCTGATCAACTTGGAGGAACAAGCTGAATGCGTTTGTTGTTGGATTGGATGGAGGTTTCAGCAGCTGCATGGAAGTTTCTTGCTGGAGCCTGCTTTGTCCCAGCACGCCTCGCGTAGAGCCAAGGCGAAACTCTTCCGCCTTTTTGTTCAAGTGGAAGTCCATTGTTACACAGAATCATCCCTATGATGATGTTGGTTTTTTAGCGGGAGTCGCATTCAATGGCTCAATGCTGTAAAAACATGCAGAGGAAAGATGTGTTTTGAGGCGCCTCAAAACATGCAGAGGAAAGATGCCTTTTGAGGCACCTCAAAACATGCAGAGGAAAGATGCCTTTTGAGGCGCCTCAAAACATGCGGAGGAAAGATGCTTATGCGATTTCAAGCAACGCACGTGTACCTGGAAATATATATGAGCAATGCAGTGTAGTGGAAATTTGGTGGAATGCAGAATGAGCAACTTTCTTCGCATTCTAGGCCCGACATTGTAGTGCCGCATCCCCTCCCATGCCCTGCTCATGTCAATCTGACCCTTACCTGTGCACTCAACAGGAGTGTCAGGCTCCCCTCAGACTCAGCGTGTGCTCTGCCAATGTCCTGTGCTGTGCTCTGACGTTGCCAATGTCCTGTGCTGTGCTCTGACGTTGCCAATGTCCTGTGCTGTGCTCTGACGTTGCCAATGTCCTGTGCTGTGCTCTGACGTTGCCAATGTCCTGTGCTGTGCTCTGACGTTGCCAATGTCCTGTGCTGTGCTCTGACGTTGCCACTGTCCCTTGCTGTGCTCTGACGTTGCCACTGTCCCTTGCTGTGCTCTGACGTTGCCAATGTCCTCCCATTCTCCTACCGTCCTTTCAACAGGAGATGCAGACTCCCCGCCAGACCCACATTTCACCTCGAGAGCTGACGTGGCGATTAGACTGCATTTGCCATCGGATTGGACCACAGAGGACGGGGTGAGCGCTGACGTGGCACGGGCGGCGGCAGAGGGAGCACTGACAGCTGTCAAAGCGGCATTGGATGCTGATCCTCAGCTGCCAGGTGAGAAGGCGAGGGGGGCAAACACAGAATAAGGCTCCATCCAGCATAGAAATGGGGCACGCCTGAGAGTGAGAACAGCCACCCCCTGCCACTGATTATAACCCGCTTGCATTACTTCTGAGGAGCCTATTTTTTAGCTTCTTGGAAGACACATACCCCAGTTCCTTGTCCTTCCCCCTATCAAGCACATGCTGCTTGACTGTCGTGCGCTTGTGTGAGTGTGTGTGGGAAGAGTGCGTTTGGGGTAATGGGGTGCAGTGTGGAGACGACTGGCTAGTTCGATGCTGCATCTAGTCTCGTATGCTCAAATATGCTCCCATTCCTCAGTACGTATGTGTGCTGCTAACTCCACATGCATGCTCCCCACTCCATGTGCACGCAGGAAAGAAGAGCCTGTATGTGCGAATGGGCTGCAGGGGCGACTGGCCTGACCTTATGCCGCCTAGTTGGGACCCCTCTGCTGAAAATAATGAAACTAGCTTTGGAGGGGGGGAAGACAGCAAGTGATTGGAAGAAAGAGTGTTCTAGATAGAACGCATTCTGAGTTATTTGCCAGGAAGGACGGAAAGCTTCAAAAGAGTTGGGTTATAAGCTGTAATATATCTGATCAAGCCTTGGGAGGGCATGTGCCTGCCAGGATCCTCAATGAACTTGATAAAAGCACATGCCTCCGTGTGCCCATCAGCAGCAAGTGCCTTAAACATGCACTGAGGCACTGCGTGTGTGTGCGTTGCATACCACTCCCCCTTTTCTGGGGTTGGGCCAGACGGCCATATCAAAGAGATCGATTCCCTTCGGATTGGGGATGGGGGTCTTGATTGGAAACATGACACGGTGAGCCATTTTGTGTCAACGTTCATACATGTGTTAGGAAATATACGAACTATAGCTTAGTTAGGGTTCAGACATATATGGGGTACAATTCGTAGACATACCCAACTGTATTCTCTCCCCTAAACAATTCTCTCGACATGGTATACAGCTAGATTTTGCTCCTAGCCGTCAGGCTTCTGCCCTAGGTGCTATCCACTCCCCTCCCACCCTAGCTTGGTACCTCCGTAGTCCTTGCTAGACTTCAGGCTGTTGCTCTAGCCTGCGCCCTAGCCTAGGCTCTCGTTCTAGGCTGCTGCCCTGCTCGCCTCTGCCTACCGCCAGCTAGCCGCCGCCAGCTCGCCGCCACCAGCAGCCGATGCCAGCTAGCTAGCCGCCAGCCAGCCAGCCGCCGCCAGCCAGCTAGCCAGCCAGCCAGCCAGCCGCCGCCAGCCTGCTAGCCAGCCAGCCAGCCGCCGCTTCCCAGCAAGCCGCTCCCACCAGCCAGCTAGCCAGCCAGCCACCGCCAGCCAGCTGGCCAGCCAGCCAGCCGCCAGCGAGCTAGCCGCCAGCCCGCTGCCAGCCAGCCGCCCGCTGCCAGCTAGTTGCCAGCCAGCCGCCAGCCAGTCGCTAGCTCGCAGCCAGCCAGCCGCCAGCCAGCTAGCCGCCAGCCCACCGCCAACTGCCAGCCAGCCGCTGGCCAGCAGCCCTTCACTAGCCAGCCGCCAGCTGCCAACTGCAGCTAGCCGCCAGCCGCCAGCCGCCAGCCAGCTCCCCGCTCCCTGCCAGCCGCCCGCCAGCCACTGGCCCGCCGCCAGCTGCCAAGCAACCGCCAGCCGCCGGCCACTAGCCACTGCCACCTGCTGATGCCTGCTGCCACCCACTGCTGCCTGCTACTTCAGCCGCCGCAACTCCAGCAGCTACAGTCGCTATCGCCGCCGCTCCTATAGTCACCGCTGCTGCTCCTTCCGCTGCCGCTACAACCGCCGCCGCCGCTACAGAGCCGCCACAGCCACTGCCATTTATCAGCTGCTGCCACTGCCGCCTGCCTGCCGCTGCCGTCTGCGGCCTGTCTGCCGCTGCCGCAGGCCTGCCGCTCGCTGCTCCCGCCTGAAGCTCACTGCTGCCGCCAGCTCCTACTGCCTGCCTGCCACTGGCCGCCTGCCGCCTTGTGCCTTCCAGCCACCAGCTGCCATCCAGCCGCCTTCCAATCGCCAGTTGCCATCCAGCCGCCTTCCAGCCGCCAGTTGCCATCGATCCGCCTTCCAACCGCCAGCTGGTGAACCAGCACGTGGACTACGAGCTCCTGGAGGCCCACATCACATGTGAGCTCGTTGCACAGCTCCACGCCATCGAGGTACACTACAGGGCTGCCTACCTTGAGCCACAGCCGCAGCAGCACCCACAGCACCAGCAGTGGCAGCCGCCGCGGTGGGGTCCTGGGGGTGTTGGGCACAGTGGAGGCCCTGCAGGTTGGGCCCAGGGGCGGTCGCTGCCTTGGGGCCCGCATGGTTTCTCTGGAGGCCCGAGGGCCTCGGGGCCTAGAGGTCTAGGTCCCACTACTGTCGGTAGTCTAGGAGCAGCTGTTATGTATCCACTATGCTCCCCCCCTACCCCTAGTACAGCGGCCCTCTCTTTCACACTGGACTCCGGCCTGTGTCACTACTTCTTCCGAGACTGCACTGCAATCTTTCGAGACCACACTGCACTCACACCGCTTCCTGCACTAGTACCAGTCTCCCTAGGTGACTCACCTGCTCACAGTAGTTGCTCACAATACCACTGCTCTTCCTTGTCCGGCTGTCCCGTCTGGCTCCCTCACCGGCTTGCATATCCCTATATTTTCCATAAACTTGGTTGGTGTCAGCCATATCCAGGTCCTCAACGTCACCACTATGTTCTCTGGTCGTGAGAGGTATGCAGCCTACACAGACGCCGCCACGGGTGCCCGTCTAGCCACTTTTGACCGCGACCTGGCGTCCGGTCTCTTCACACTGCACACAGAGTCCCCCGAGGTAGCCGCGCCCACCCAGGTTTCCGCGTCCTGCTCCTGTTGCTCCCTCACCCACCCGGCACTCTTGTGGCACCACCACTTAGGTCACGCTGCGCTCCCGCGCCTATGTCACATGGCACACCACGGTCTAGTCAGTGGTCTCCCGCATCGCTCCCCGCCCTCCCCGCCTCGGTAGCGCCCACGTGCACCTCATGCGTCGAGGGTCGGCAGCTCGCCGCCCCTCGCTCCTCCTCGTTTCCTTCCACTACTGCTCCATTACTGAATGTCTGGGGCCCCGCCCCGGTCCAGGGGCCTCGCGGGGAGCGCTAATTCCTGGTGGTTGTCGACGACTTCATGCGGTTCACCATGGTTTTCCCTGGTGGCGAGTTTGTTTCCGGTCGGCTAGGTCAGTTCTGTCGTGCCGAGGGCATCACCTAGACGTTCACCCTTCCGGGCTTGCCGCAGCAAAATGCAGTAGCTGAACGACGCATCAACTTGGTCATGGAGGTGCACCCCATTTTCTATGGCCGTTCATGGTGCGCTATGCGGCTTACCAACTTAATATTGGTCTTGCTCCTCGGAGCCATATGTTTCACGGATTCTCTAGACTGGGTCTCTTGGTGACGCGTTGGTGTTCCACGTCTGGGGCTGCCTGGCTTACGTCCGCCCCTCCGGCTCGGACAAGCTCTCAGTTCGCTATTTCGCCCTCCGGAATCCTCTCCAGCTCGTTTCCCCCCTCGCTCTCCTCCGTCCTTTGTCCTTTCTCCCGCTCCCCCTTGCCCCTAGGCCCCTGCCCTTCCCCCCTGGGTCCGTCGTCCCCTTGGTGCTCGTCCTGTCTCTCCTCGTGCTAGTGTCCACCACATGGTTCTTTGCTCTCATGCTCCGTCAGTTCCCGTCCTACTGCTCCCTTCCCAGTCGTCCCTTCCGCTAACCCTTGCTCCTCCCTCTGACCCTGTTTGCACTGCTCATCCAGTTGTCTCCCGCTTACTTGCGTCGCTTGCACTAACCCTATTGCTCCTTCTGAGGGTGTCTCTTCCCTAGTCATTGCTATCGATGACTTTACCGTGAGCCATCGCCTTGACTACGCCTCCACTCTGGTCTCTAACCTTGCATGTCCTCCTTCCGTCGGGGGTGCAGGGTGCACCTTCCCTTAGCAGTGACATTCAAGAGGATAGGCAATACGACCTAGCTATCCTTGCGGCTACTGTACCTCATCTCTTCGCCATACTTGTGTCCCCAAAGGGTGACCTAGACATCCCTATCCTGCGTTCCTATGCTGAGACAGTCTCGGGTGCTTGGGCAGCTCAGTGGATACAGGCCATGGAGGCAGAGATGACATTTTATAGATCCACGGGCACTTACGTCGGCGTAGTTCCTCCCCTTAGAGTGAACATAGTCGATGGCATGTGAATCTATAAGGTGAAGCACCTGTCTGGAGAGCCGCTTGTATTCAAGACGCACTATGTGGCTAGAGGTTTCAGTCAGAGAGGGGGTGTGGACTTCTTCCATACCTTCTCCCTTACCCCAAAGATGACTACTCTTTGGGTGCTCCTCCACATACTGTAGTGGCACAGCGTGACTATGAGCTCCACTCTTTGGACTTCTCGACAGCCTTCTTGCGGGGCAGCCTTTATGAGCAGATCTACCTGCGGTGCCCAATAGGCTTCACCAAGTCCTTCCCACCTAGGACCCTGTAGAGCTTGCACCGCTGTCTACGGTCTGCGCCATAGGCCCCGTAAGTGGCACGACACGCTCCGCACTACACTCGCAACTCTCCACTTCTTCCCGTCCTCTGCTGATCCCTCACTCTATGTTCGTGCTGGTCAGACTCCGTTCTACAGACTTGTGTACATAGATGACCTCATCTTTGATACTCCTGACAGAGTCGCACTGACCTTAGTGAAGGCCAAGCTGCCCATGCAATACGCCTGTACTCTCCTAGGAGATTTGCGGTGCTATCTGGGCTTGGAGATGTCTCGTAACCATGACGCGCGCACGATCACACTCTCCCACTCCCACATGGTGAAGTAGATCCTCCAGCAGTTCAGCCTTCCATTCTCTTCAGCACAACCCACCCCTTTGCTGTGGACCACAAGCTCTCTGCGCCTGTTCCGGCTGAGCCGGCCGAGACTAGTGGTCTATACGGAGAGCTGGTGGGGTGCTTCATCTGCCTGATGACATGCACTCGACCAGATCTAGCGTACCCTCTTAGTATCCTTGCTCACTTTATTGCGACTGGCAAACACCAACCAGAGCACTGGTCGGCTGCCAAGAGGGTGGCGCGGTATCTGGCGAGTACATCAAGGCTGAGGCTTGTGCTGGGAGGACAGGAACCAGTGGTCCTCATTGGACACACATACGTGTTGTGGGCTGTCAACCTAGAGGAACACAAGTCCTTACAAGGCTACTACTTTAGTCTTGGTAAGGGTGCAGTCTTGTGGAGGTCCACTAGTTCGTCCTCTGTAGCTCATTCCAATTGTGAGGCAGAGATCTACGCTGGGGCTATGGCGGCTCAAAAGCTCCACTGGCTGACGATCTTACTCACCGACTTAGGTGAGCGGCCTAGCTGAGCCCGGTCTTGTTTGCTTATAACAGGTCCATGATCCTCCTATGTCGGGAGGCTAGACTTGAGGGCAGAGTGAAGCACATTCAGCTGCGATACTTCCTCAGAGGCCAACACTCCTGATATCTTCACAAAGGCTCTAGCGCCTCGTAACCATGAGCGGTTCTATACACAGCTCGGTCTAGTCTCAGCTGCGTCTCCCTTGCTTGTATCCTTATCTATGCTATACTGTCTTTGTACTTGTTACTCTATACCTGTTGCCTTGTTACACTTCTTGATTGGCCTTTTGTCCCCTTTCTCATTGGTCAGACGAGTAGTTCTATCGTGAGCTGTTTTGTTATGCAGTATACTCCAAAGGCCAGGCTAGTAGTTGTGCCTTGGATTTCTATTTTTTGTTAAGCTCTGCCCCCTATCTAGGCTAAAGGGTTTATTAATGTTTGTATATATGTTAGGAATTGTACAAACTATAGCCTAGCTAGGGTTTAGACTTATATGGGGTAAACTCTTAGATATACCCAACTGTGTTCTCTCCTAAAGTCAACAATTCTCTCGACATTTTACACCAACATGGACTGCAACAGAGCGGTTGGAGGCCAACAGACCATGGTCACATGTACCAAATGCACACGCCCCTCCCCTCCTCCATCCTCCGTTTCCTCTCATGCCCACCACCAAGTCCTTCATGAGGTGATTTTTTAGGATTCTCAACAATTATTTCCCGCACTATGAACTACACAAGCTTGACCTCGTATAGCTCACCAGCAACCGCTCAGTCTCGATTCAGGACTCCTACGGCCCAACACCTTCAAATGCGATACAAGGCCATCATGGCTGGGCTGAGCACAGCACAATACGCGGCCAGTAACGCAACTAAACAGAGATAAAAACAATATAAGAAAACAGAGGGGGAGAAAAAGGGGTACAAGTGGAGAGAAATGTAAGGTACGCAATGTACAGTAGCTCTCTGGAAATTACCAATGTATGCGTATAGGCAGGGGTAGGCCTTGATGTCCAGCCCATTGTTGGTAATTGAAGAAGACCTCAAGAGGCCGCTACCGTCAATGGGCAGAGTGAAGCATACCTGGACGGAGTGGAGCACACCTGGGCAGAGTGGAGCACACCTGGGCAGAGTGGAGCATACCTGGACGGAGTGGAGCACACCTGGGCAGAGTGGAGCATACCTGGAGGGAGTGGAGCATACCTGGAGGGAGTGGAACATACCTGGGCAGAGTGGAACATACCTGGGCAGAGTGGAGCATACTTGGGCAGAGTGGAGCATACTTGGGTGGAGTGGAGCATACCTGGACGGAGTGGAGCATACCTGGGCATAGTGGAGCATACCTGGGCAGAGTGGAGCATACCTGGAGGGAGTGGAGCATACCTGGAGGGAGTGGAGCATACCTGGAGGGAGTGGAGCATACCTGGAGGGAGTGGAGCATACCTGGAGGGAGTGGAGCATACTTGGAGGGAGTGGAGCATACCTGGAGGGAGTGGAGCATACCTGGACGGAGTGGAGCATACCTGGACGGAGTGGAGCTTACCTGGACGAAGTGGAGCATACCTGGGCATAGTGGAGCATACCTGGGCATAGTGGAGCATACCTGGACAGAGTGGAGCAGACCTGGACGGAGTGGAGCACACCTGGGCAGAGTGGAGCATACCTGGACGGAGTGGAGCATACCTGGACGGAGTGGAGCATACCTGGAGGGAGTGGAGCATACCTGGACGGATTGGAGCATACCTGGACGGAGTGGAGCATCCCTAGACGGAGTGGAGCATACCTGGACGGAGTGGAGCTTACCTGGACGGAGTGGAGCATACCTGGACGGAGTGGAGCATACCTAGACGGAGTGGAGCATACCTAGACGGAGTGGAGCATACTTGGAGTCGACTCAAAATACAAGTAGAGCATACCTGGACGGAGTGGAACATACTTGGATGGAGTGGAACATACATGGGCGGAGTGGAACATACCTGGACGAAGTGGAACATTCCTAGATGGAGTGGAATATACCATGAACCAGTCTGCAGTGTGTGGGGTGATTTGATGTCGCATCCCGTTACCACCGTCCGCATCCCTGCTCAGGCACAAAACCTTACATGTTACATTGGGCATCCCCTTATAGTCGGTATATCTGCGATTACGCGCGGCAGCTGTTGCTTGGCATTATTTCTCAAGCACATGTATAACCCACATATATTGAATATGATATGCAATGCTGCCATATGTGCAAGCGCCACAATGGTGTACGTTGGTGGCGTCTGCATATGCTTTGCAATCACTTAAGTTGGACCTCTCGTCTTGTGACATGGTATCGTGTTACACGTTTACAACCAATATTGACCCATACAAACAATAGCATTGTATTTGCTAGTTTATATATGTAAAATTGCAGGCAAGCGTGGAGGGTATGTATGTTGAAGATAATGCACATTAAACGGAAACAACAATTTATGAGCATGACTATATATGTAGGACAATAGGCGTGAGAAGAGTGTTGCCATCGGCATTAGTCGGCATTGTGAGGTCGTTGAGGCACATTTACAATAGCGGGGTGCAGGGCACATGAGGGTTGCTTGCTACTGTAAGAAGCAGGGGACATATTGGGGCTGCATGCCTAGACCAAGATGTGCATACTGTACAGGGGATATGCCATTAAGTCCTTGACATTTTTGTCCAGATACTATCCAAGCGTCCATAATTCGGTAGGATCCAACATGCTATACTCCGATTGTACGGAGTACAACTACTGTAGTGCGTACGGTCAACGTCGCAAAATGCCCCGTCTGCCAATGAAATTTCTGACGAGGCTCCTTGCAATTTGAGAGTGGCTGGACGAAAGTCGCAAATTATTCTCACGAAATCCAATACCGCCAAGTATGCCATTCAGTCGCAATAAACTGGGGTCGCAATCCAGATGGCGACCCAACGGACAATAAAATATCGCCAGTTGGAAAATCAGCAAGCTGTACGCAGGCACGTGTACTGTGCAAACATTTTTATCCATTCTGTCTTACGATTACGGTCCTATTCTAATCCTCGTGTCAAGAGCATTCGAGGCGTTTTCCATTTTTTAGAACCAATCACGTAAATATTCAGGCTTCCCGCGTGACACGAACAGGTCCGTCCCGAATACGAAAACACGACCCTCATTCTCTCAATCATCATTAACAACTGCACATTTCGAAAATGATTTTCTCAAGGGGGTCGTTTTCGCTTTCGTAAAAACGTGTGGTTGGTTAACGAAACCGCTCAATAAAGTCGTCAAAATTTCTTTCCGTTTAGCCCTTTCGTGAGACCACAAAAAGGGTTTTCCTTATTATTTGTTGTGCGTGTTTTGAGCCTGCGCTGCTTGTGGGAAGGTCGAGAACGAGGTGTGACTTTTTTTAGTCCGCGTGTTTCTGACTAGACGACAAATTCGCTGAGCGTTTTTGAAGAGGCCACATGAGCCCTCACATGACACGCGGCGAAATCTCTGGTAACCTGGCCCAAGTGGCCAATACGCCAAGGCACCCATCGTGAGAAGAACGAGTAAAACGGCCTACGCCACCCCACATAAAATCCCTCGTGCTACTCTAATCCAGTTTGCCCGTTACGTAACGCCCCTATTCGTCATAGTCCATATTTGCGAGTCGCGGATTTGGAGCTGACGGAATACCCGCTGTATGTATCGTAATCTCCCGGCATGATTACCCCCCCGAAAAAGGGACCCTGGGTCTTTTTTCCGGACCATGGGTCTTAATATCGTCAAGGGATTGTGAGGACCCGCTATTTGGGGTAAATCATTTGAGGACCCCCGATTTCCCTCAACGGTGTATTTGTACTCGTTTTTGAAATAAATCTCCTGATGTTGTAGAAGACCAAGTATAAAACTATAAATGCAAACACTTGGCAAACCCTCAAGTGTTGGTCCAGGATCTTTGCTGGAATGGTAGACTAGTAAGACAACGGAATTCTTGTAAAATGTAAAGATCAAGGTTGAATAACATGAGTACGTGAACTTGTGAGTAATCAAAGTTAATAATGAAAAAGACCTGACAAGGATTTATAGTTCTAGGAAAAGTACCTATTCGCTAATGTACCTGTTCGTCACTATCGCGCTATGCGCCCTAGATGATAATGAAGAGGTGCGACTGTTCGCGTGACTGAAACGACTGTCCTATGACGAGCGCTATTTGCTGATGTCATCCTACGGACTTATGTTCTACAGTAAGATTCGACACTAACTACACTTAATCGACTTACAGAAATGCTAAGTACCAATTATATCACAACACTCCCCTTCATTTCTGGAACGTCAATAGTGTCACTTCTTGAAGATTCCGCAGAGCTTGTTACAGTACTGAAACTTCTGTCGTGTCAGCTTCTTCGTGAGAAAATCGGCAGCCATTTCGTTGGTCGAACAGTAGACCAATCGCATCCTCCCCTTCTCGACTTCATCTTTGACGAAAAAATAACGAAGCGAAATATGCTTCGTCCGGTTGACGAAACCAGGTTGATGTGCGATGCGAATTGCACTTTGATTGTCGCACTGTAGGGTAAACTGGGTAGTTGTCGTAAACTTCGCTTCTTCCAATAGTTCCTGTAAGTAAAGTCCTTCGCGTGTTGCTGTGCAGACAGCAATAAACTCAGCTTCAGCAGAGGAGAGTGCAATCAGTTCCTGCTTCGTAGAATTCCAAGAGATAGGTCCGATAGGTTCCAGTCGATAGATGAACCCAGTGTGTGACCGTCGATTAGTAGAATCAGCAGCGTGATCGGCGTCGACAAAACCGTGTAGATAGAGTGTTTTACAGCCGATGACGTTGTAGACTAATCCGACGTCAGGTGTCGAGATAAAATACTGAAGCGCACAAAGTAGATCAAGCTGATGCTCCTCCTCAGGACGGCGTAGGAACTGAGCGAGCTGACTGGCCGCGTAGGCTAGATCAGGACGACAAGTGACAGCGGCGAAGAGTAGACAGCCTAGCTGCTGCTGATAGATCTGTAAACCAGTTGAAGTTAAGAGTGCTGTGTTCGGTTTGTGGTCAGTCGGTAGTGAGCGGTACGGTGTAGAGAATGTAGTAGGCGTGAGGTTAAAGCGGGCAGCAAGAGTTGCTGCGTACTTCGAAGCGGTGAGATGAATAGTTGTCGGTGAACAGGTAATGTTCAATCCGAGAAACTGTGAGACTGTTTCGGAGACGGTAAGCTGTAGATTTTCCTGTAATTTCAGTATGAAGGTCTCGGCAAGGGAATCGGTAGTACTGACGTATAGGATGTCGTCGACGTAGGCAACGAGTAAAATGTAGTTGCTGCCGTCGGTCAGTCGATACATTCCCTGATCATGCGGTAACTGTCGAAATCCAGCAATGATCAGCTGCGAGTGTAGATACTGCTGCCAGAGTCGCGGTGCCTGTTTAATGCCATACAGGGATTTCCGTAGACGGCAAACACTCGGTGGGTTAGTAGTATAAGAATGCAGGTTCTCTACCAGGATAAGTGCGTCGACAGGCGCGTAGAGAAACGCATTCGAGACGTCGATTTGTCGAAGTCGGAGATTACGGCAGGCGGCGACACAGAGCAAAATCCGAACGCTTGTATGTCGGCCGACAGGAGCAAAGGTTAGTTCATAGTCGATGCCGTAAGTCTGCTCGAATCCGCGGACGACCCATCGTGCTTTGAACTTTTCAAACGACCCATCTGTATTAGTCTTGACGCGGAAGACCCATTTTTCGGTAAGTACCTTCTTCCCTTTAACCTCTGAAGTCGGGATTAAATCCCATGTACCACGATTCTTGAGTGCTGCTAGCTCCTTGTCCATGGCTTCGCGCCATTTTTCTCGGTGAGGACTCGTGAGAGCTTGTCGGACGGTTTTTGGTTCAGGTATCTTACTGTCGTTGCGCTGTACTGCTACTGCAAATCCCAGTATCTGCAATCCTGTTTCTGTAAAATGCGGACGTTCTTCGTTTGCACCTGCGAAATTTTCTTCTGGTCCTTCTTCCCCCCCAATTTCGTAAGGTGTAACACGAACGGCTTCGTCGGAGACGACAGGCATCGGTTGCTGTTGGCGATCGCGTTCATAATTGAGACGAACTTCGCGAACATCATCCGGGTCAGCATCTACAAGAGGAATGAATTCAGGTATGCCAGTCGAGGTTACAGGTTCGGGAATGTCAGTTGCGGCAGCTTCGGATGCTTCAGAAACTGCTTCGTCCTGTACATCAACTTCAGCCTCGTCAGTGGCAAACGCACGCGAGCCTTCGAACAGCCTGGCAGGATTGGTGGCGGCTGCCTGGTGGGCACGAAAAACGGGCAAGGTGAGTCTTTCATAGAAAAGACAATCACGTGATGGAACGACTTGATGGGAGCGAAGGTCCAAAATCTTCCATGCGTGATACTGTTTTTCGATGCCGAGATGTACCCCCCATTTTGCTCGTTGAGAAAATTTGCCGAGAGCTGCAGTTGGAGGACGAAACTGTACAACACACCCAAAAACTCGTAAAAGTTTTGTGCTCCCCATTGTACGTGTCCACTGCAGGTGTGGAGAAGAGAACTCGGGCAGGGACGTTGAAGAAAGAAGATCGTGTAACAGCACGGCGTGGTCCATCGCATACGGCCAAAATTGCGGTGGAAGGGCTGCCTGCGTCAGCAGAGCACGCATCTTCTCCTGCAGAGTCCTGTTCATCCTTTTTGCTACCCCCATCTGTTGGTGTGCATGTGGCAGCGACTGCTTCCGTTTGATGCCAAGTGTCTGAAGGTAGTCTGTGAAGGTGTTGCTGGTGTACTCCCCTGCACCATCGCTCTGAAATTCTTGCAGTTTCATTCCTGACTCTCTTTCAGCGACAGCGAGCCACGCGACGAAGACGGAGTGAGCGAGATGTCGCGCAGGTAAGTTAGCTGTCCAGACATAGCATGTAGACGCCTCGATGAAGGTTATCACATACTTCTCGTCTTTAGGGCCTGCTTCAGACAAGGTGAGTATGTCGCTGTAAACTTTCTGCATCAGTTTGTAACGAGTTGAACCAGGAAAGTGGCTTGGAAACGGATCGTGGGAAAGGTTGGCAACTGGACAAGTGGTGCAAACCGTCGGACGAGACTGCGGCTTCATCTCCGTGCCATCGGGTAAAAGTAAACTGTTTTTATCAAGAACTGCTGCTCGAATTGAATAATTAAGAATCCCTTGTGATGGATGTCCTAACCTTTGATGCCATATATCTTCCGTGGCTTTGTGTCCTGATGATCGCAGGTAAAAATCGGAGTTAGTATAAAAGGAAGAAAGAATTAAAGGAGAAAGGGCTGGTGACTTGTCAATTTCTCCTTTGACGAAACGGTGAAGTGGTAACGTGACTTGTGTTTTTGCTGCTGCAGGTGCGAGTATAACCCCTGATACTGCTTCTGTTGATGTCGTGGCAGGTGTTTCGGCGGCAGCTACTGTTGAACTCAGCTGCTCAGCTACTGCTTCCTGTTCTGCTTCTTCAACGACGTCATGTTCATCAGCGGCAAGACCACTTATCTCCCCCCAAAGTGGTGCTGGAGTTCCTTGGAAGGCTGCACGAGTGTTATAAAACGTTCGCCACGCGGTGGCGCTTTCATCAGCGGTATTAAACTCCCAGGTATCTAACGCAGTAAGTACGGCTGCTGCAGTTCGAGAAGCTGTTGGTACAGTTGTTGCTCGAAAGTCAATGTCTACGTGTTGATAGTCTGTTTCTTCGGGGTGATCCCAGGGACCAAGTGCAAGGACGTGGTCAGAATCGCCAGAAGTTCCCTGTGCTGTGAATTGAAGTACCGACACGCCATGTTGAGTGGCGGCACGACCAAGGTAGGTATTAGTTGTACTGTGCCAGAGCTCTTGATCCATCGTCTCACAATTTCCTTGTGTGCGGATTTTGTGTGCCAGGAGTTGAGCTGTGGAAAGAAGGTTGAAGCCAAGACCGGCGACGATAAGAACATTCGTAACATGAAGTGAGTATCCCGTGTCGATAGATTCGAGCATGACACTGCCAACTGATCGTGCCTTTATTGTTTGTCCGTTGGCGACTGTGACAGGTATCGGACGACGAAGCGGACGCTGATTCGTGATAAAGCTTGTTTCGGCAGAACACATATGCCATCCGCAGCAGCTGTCGAGATACCAGGTATTTGGTCCTGAAATTATGCGAGCAAGGTTAGCGTAAACTTGAGGTAAAGGAATGCCTTCAGCACTTGTTGTTTCTTCAAGTCGTGTTTCGAAATCCGTTTCTGAAACATCAACTGTTGTAACACATCCAAAAACTCCTTTTCCTGATGTGGCAGATGCGAAAACCGGCGGGCGCTGCTGCGACGTTGATGAACTCTGCTGCGGTTTCGGTATCTGCTGCTGCTGAGACGTCAACTGCTGCTGTGGCGGTTGTGTCTTTGGTGACTGCTGCGATCGGTGATACGGCTGCGAAGTGCTGCGACGTTGATGACGGCTGCGACAATTTTGGTAAGTAAGTCCTGGTTTCTTACAGAAATGGCAGAACGGATACTTTGGTGGATGTCGATGCTGTGTTTCTGGATTGGAGTAGAAAGTTAAATGAACCCCCCTTTTCTGGTTGCGTTGTGACTGCAGGTCAAGATCTTGCTGCTCTGCTTGAAGATAAGAAGAAATTTCAGCTTCGGAGAGGTTGGGATTCATGGGCAGGAAGGCGCGCGTCTGTCGCCATTCGGGTCCAAGACCAGCCAGAAGGACCGTGAGATACATCTCACGAGGGAAGTATCCTCCGCTCTTTTCCAGTTGATCGCGTAGTGTACGGACTCGGTTAACGCAGTCCATGACATTTTCGGTTGTCATCATCTGCACACTTGTCAGCTGCGAAAGGATTTTACTCACTGTTATCGTATATTTTGCCATGTATACCCCTTTCAGATGGTTCCATGCAGTTTCGGCTGGTGTGAAACTCGAGTGAAATGATCGAACGCCAAGTTGCTCCTTCGGTGACAGGTTTCGTACAAGAACGGTATACGCCCCGAGAGAGGCGTGCAAGAAACTCTGCTGCTCCAGTTGTGTTCCTGTAACAAGATAGGTGAATTCTCCGGTGAAGAACGGCCAAAGCCCAGCAGACTGCGCCAGAAGCTCAAACTCAAAGCTCCAGGAGTAGAAGTCAACACCATTAAAAGGTATGGTTGTCTTGATCTGAGTATTGTTAAGTAGATTTGGAGGCTGAAACACAGTGTGCCTGGCTGTTGCTGTTGTTGCTGTTGCTGTACTTGCTGTGGTTGGTGAGTAGGAGAACGACCGAAGATATAAAAAGGATGCTGAAACTGCTGCGACTGCGGCTGCTGTACGAAAGGTGAGAAGGCAAACGAACCAGTATTTGGAGCTGTAGCTCCACGCATGTAACTTGAGCCGTCAAGGCTCATCCCACTGAACGCAGATGAAATTGATTGCGTTGAAACTGGTGGCTGTACTGACGCTTGCTGCTGTGTTGGCGTCTGTGATTGTTGCTGTTGCGTTGCAGGTGCAGTCGATGGAGCACCTGGAGTATTCACAGAAGGCGAATTCTGATGTTGCATACCGATATTGGCGTAGGCTGGTGGAAAGTGCCCAGAGGCTGAGAGACCAGCGGCCGTAGTGGAGGCATGTGCTCCAGTAGTCCCAGTAACGGATCCGGCAGATGGTGCTGGTGATGAACCAGTCATAGTTGACGGTAGTCTTAATTCCAGATAGCTCTCATACCATGAAATAAATCTTCTGATGTTGTAGAAGACCAAGTATAAAACACTTGGCAAACCCTCAAGTGTTGGTCCAGGATCTTTGCTGGAATGGTAGACTAGTAAGACAGCGGAAGTCTTGTAAAATGTAAAGATCAAGGTTGAATGACCTGAGTACGTGAACTTGTGAGTAATCAAAGTTAATAATGAAAAAGACCCGACAAGGATTTATAGTTCTAGGAAAAGTACCTATTCGCTAATGTACCTGTTCGTCACTATCGCGCTATGCGCCCTAGATGATAATGAAGAGGTGCGACTGTTCGCGTGACTGAAACGACTGTCCTATGACAAGCGCTATTTGCTGACGTCATCCTACGGACTTATGTTCTACAGTAAGATTCGACACTAACTACACTTAATCGACTTACAGAAATGCTAAGTACCAATTATATCACAACAGTTTTTAGTTCCAGATTTTGGTCACGCGTTCAAAGCGCCCTCGTTTGCCTGTGCACCTAGCTGTCAGAAATGCCTTGGCACCGCGTCAGCACATGGGGTTCCTGCAGTCGGCCTACAGAAAATTGACCACAGCAGGAATTCGACTCGCGAGACTACGATAGGCTGAGGACGAGAATCAGCTGGCGCTAAAGTGTACATACCAAAAACAATCTCGTAAGTAGGAAATAAATGTCTATGGGTCTTAATAATTTCCTCCCTTTAATATGTCCACCCAAACGAATTTCGGTGAATTTTCCAGAAGACCTAGGGTGATCATGCCGGGAGACTACGGTACATATGTTACTGGGCGGCTGCGATGCTCAGTATGTACGTATGTCGCATGTCCTCCGCCATTTTCTTAGTTCGTTGTTCACAAACTGTAGCTTGTCGCTGGCGGGGGGGCGAGAAATTAGCGCCAACACGGTGGTCTGTGCTAATTTCTCAAAAGGCATGTGTGCGAAACATGTGCTGACTCACGCGCGCGAAAATAGAGGCACTGTCAGCACGGACAGAGAATCACGACAGTCACCTAGTGCGCTAAACAAATGGACATTATTAAGAAACGTTGGAAACATCTACGAAGTCAGCATATTGCACTTTATTAGCCTGCATATAACCATGCAACTCAAACTAGAAACACTAGCAAAAAAAAAAAAAAAAAAAAAAAAAAGGACCAGGGAAGTAAGAACATCCCAAACGAGCGACTCAGAGGCTCAGACCAGCACGGGCCCACTGGAGCAGGTCAGGATATGGATGGCTAGACGACAACACTTGGGGATTGCAGGAGAGAGCGAGCATGAAAAAATGGGCCAGGCTACTCTCGGAAGTCACCAAGTCGGGCAACCGCCACCTAGCGGCACCCTGGAGCATCAACAACCTCTACAGGGGGCACATTATTTAGGTATATGTCGACGCCACGGCTCGGAGGGCCCGGATACCATCGACCTATGCTTTCGGCATGAGACATTGGTTGCCGAACGGAGTACACGGGTAGTGCATCATCGAATGTCACAAACTCTCGCGCAGTCATGGCCGGCCCATCAAGCCTCAACCGGCCAATCAGGCAAGTCAACGACGTAACGTCTTCCGTAGGGGGATCACGACAAGGCCCCTCGAAAATACGGTCAAGGCCCCAAGCCGCAAGCCATGATGCAAGGACTATCCTCCAGCAACGTCTTACAATGAGCGGATCCATCTGCATCCACACCCCGCTCACCCAAATGATAGCCGTGCGTATATCGGGCCGTGTGGACTTCTTCTTTTCAACGGGGTCCTCAGCGACACCATCCTCCATTGGGACACCCAATTCACCACAGTCTCCAAGCGTTGCGGCTACGCCTTCTAGCGCCCTCTGCCTAGCCGAAGACCGACGCCCCCTCCTCCTTGCAGTTGATGTGTGGACTGCCGAACCCACCGAGGGTGCGACCCTACCCCCTATAGCCGTATTCCCACCCCCAATTGCCAAATTCCTGCCGCCCATTGCCGCATTCCCGCCGCCCATTGCCGCGTTCCCGCCGCCCATTGCCGCGTTCCAGCCGCCCATTGCCGCGTTCCCGCCGCCCATTGCCGCGTTCCCGCCGCCCATTGCCACGTTCCCGCCGCCCATAGCCGCGTTCCCACCGCCCATAGCCGCGTTCCCGCCGCCCATAGCCGCGTTCCCGCCGCCCATAGCCGCGTTCCCGCCGCCCATAGCCGCGTTCCCGCCGCCCATAGCCGCGTTCCCGCCACCCATAGCCGCGTTCCCGCCGCCCATAGCCGCCTTCCCGCCGCCCAGAGCCGCGTTCCCGCCGCCCAGAGCCGCATTCCCGCCACCCATATCCGCATTCCCGCCGCCCATAGCCGCATTCCCGCCGCCCATGTCCTGGTTGTTGGTGCCTTCATTATCCCTCCCAATCCTTATCTCGGACTTATCAAACTCTTTGATGAGCCAATCAACCAAGAGCTTCCGTTACCTTAGCTTGAGCGTTGAGATAACCCCCTGGTCCAGCGGCTGAACGTGAGATGTGCAGTTGGGAGGGAGGTAGACGACGCGAAAGTAGGGGATGTCGACGATCTTGATTCCCCTGAACTCGTGCTCCGTGATGTCCTCTATCGGACGTCCGACCTTGTGCGCACTGGCGTTGTCGACGAGGAGCACGACCCGTCGGCGTTGCCCCTGCATCCTTTCGCTAAAGCTGTCCAGCCATTGTGAAAGAACCTGAAACGCATGAGTGGAGTGATAGGTCATTGTTAGGGCAGTACACGAAGTGAACCATCATGTATGGACCACATTATGATTGGCAAAAGAACAAAACAATCACATGCCAAC
Source organism: Closterium sp. NIES-67 (assembly GCA_027943415.1). Taxonomy (NCBI): domain Eukaryota; kingdom Viridiplantae; phylum Streptophyta; class Zygnematophyceae; order Desmidiales; family Closteriaceae; genus Closterium; species Closterium sp. NIES-67. The sequence goes on along the minus strand of BQMB01002295.1, from coordinate 114,762 downwards.
TGAGACGATGAGAATAAGCTCCCCAAGCAACAAGGACGCAAAGAACCCAGCACGTACCTCCGATGTCATCCAAGCTCGGGGGTTTGCTCGATACCATACGTACTCCGGCTCGTGGAAGTCCGATCGAAATGATTGTGGGTGCAAATGCTTGCCGATGACAATGGGGGGCAAGAACTCGGACCCATCCGCATTCACACAAAGTCCGAGGGTGAATCGTTCCTTATAAAATTTCCCACCACTAAGCGGTTCGGTACCGTACGAGCGCCGAGGCTGCTAGCGCGAGAAGAATCCGGTTCGTCCATGTTGAATACGTGACAAGGCTCAAAATCCGATAGGATAAGGGGAAGAATCTCTCGCGTAAAGCCTATAGAATGAGCGTTTGCAGCTTTACCCTCACCTTTGCGCATGTAGGAGGATAAGCCTAGCCGAGCCAACGCCCGACACAACCAGCCTGGGCTAACGAGGAAGTCTTTTGTTAGCCGCATGTCTTTGGCCATGTCTTGTGCTTTGCCAAGAAGCACATGAAATGTAACTGGGCGGTTTTCAGCATTTTGTCTAGCTGCGCAGGTCACGAGTCTAGTCTCTAGCGTCGTATAGTGACCCTTTGTCTTGCGCTTTCGTGTCCTCAGCAGGGTAGTTCCCTCAAGCCAATACTTGCCTTTTTTTTTTTTTTTTTTTATGCATATGGTAGTGCGGTGGGGCGTTTTTTTTTTTAATTCTCTTTCTACCCAGTCCATAAGCTCACAAGTATCCATGGTCGGATTTGCTGCGGAATATAAAACTAGTCTTTGTTTTTGGTCTAGAGTTAACACGGTGTTGCGGCTGGGATTAGGCATGGCGGCAGTGGTGAGCGTGCGTGAGCTACAGGGCCTGTTGGTGCTCCTCTGGTTGTCTTAGCGGTTGGAGTTGAGCTAGGGAGGGAGAATCAATATGGAACCGCAGATTGGGAAGTGAAGTGGTTTTGCTGACATGCAAGAGTGTTTGCATGTCGACTCCTATTGGTCTCAGAGTTTGGCTTAGGACCCCCTCTGTTCGTAGAAAATGTGTGGTTCGCGTGCTGGAGTGAATCTAGCCAACCAGTAAAAACGTTCCATTTGGTGCCTCTTTCAATTTCGGCCTATCCCTCTGTTTGGGGCTTCGTCACTCTTGAGGGGTCCCTGTTCATCAATTTCGTGCGACATGGCGCCTTGGTTTGCGCTTTCCCTAAACGTGTGGGAGTTGGCACGCGCGAGTTTGGGGCGGCTGTGGGCGAATGGGCTCAGGAAGCGACAAAACCTGAGAAGTTGCCGCCAGAGAAATTGGCGGAGGACAAGTGTAGCTGCTGCAAGTTCGCCATGGGGACATGTTGAAACGGCGTGCCTTTGCCCACCACCATATGTACATATGTCACCGGATTGGCTCGCACAGCCATCCGGTTGAGGGTTACGTGTGCAGTGCACACGTACACTGCTGGTGGCCGAGCTGCGCATCCGTACGTATGTCTCTTGTTAGAGTGGCAGCGCATGGTCACTGCCCCCCCCCCTAGTGCATATCTCAAACAGCCAATAAACCGTGGACGCGTGTACTGCTGTGGCGCAGATAGGCTGTAGTGTTATCTGGATATACCTCTCCCTCCCTCGTGACGCAAGCAGACATTCGATTCGAGCCACGTGTCGAATCCCCACCAACCTCAACAATTGCTGCCCGTCGCACGGCCATCCATCTCACCTGCACACCCATGCCACTTCTCAAGCGTATGCCGCACCCCATCTCATGATCTCTGTTAGCATGTGTGCAAACTCCCTGCTTGTAACAAGACGGATGCGAAATCGTCACCCCCAATTTCTCCAACTGAACTCAATTTGATTTCGAGGTTGAAACCCAACCTCGGAACACACCCTTGGGCAATTCGAAGGTTGAACCCAACCTTGAAACAGTCAATCTGAGTTTCCAACCTTGGGAACAACTACAGAGAGCACGCAAGCCAGCCAAGCAGCGCAGCAGAATAATTGACAGCGCACCTAGAGGAAAGCAACTACAGCCATGGTTCCTACCAACACAGCTATATCTCATCATTTCTATGAATGTCGTCAGCAACAGTAGTACAAGGAAAACTCGTATAGGCTGCAATAGTTAATTCCTAGACTATGCATGCTACTTTTTGGAATTCCAGCAAGGCTAAGTGTGTATGCATGTAATCATTACCTATGCTTTGTTGTTCTTAGCTTAGCAAAGGTGAGATGCGACTTGGGCGACCTTCTCGAGGCGCCTCAGTCATTTTCCTTGTATATAGTGGTGTGCTTCTTGATTGGAAGCCATCATGTGATCTCTAGTAAAACTACCTTGCTATTCTCACATTTCAACTTTTCCAAGATTACCTTCTAACTCTACTATCTACTCCAAACAGCCTAGTGGCTGTTTCACTTCTTCAACATTCGGCTAGGCTATATCCCATGCCTTTTGGCTCAACTCCTTGCAGTAGAAACCCTAGTCTACTCCCACACAGCTAGCACATCACGAGTGACCCCTGCTCACAGTGAGATGGCAAAGGCTGAGGCTGCTATTGCGCAAATGGGTCGTGGATCGCGGGATGAACACATCGAAGAATTACGGGAGATTCGTTCGAATAGGCAAACTGAAAGGGCTGTATACGCATGCGACTGCAGAAAAAATAACGTGTCAGAGGCGGAGGGTGGCATCGTGTCGATACACACCGTCAAATGGGGGACGAAGGTGAAGCAGCGCGATCACCTCTCGGCGCCTTCAGATGAGATCTCGAAGCTGCTGGATGGGACTGATGGTGGGAATTTCCAAACCCTCACGTTGTACAACCACCATGGCATCGAGTGCCAGGTCACGCCAAGTGACGCTGCGACAATTGATGGCGGGCGGTGCATCGTCGCCAGCGTAATTGATTTCCACAATATGTACGAATGGGGTTATGCTATCTGTTTTATGTCCGCCATACTACGGTCGCCATGTGTGTTTTGTGCGTTCGATTACAACATTGCCTAATCAAAGCCCACCCTTTCTTTGCGCAGACTACTGGACCTCCGCGTTCCCAAGCTGCCCAATGGCAAGACGTGGATCGTGTTAGACAGTAATGCATGCGCATACACTGAGAGCTATGACAAAGCCCCTGCTAAGGGAAGGGGCCGGTCCATGCTTGACCACGACTACATCGTCATACTGGTATTTGCTAGGTGCATAAACATGTGCTGCCATGTATTGCACCGCCCCTGGTGTATGCGTTAAAACGTTGCTGGTCCCCTTGCCATGCAGGGACTACTAATCTCTTATGGTGGTGACATCTCCATTGATTCTGCAGCCCGAACCCATGGCGGGTGCCAGCACTGGTGTGCAGTTGATCTTATTTGACAGTGTCAGAATGCACACGAACACCGGAGATGTCTGGGACGCAACGAAGACGTACGTAACTGACGGCTTTCGCACACTCCGACCCTATATGCTCCATTTGATAAGAATATTACACCTATATTTCCACACTCGTGCAGGTTGTTGGATCTGGTGTGCGCCCGAGACCACCAGGACACGGACATGGTACATGCCAGGAATGTACTTTGCGAGGCTGAGTGTGTGGCTATGGGGGTAAGCATCATGTCATTATTTCTGAAAGCAAAGCATCGTGATGCGTACTATCTTACGGATGGTGCCCGTACATTGCATGTACGCAGGACCACCAGATTCCAATGCAACAGAACGACGTTGACAGCGGGATATATGCGTGCATGTTCTTGCAAGCCCTTGTGACGACCAGCTTCGAGACGGTAACCCAGTGGGTGTCGTTCAAGGGAGTCACTACCCAGAAACACCGCCGCATCATACGAGAAGACCTGTGCTGGGACGCAAGATCTGAGCTGATCCCTGCTTTGCAATGCGACAACTTGGATATTCCGCCGCAGCTGTCCCCAAGAGTGGCGCTGGAAGAGACGATTGCTATTCAAGACGATGACAATCTCCATGCGCAGGTGGCTGCCACACAAACTCAGATCGCAGCCCTCGACCATTCGGTGCACATCGTGAATGCCAAGCTGATGGCCCTTGCTGGGTTACTTGGATACACGGACGCGGATCTGGTGTCCGCTGTTGCACATATGGAAGCCACCGACCTGGCTGGAACCGCTGGCGCAAGTATGGCGCATCACGAATGACAAAAATCATCCCACTTTGATCAACGGTGGCAGGTGGCGTCCCACGTGGCTAGGTATGGAGCACCACAGCACAACACGCCCCACAAGCAATGACCAAGGTCGGCAGCAGTGCCAGTGTCCCGTGTTGTGAATCCCACGCCCCAGGCACACCTGATATCGTCAAACTTGGACTCCAGTTCGCCCATCAACCCCCAGATGCTCCCTCTGTTAAAGTAAGAACTGAATAAATGAACTAGAAGGTGAAACCTAGAACAAATACTAGTTGGTTGTACTCACTAGAATCATACCTCAGTCTAGCCTATAACTACTACATAGCTAATATGTATAAGTTGACACACCCCCTAGGCTAGACAAGGGGTGAAGCTAAACAAGAAGCAAACAGCTTAGGGTGGCACTACTAGTCCAACCATTGAGGCAGGGGTCTGGAGACCAGTTAGCAAGAGTACAAACAAGACTAAAGCAAGCCAGGGCGGCACTACTAGTCCGACCACTGGAGGTGAGGCCACAAGGCCAGTCTGACATGTATATACAGTGACGGAAATAATTGTCCGGATGTTTTGCATTAACGAGGGTTTTTTGGCATTCCGACCACTGTACATAAAGTCTCAATGCTTAATGGTGGTACGCTTTAGGAGAGGCACATAGTGGATGTGTTCATAGTGCTATAATCCATAATAGTACACTGGATCTAACTTAGTGTCAAAAGATATCCAAAGAGTCCATACGGACAATTGTTTCCCAGGACAAAGCGCAAACTTCCGAACAACATTTCTAGTACCTATTCCACCGACCCTTGGCCTTGATCACCACACGCACCCTCCTATGCATGTTATCTACGAGGTTACTGCAAACCTTTGCAGGGATATTTTCACACTATTCTTGGACTCACCCTTTTGCATTAAGGGGTGAGCACTAGGAAAATCACGAAGGATTTGAGCGTATGCAAGAGTATTGTGCACGATTTCTGATTAAATGTGATCTCTTAGACTAGCCACGCTGAGGTGTGTCTTTTCATGGGTCGTCTTAGTCGTACCGTTGTAGGGTACAATTACGAACAGAGTGGCGAAAACTAGCGCATCCGCCTCGAAACTTAGGGTAACATAGCACAGTTGACTGTGCACCATTTCACTATTAGAATCATGTTAAAATCTACAGGTCTCGTCACGGTGCGGCAGTCGAAGAAGCCTTGGCTGGTGGGGAAAATATCCGGATTGAGGTCTGGTGAGGAAGAGGGTCACTCCAATGCTACGTACTCATGCTCTCCAAGCCATTCCAAGCCTAGGCGGGTCAAACGGCTTAGAATGGCTTGTAGAGCATGAGTATGTTGCGTTGGAGGGACCCTTTTCCTCACAATACCTCACCTCAAGCATTCATCTCGAACGGTCGTGACTTCTTCGACTGCTGCACCGTGACGAGACCTGCGGATCCTAGCATGATTCTAATAGTGCAAGGGTGTACAATTGACCATGCTGCGTTACCCTCAGTTTCATGGTGTATACGCTAGTTTTACCCGCTCTGTTCGTGGTTTTACCCTACAGCGGTACGACGGAGACGACCCATGAAAAGACGCGACCAATCGGCTAATGGCATCTGTGGTCACACTTTAGTGTGGCAAGACTAAGAGATCACATTCAATCAGAAAGCACGCACATTTCTTTTGCATACGCTAAAATCCTTCTCAATTTTCCTAGTCCTCACCCCCTTATGCAAAAGTGTGGGTCGAGGAAGAGTGCGAGAAGCTCCCGGCAAAGGTTTGCACTAACCTCGTAGACAACATGCCTAGGAGGGTGCGGGTGGTGATCAAGGCTAAGGGTCGGTGGACTAGGTACTAGGAACGCTGTTTGAAAGTTTGCTCTTTGTCCTGGGAAACAATTGTCCAGATGTACTCTTTGGATATCTTTTGGCACTAAGTTACATCCAGTGTACTATTATGGATTATAGCACTATGAGCACATCCACTACGTGCCCCTCCCAAAGTGTGCCACCATTAAACATAAAGACTTTATGTACAGTGGTCAGAATGAAAAAAAAAACCTAGTTAGTGCAAAACATCCAGACAATTGTTTCCGTCACTGTATAGTAGAGAGTACACAAGCAGGGTCCTAACAAGTGAGAAGCTACGGGAACAAGCTGTACACAGTGCCGCTAATGATCTGTAGGCGCAAGCGCCTTAGTAAAGATATCAGCTCTGTTGGCACTGGAGGCCAAGTGAACTACGCGAGCCTGGCGACGCTGCTGTAGCTCGCGCAGGAGGAAGTACAGCAGCTGGATATGCTTCGCTCTGCCCTCAAGTCGAGGCTCCTGACACAGGAGTATCATGGCCCTGTTGTCAGCGTACAGGACCGGGCCAGAGCTAGGCCGCTCACCTAGGTCAGTGAGCAAGAAGGTTAGCCAGCGGAGCTCCTGTGCCGCCATGGCACCAGCGTAGATCTCAGCCCCACAGCCGGACTGAGCAACAGACGACGAGCGAGTGGATCTCCAAGAGATAGCACCCGAACCAAGGTTGAAACAGTAGCCCTTAAACAACCTGAGAGTCTCAGAGTCGTTTGCCCAAGAAGCGTCTGTGTGCCCAGTGAGGACCACCGGCCTGCGTCCTCCTAGCACTAAACCCATGCCCGATGTACTTGCTAGATATCGCAAAACCCTCTTAGCGACCGACCAGTGCTGTGGTCGGTGTCTGCCAGTGGCCACAAAGCGAGCCAGGATGCTGAAAGGGTATGCGAGATCTGGGCGAGTGCAAGTCATCAGGTACATCACGCAACCCACCAGCTCTGCGTAGCGGCCACTGGGCTCTACTGGCTCCTCAGGAACGGGAGCGGAGAGCCCATCATCTACTGGTAGAGGTGTGGGCTGTGCGGAGGAGAAATGAAGACCGAACCTCTGAAGGACCTGACACACCAGGTGTGACTTTGTCAGAGTGATGGTGCGCGCTGCTTTGTCCCTAGAGATCTGTAGGCCAAGGTAGCGACGCAGGTCTCCAAGGTCAGTGCAGGTGTGTCTCTTCAGCAGCTCGGCCTTCACAGAGGCCAGTGCGTCCCTGTCAGCAGTAGCAAAGACCAGGTCGTCTACGTAGACAAGGATGTAGAACGGAGTCTGGCCGGAACGCACAAACAGCAGGTCTGCAGGTCTGCTAACGTGGCACGTAGCGTGTCGTGCCACTCGCGAGGAGCCTGACGCAGGCCGTAGACCGGGCGCCTGAGAAGCCACTGGGTCCCAGGGGGGAAGGTACCAGTGAAGCCCTGTGGTCGGCGCAGGTAGACCTGCTCATGTAGGCTGCCCTGAAGAAAGGCAGTAGAGAAGTCGAGGGAGTGAAGCTCGTAGTCGCGCTGTGCTGCTACGTGTAGCAGCGCCCGAAGAGTGGTCATCTTCGGGGTCGGGGCGAAGGTCTGAAAGAAGTCAACCCCCTCGCGCTGACTGAAGCCTCTGGCCACGTAGCACGCCTTGAAGACAGGCGGCTCTCCTGGGGGGCACTTCACCTTGAAGAGCCACCGACCATCGACTGCGTTCACCCCAGGCGGGGGAACTGCGTCGACGTAAGTGCCGGTGGACCTCCAAGATGCCATCTCCTGCTCCATGGCAGTTATCCACTGAGAGGCCCAAGGTCCCGATGTGGCCTCAGCGTAGGTGCGAGGAGTCGGGATGTCAAAGGCGTCTGGGTCACCCTCAGGGACTAACAGCATGGAGCAGAGATGGGGAGCCGCCTCGGAAAGGAAAGCGAGCTCGTACTGCCTGTCCTCTAGGACGTCACTGCCAAGGGCAGGAGCACCCTCGACGGACGGAGGACGGGCAGGGTCAGAGACCTGAGCGGTAGCGTAGTCAAGGCGGCGGGTAGAGGCGAAGTCAGCGACAGCAGCGACAAGCGCGTCAAGGCGCGAGACAGGAACAGAAGGGTCGGTAGCAAGAGAGGCAAGAACGCGAGGGACAAGGGGACGAGCGGCACGGAGGTAGTCAGATAACGGAGGAGGTGCAACAGCAAGCGACGAGGGAGAAGGTGACGGGAGGAGGGAAGGACGAGACGAGTGGGAACGGAGCAACATAGGGTGGGAGCGCAGGACAGGAGAGGTGGGACGGGCACGTGAGGGACGACGAGACCAAACGTGGGACGGAGGTATAGGGTCACGAGACAGCGGAGGGGACACAGGAGGGGAACGAGGAGGAAGACGGGCCGGAGACGAGTCCGGCGGCGGGAACACAGGGCCGTAGACAGGAAGGTCAGCAGGCGGTGGGGGAGACACCGGGGAGCGGTCAGGGGAGGGAAGGCGGTGCAGGCGGAGAGCGGAGACCGGCGGCGGTGGCTTCTGCGGCTGCTGCGACAGCTGGGCCGCGACCCTCGGACCGGCAGAACTCTCAACGGTAGCAACCCCAGAACCTACACCTCCAGAGCAAGAACCCTCTCCTGCACCAGCGGCACCCCCAGGCCCGCCGGGACAAACCACGCCAAGAGCCGAAGGACGAACACCCTCCTCAATGCCAGCACCCCCAGAGGCCAAGAGCGGCGGCGGCAGCGGCACCGACGGCGGCGGCGGCGGCGGAGGCAGCGACTGCGACAGGGGAGGCGGAGACACCGGGGAAGGGGGACTCGGCAAGGACGGGGCGGAGGTACTACCAGAGTCAGCAGACTCCTCAACGGGGACAACCGACAGGAGAGGAGTGACGTGAGAGACACCAGACGGGGCAGGACGAGGCGGGGGAGGAGGAGGGGCGACAGGGGGAGAGGGAGCAAGGAACAGGGGCGGGGAAACCGGGAGACCTCGGTGAGGGAAGCGGCAGTAGAATGAGACAGACTCGTCAAAGGTGACGTCACGAGAGTGGAGGAAGCGGTGAGACGGTGGGTGGTAGAAGAGCCAGTCAGACGAGTCCAGTGGGAAACCAAGGAAGACACAGGGGACAGTGCGGGCAGTGAGCTTGTCCGTGCCAGAGGCACGAACGTGAGCAAGGCAGCCCCAAACGTGGAACGCAGACGCGTCACCGGGGGACTCGGTCCAAAGGAGGGTCGGCGAAACCTGCGGCCGCTGGGAGCGGGGCCACAGGTTAAGCTGGTGAGCAGCGTAGCGAACAGCGAATGGCCACAGAAAATGGGGGGCATCGGCATGAATCATGGAGGTGCGAGCAACCTCCATGACCAAGCCGATGCGGCGCTCAGCAACCCCATTCTGCTGTGGCGAGTCCGGCAAGGTGTACGACTGGGTGATGCCCTCCGCACGACAAAACTGTCCAAGTCGACCAGAGGCGAATTCGCCGCCACGGTCAGAGTGGAGACACAACACGGGGAGACCGCGGTGAAGACGCGCAGCCACAACCCACGGGAGAAGAACGTCGGGCACGTCGGCCTTCCGCTCCAGGGGAAACACCGTGGTGTAGCGCGTGTAGTCGTCGACGAGCACAAGGAAGTAGCGCTTACCTCGCGGTCCGGGGACGGGGGCAGGGCCCCAAACGTCCAGGTGCAGGGTCTGAAGGGGGGCAGTAGCAGGGCGCAGCGAGGAGGAGTGAGGAGCACATCGGAGCCGGCCCTCGACGCAAGGCGTGCACGGTGGCGCAGTCGAGGGGGGAAGGGCAGGGAGCGACGCGGGGAGACCTAAGACAAGATCGTGCTGGGACATGTGACGCAGACATGGCAGAGCTGGGTGACCTAGGCGGTGGTGCCAGAGAAGGGACGGGTGAGTGAGGGACCGACACAAGCAAGCGGCAGCGACCTGGGAGGACGCACCAACCGGGGGGGAAGCGGTGTCAAGGGTAAACAGACCGGACACCGGGTCCGGGGGGAAGGTCGCAAGGGGGGAACCTGAGACAGCCTCAGAATAGACAGCGAACCGCTCGTGCCCGAGGAACGTGGTGGTGACGCCGAGGTCCTGGAGACAGCCGACACCAACCAGGTTCCTCGAGAACGAGGGAACGTGGAGGCCAGTAAGGGAGCCCGAGGGAACTGCCGGACAGGGAAGGGACGTAGAACTGCGCGCGACGACCGGACCCGCAGAGGGGTCAGCGAGAGAGACAACAGCAGGTGCAGCAAGCGGCGTGAGCGTGGAACGGTCGCGGAAGAAGCAGGCAGAAGCACCAGAGTCGAGAGTGAAGGATAGCGACGCAGTGGCGGAGGCCGCGGACGGAGCCGGTGCAGCGACTAGACTAGGCAACCTAGGCAGTCCTACGCCTGTCGCAGCAGGGGAAGCTAAGCTACACAAGGGTGAAACACCTAAACTAGAGTACACAGGGTAGTAAGATCCAGCAACACTAGAAGCGTCAGCATACAAAGCATGCAAAGCAGCACCTATCTGGTCCATGTCGAACTCAAAGATCGGCACGCCCTGGCGGAGCAGGCTGTGCCAGTCAGGGAGGTCCGGGGCCGGGCCAAAGCGACGACGAAAAAGATCGTCGAGGCGGCGGAAACAGCGGGCGGTCGGGTGCGGGCGGCGGCACAGAGTGCCGCGAAGAGGCCCGGTCTGAAGCTGGTACTGGCAAGCAACAGCACCGGAGCTGCCGGTAGACACCGAGCTACGCGGGCCGCCACCACTGCCACTACCTCTGGAGGTGCCGGGCCAACCAGGCGGGAGACAGGCCCACGGCTGCGGCGACTGCTGCTGGGACGGCGGCTGCTGCTGGGGCTGCTCCTGCTGCGGCTGGGGCTGCTGCTCCTGCCCACTGGTGGTAGTCCCCTCAAGCGGACTACCGTTACGACGACGACCACCACCACCTGCGCCACCACCCTACCTCCCTGGCGACCACGGCCATCGCGGCGTGAGTGCTGCTGCGGGTGGACCGCAGCAGCCGTCTCGGTGATTGGGGTCGCCGTGGTGACCGCAGCAAAAACGTCAGTGAACGTGCACTGGGAGGGGGCACAGCCGTGAAAGATAGAGACTGCCGGCGCACCGCTCGACTGAGCGATAGTGCGCTGGCGAGTCTCGATCTCGGTGAGGGTGTCGACAAAGGCGGTGAGGGTGAGGTCACACGGGTGCTGGCTAAGGAAGTGATCGCGAGCACTAGCGAGGCGGTTTGGCAGGCGCATGGCGATAAAATAGAACGTCATGCAGAAGGGGGGGGGGAGCGCAGTGAGCTGGGCAGCAGTGCTGGCAGTGCGATAGCGGGTCTCTAGGGCACGCAGGTGAGTGGCAAAGTCTGCGACGGTAGGGAAGGCTGCAAGGTCTGGGAACAGCATCGGGAAGAGCAAGCGGCCAGGAGAAGCAGACGCGGGTGTGGAATAGCGAGCAATAACGGCGTCTAAGTAAGCTTTGGCCATCTCAACAGTAGCAAAACGCGAGCGCTGAGACACAGGGAGGGCGTGGCTAATAGCAACCTGAGCGACTTCATCGCGGGAGTCCCAGACCGCACAGGCAAGCGCAGCAGTAGAGAAGGTCTCACGGTCATCAGAGGAGGGGTCAGCAGGGAGGGGAGCAGGTGCGGGGGGGCGGGGGAGCAAGCCATCGACATGGACAACCAAAGGGTGGCCATCCTGGCGCTGACCTGTAAGGTGGCGGCGGAGATTGGAGAGCCAGGCAGTGAAGTCAACCGCATGGCCCTCGGCGTCCAGTCGGAGCACGAAGTCAGCCATCATGCAGGGTCAGCGGCAGAGCTCCACAGCTCCGCAGGAACACAACGACGCACGGACACGGCGGCAGCACTCTCCAGCATGGCAGCCACGAGGCACCCCAGCACTGGCGAGCAGGGTAGACGGAGCCCGAGGTGGCACGGCAGGCCGAGCAGGCACGAAGAGTGGCCGGGGGGGCAGTGGGAGAGGCCAGGCAGACGCGGCGGGGCCAGGCAGGCACGGAGGGGTCAGGCAAGGCGCGGTGGGGCCAGGCAGGCGCGGCGGGGCGAGGCAGGCGCGGCGGGGCCAGGGAGGCGCGGCGGGGCCAGGCAGGCGCAGCGGGGCCAAGGAGGCGCGGCGAGGCCAGGCAGGCACGGCGGGGCCAGGCAGGCGCGGCTGGGCCACGCAGGTGCGGCAGGGCCAGGCAGGCGCGGCGGGGCCAGGCAGGCGCGGCAGGGCCAGGCAGGCGCGACGGGGCCAGGCGGGCCGCGACGGGGCCAGGCGGGCGCAACGGGGCCAGGCAGGGCGCGACGGGGCCTAGCGGACGCGACGGGGCGAGGTAGGGCGCGACGGGGCCGTAGCGGGCGCGACGGGGCTTAGGAGGCACGACGGGGCCCATGAGGGGCGCTAGGAGGCGTGACGGGGCCCAGGAGGAGCGCTTCGGGGCTAGGAGGCACGACGGGGCCCAGGAGGGGCGCGATGGGGCTAGGAGGCGTGACGGGGCTAGGAGGCGCGACGGGGCCCAGGAGGGGCGCTAGGAGGCGCGACGGGGCCCAGGAGGGGCGCGACGGGGCTAGGAGGCACAACGGGGCCCAGGGGGGGCGCGACGCGGCCTAGCGGGCGCAACAGGGCTAGGAGGCGCGACGGGGTCCAGGAGGGGCGCGACAGGGCTAGGAGGCGCGACGGGGCCCAAGGGGGGGGGCGCAACGGGGCCTAGCTAGGGTACGGGCGGAAGCGGTAGGTGGGGGATTCTAACCTACGCGTGATACCATGTTAAAGTAAGAACTGAATGAATGAACTAGAAGGTGAAACCTAGAACAAATACTAGTTGGTTGTACTCACTAGAAGCATACCTCAATCTAGCCTATAACTTCTACATAGCTAATATGCATAAGTTGACACCCTCCGCCCGGCACTCCCCGCCAACCCATGGGCCATACTTCGACGTACGCTCGGGTCCAGCAGCAAGCAACACCAATCCCGAGCCAAAGAAAGCAACACCCGACTAATGAAATCGCGGATGGCAAGGGTGTTGCACATGCAGGAGCTGTGGCTCCATCCAACCTGCTCCCCCCCCTCACAGCCAGCGCATTCTTTGGTTGCACCAGCCAAGGAAAGTGATGCCGGCACGGAGACATCATCCAGTGATAAACCATGCCATGCCCACCCAGGGCGGCTGTCCAGGTCAGGTTGGACTGGCGTCATGTAGTATCTCCAATCCCGAGGCAGGTGCTACGTCAGGGTGGTGTATGGGCCCGGAGCCAAGGCACAGGTACGGCTGGGTTCCTACAATAATCTGCTTGAAGCAACGCTTGCGTATGCAGCGGGCGCGTATGTGCTTCGTCCACTTGCCACGATACAGTCTGCGGCGCAGCTCTCAGATGCGGACAAGGCGCTGCTGGAAGGGTGCAGTGAGAGCGAGCTCCGCCAGCTGAGCCAGAAGGGCAAGTGGAAATGCTGGCGGGAGTGGAAGGTGGCTTTGACGGAGCTGTCCACCGGGGCGCGAGGGCGCAATGGGGCTTCCTGCACAACCACTGACACACTGTACGGCCCCACCACTGCTGCGGTGACTGCAGAGCATGGGCACTGCAAGGCTGACACGCCGCAAGCACACTTGTTGTAGGCCAAGGGTGTTGTCAGTGACCCTGTACCGGATAGCCCCAATGAAGAGCCGAGCCGACACTGGAAACTCCTCTGATTGCGTAGGTTGGGTGTTGGAGGGCGGCAAGGTGCTGGTTTGATCGGGAGGCTGAGTTGTTGAACCTTGTCGGACTTAGCGACCATGTGGCCGCTAGTGGCATACGTTGCTGATGTTGCCTGTGTGGGCGATGGGTGTGGCCACAGGCTGCCACGGGCTTTTCTTCTTGCCATCTAGAGCACAAGTAGCCCCAAGAGAGTCACCCAGCGTGTTTTTACTAGCTTGCTTTCTTGGCAGGCTATCCATTGCCCTCTGGAGATGGTCGTTGGGATTTACAATCAGCAAGGGGACGTCTTTTCAACTCACATTCACAACAAACTGCAGGGTTACTTTATAGCATTGGAACATGGAACACATCCAAAATCAACTGCTTTCGTTCCCCTGCAAGTCGCCCAGGACAAACACGTGTCACACCAAAACCAGCACAATCAAGTTAGCCAAATGATGTACTGTGCACATGGTGTCGGAATGAGAGGTGATAGTGAAGAAGTTGTAAGAGTGGGAGAGAGAGGGGGGAAGCGGGAAGAGGAGGGGGGGGGCATCTACCAGTTGTTTTTGTGATAGCCAGCTGCCCTGGAGCCGTCAGGGGAAAACGCCCAGATGATACAGTACACTCCTAATTTGGCGTGTGCTTGTGTGTGTGCATGCGTGCATGTGTGTGGCACCCACCAGTTGTTCTTGTGGTAGCCAACTGTCTTGGAGCCGTCAGGGGAAAACGCCCATATGATTCTGTTCACTCCATTGTACTTGACTGGGACAGAGCCGTCCGTCTTGTTGCGAGAGAATCTGTGGTGTTTGGGACAAGAGAATGTGGCAGCAGATGAACTCCACAGGAGGAGGTGAGCACAACCACTGGGTCTGCCTTGCTGCGAGGAAGGAAGGAAGACCAAGCGGAAACAGAACGAGGTGCTCGCATTGCAGCACTAGAGATGCTCGCACCGCAGCAGTAGAGGTGCTCACACATGATCCGGACATTGCTGCATGGCTGCAAACTCTATACACTGCCTGCCCCAGAGAAATTTGGGGCTGGAACCCTTATCCCATGACAGCTCGTTTTGCTGTTGAGGGGAGTCCAACCCTGCCTGAGTGCAAATTCGCTCGCTTGATGGTTTTGAAGTGCTTGCTGCATGGCCAGAGGCTCTAGAAGGGATGAGGTTACCTCACCTCATGATGGCTCCTTTTGCTGTTGAGCTGAATCCAGTCAGGCCAATTGCAAACTTGCTGAATGGTTTCACAGCACTTGCTGCATAGCCAGATGGTCTAGAAGGGATGAGGTACCTCACCTCATGATGGCTCCTTTTGCTGTTGAGCTGAATCCAATCGGGCCAATCACAAACTTGCTTGATGGCTTAACAGCACTTGCTGCATATCCGCTGATTCCATACGCTGCCACGGCTGCTGCTGACTTGGCCGGTGGTGATGCTGACGTGGCGAGATTCCCCACCGCCACATCAGCAGGGAACATGGAGCCCGTTTTGGACCAACCCAGGGCGAACCAGCCCTTGTGGGCCCCACTGCTGGCCTTTGCCTCCACTGCTACAGACAAACTCTGCCGCCCCTGGCGCTTCCAGTGAAGCACAAAACTGGATGGAAGAGGGGGAGAGGGGGAGAGGGGGAGAAGAGGGATGGGCGGAAATAAGAGGGGGGGGGGAAGGGCGGGGGGATGCTAGGCATTGGAAAAGAGAGGTAGACGGAGAGAGTGACGGAGGGGGAGTGGGAGAGCATGGGGGTGATGGGATTTAAAGCAGTAAGGAGGGGGTTGTAGTGGCTGTTATGAGTCTATTTTTGAGGCGCCTAAGGTGGGGGTGTAGTGGCTGTGATGGAGTGAGGAGTGGGGAAGAAGTGATCTGCCCGTTTCTGGTGCGATAACCATTCCACTGTCTCCTAGGCACATATCCAGCGCAACCCGCTCCCCCCATTGCCCGTGAGGCCGACAGAGGTCAACAGAGGTCAAATAAGGTCAACTGAGGCCAACAGAGATCAACTGATGTCAACAGAGGTCACAGAGGTCAACTGAGGTCAACTGAGGTCAACAGAGGTCAACAGAGATCAACAGAGATCAACAGAGGTCAACGGAGGTCAACTGAGGTCAATTTAGGTCTGAGGTCTACTGACATCAACAGAGGTCAATTGAGGTAGTGTAGCCAGTTAGAGAGAATGGCTTGCAGGCCGGTGCCTACCAAGGATCAGCTTGAAGGACCTCAACGCACGTCTCACCTCCTGCATGTCACACACTCTCTGTGCCCAACTCACCCTTTCCCTGTGAGGTCAACTGAACCGGTATAGCCAGGGAGAGAGGAGCGCTTGCAGGCAGATGGCTTGCACGGGGGAGCGGATGGTGGTGGGGATGGTTTGGGGGGAGGGGGAGGGGATAGTTTGGGGGGAGGGGGTGGGGAACTGGACGGCGCAGGGAGACAGGAAAAGTCCACCGCTTTGCCGCCCCTGCAGCCGCAGTGGCAGAGATTGGGAATACGAGGTGGGAGCACAAGACAAGGGCGCAAAACGGGAACAAAATAAATGTATGGCGAATTCCAAAATAACTGGCATCAGTGCCAGCCAGCCCTGATTTGCAGCTGCCTGACAGTTACAGTTCAGGGAACAACATTGACAAAGTGTGAAGGTGCCACTGTAAAGAGGCTGCTTGTAAAGAAAGTGCGTAAAAGCGAATCAGGGCAGCCACACACCTGTTCATGTCATGGTCCGTGGGTCTGCTGCTCCTGTACGCAGGATGCTTATAAAGGGGACGGTTAGAAAGAAGCCTACAGTTGCAGTGTGCGCCGCACCTGTTCATGCCATGGTCCGTGGGTCTGCTGCTCGAGCCAAACGCCCAGATGATATGATTGCGCCTGCTGTACTTCACTGGAACAAGGCGCATATAACGGGAATGCTTATAGAGCGAACTAGAGAGTAGCCACGTGCGTCGCACCTGTTCATGCCATGGTCCGTGGGTCTGCTGCTCGAGCCAAACGCCCAGATGATCTGATTCGCCCCGCTGTACTTCACTGGAACCGCCCCGTCCGTGCCATTGCGAGCGAACCTGCAACCAGAGGTCGAGGAGAAAAGGAAAAGACCAAGGGTGGCTTTTGAGTCGACTCAGAAGGGCCCAGATGATCGGATTGGTTCCGCTGTACTTCACTGGAACCGCCCCGTCCGTGCCATTGCGAGTGAACCTGCAACCGTGTCAATAGAGAAAGAGGACATCCCCGAGAGGATGAGTATCGGGTGAACAAGTTGTTCGGAACCATTTGCGCTGTAAATGACATGTAGTTCTCCCTGCCGGAAGTTTTATAACGAGGTTGTTAGCACAGAAAAGTTGCATTGCTCCCTTACCCCATAACGACGCTGCTTGCTCCGGACGTGAGCGCGGCAATCCCAAGGCTGAATATCGACGTGCTCCTTCTCCCGTCTAGGTTCCTTCCTTTACAGTCACGTACTGTGATGATTGTGATGCTCCCCGTACCTCATAACGATGCCGCTTGTCCCCGACGCGAGCGCGGTATTCCCGAGGCTGAATCGCGAGGTGGGCCCCACGGTCGTTCCACTGTAGCCCTCTATCGCGTAAGCCGCGGGTTTGCTGCTCCCCGCAACACCCACTACGGCATCTGCGGGAAACATGTACCCCGTCTTGCTCCACGCTATAGCGAGCCAGCCCCTGTTAGTTGGGACGCCGCTCCCCGCCCTCGCTTCAACAGCCATGGCTAGGCTTTGCGGGCCGTTTAACTTCCAGTGAAGGACGAGCCTGGGTAAAGGGAGTAGATTACAAGAAGTGCGGGACGATGGGGGACATATAGCAGCCGTTTTGCTCCACGCTATAGCGAACCAGCCCCTGTTCGCGCCGCTCCAAGCCCTCGCCTCAACCGCCATGGCCAGGCTTTGCGGGCCGTTTAACTTCCAGTGAAGGGCGAGCCTGTGGGATGGAAGTGGATTACAGGAAGGGGGGGGGGGGAGGGAGGGAAACATGTACCCCGCCTTGCTCCACGCTATAGCGAACCAGCCCCAGTTGGCGCCGCTGCCAACCCTCGCTTCAACCGCCATGGCCAAACTTCGCGCACCTTGGGGATGGGTCGAGGGGGGAGAATCCATACGAGCTTCCAGAAGTGTGGCGTCCAAAATGCGCGCGGTGTTATTCGGTTAGTCTGGCAACATTTCTTAGAATTCTCAAGATTATCGCCCAGACGACGCACCCTTTACCCGACAGGTCGATTGAAGATGTGAAGCCCGCAAGCGACGACGCCTTACACGCCGGCGATGATGCCAATCGTCGCCTGCTAGAGGGATTCTCTCGCCAGCCGTGCGCTTCTACCGCCTTTCCGTCTACAACCGAGAAGCTCCTGTTTTCTTGAGGCGCTTTCGCTAGTGCTTGTGACACTACGCATAGTGCCACTATCAGTGATAGTAGTGAAACCGCGAGCGGGAGGGTACGCTGCATCCTGAAAATCATACTAGGACCAAAATGTTTTTTTTCCTGAAAATGACGAACTGAAACGGCTCCGATTTGCGTCGTCAGCGCTTCGAACTTATCCTGTTCGTTACTTACGCTGTGCAGCTAGCACGCGCGGGGAGGCTACAGGTCTGCTGCGACCTTGGGGATGTGTCGAGGGGGAGGTTCCATGGGCGATTCCAGAAATGTGGCATCCAAAAGGCGCGCGGTGTTATTCAGCAAGTCCTGACGACTATGTGTCACTCGGGAAGGCAAGATTGGCTGGTTGTTACTCGAGTGTCAGCGACTTGATTACGGGCAACAACCATGATGGGTCATGCCTGGTCTGATCGGTCGGTGGGTGCTGTAGTCAATGTGCAATTTATCGACACATTGAGGTTGCGTACATTGCGACTCGGCACCACCAATGTGAAGGACATGTATCAGGAGAGCCCTCACAAGGGAGGGCGGTTTCGTGTGGCTGGTGGAACTTCCTGAAAAAATCAGGGCGTGTCCTAAGAGTATGTCAACACAAACGGTTTGCGGTGAAGTACGGTGCGAATCGCTGGTAACCGGTTTTCGTGACTCATTGCTCAGAACCTCGAATCACCAACTTGGGGAGTATAGATTGTACGGGGGCTACTTCCCGCGCTGGCCCAATCGTTGTGCGTTCGGTTTACATTTGAACCCCTTATAAGGTTCGGCTTACAAACCACCGAACTCTACAGAATTTATGATCATGCGGAGATTCGAGTTCAAACAGCTATTTCCTTCAATCGTGCAGCACGTTTGATTTTCTGTTGTTGACCACCCTGGGCTGGGCGCAGCGCCATCAGCATGATAAAATCAGGAGAGTCGAGACGCATCTGCACACACAATTCGGTGCCGATCGCGGCTCGCTCACACCCACAAATTCGGGTGACGTGGCACTCCACCACAAGACATCTGACCGTCCATTTCATCCCTCCACAACCTTCCCTTGCGACTCGAATCGACAATGTCCAACCTAAGCCCATGCTTGAGTTTGGGTCCCCTGTCAAGGGCAAAACAAGCTTGTTTCTTGCCTCCATCTCCGCTGCTCTCAACCTTCGAGAGTTGAGGTTGCTCCTACCTGCCCACCGCCATGCCATGTTGCCCTTCACATGACCCACGGATTCCCTCAGACGAATCAAGGCCAGAAGAGTGTCAGATCAACATGCACGGATTCTCGACCACCAATCCACGAGCTGAGAAGCGACAGAGTAAATTCAGCGTGACGAACTTCGTTGCGTGCAGCTGCTCGTCTGTAGATTCTATTCTAGCGAGAGCTCTTATCAAGTCGCCGGTTCTGTTTGCCTTTGGTCGGCACTCCTTGAGCTCCTGCCAGTATACGCATCCACATCTCCTGCTTCAACAGCAGTGAAGCGAAGCTTTTCTTTCGAGCTTTTGCGTTTCACCAATATTAGTAGCACTCCTTGTTCATTCGCCGCACTCCATCGTTCCGTACCAACCTCCTCCTGTCCAACTCCTAACCTACACATCGGTTCCGTACGCGCCCTCTCATAGCTTTCTTCGCGTATAGCTCCATGGCTCGTGCAAACCGCGTGTAGCCATGCTACGCGCGCCAAGCCCCTCGAGTGTAACCTACGCATCTCCTCTTTTCCCCACGAAATTCTCAGTTGCTCTACGATAGCGCGAGGTACTAGACATAGCAATCCGCGGGTTAACGCAAGAGCCCAGCGATTTGAGAACGAGAACGACGGCAGTTAGCCGCTTCTCTGCTAAAAACGACTGAAGCGACGGCGGTAGCGCGAGCGACCTTAGAATGGCGGCGCGTCTCACGCCATTTCTACTGTCGCTGTTACTCGTAGTCTCGCTGCTACCTTTTCTGGCCCTCGCAGTCACGCCTGCCGAACGGGCAGCCGCACGGGCAGCTTCACGGGCAGCAGGACGGGTAAATCCGCGAGAAAGCTCGCGGGAGGGGTCAAGGTCAGCCGCGAGGGCAGCGCCGCGAGCAGCACCGCGGGGAGCGCCACGGGCAGCACCGCGCGCAGCACCGCGCGCAGCAGTTGTACAAGCAGCAGCAGCAGCAACGACTAGATGCGATCTCAATAAAGGACGGTAAGTCGCTGGAAGTTTAGGAGCCCTGTTTTTCAATCCGTGGTAGAATTTTCTCGTTTAGCACGCCGTGTAGCTCTACGTAGCTCTGCCGCTCCCCTCAGCATTCCGAGTACTACCTAAATGCGAGAGCGTACGTTTTTTGGGGGTTGTATGCGCGTGTTTCGCGCCCAGGCTTCCTATCAACGCCAAAGCAATCGGAACGCCGACCTTCGCGTCTCGTTTTCTCAAAGCGCATTTTGCGTCCCTTCCCCGTTCCGTTGCTGCATGTGGGAATATGACCCCAAGTACAAGCCTGCGGTTTCACTTCAGCTGACGCCTCTATTCCCCGCTTTGCGTGACTTGCGTGTTCGCTTGCTGCAGGTGGGAGTATGACCCCAAGTACAAGCCGGCGTACGGCCCCGTGAGCTGCAAGAGCCTGCGATCGTACTTCAACTGCCTCGCGAATGGGCGAAAAGATCGCAGATACCTCAACTACGTGTGGCGAAGTCCCGGTTGTAACATCCAGAGGTCAGTCAACGCTGACATTTCGCGATTTGATAATTTCGAAGTGAAGGGTCTTCTTCGAGTTTCCGCGTCGCTTTCATGCGCACACGTTCACTGCGACGTCGAATTTACTGATCACGTGCGTGTCGCTTTCAATCGAACAGGTTCAATGCGACGTCGTTCATGCAACGGTTTCGCAACAAGGTGTTTCTGAACACGGGCGACTCCTTCGCGACTAACTTCGACGCCTCGTTCCGCTGCCTCATTGGCTCCTACACCAAAACCAAGGTGCGCGGAATGTATTTTTGTTTCATCGTTAAAATAATTATGTCTGCCTCGTTGGCTCCTACACCTGAACCGAGGTGCGTGGACTTTTTTAGAATTCTCTAAAACACGATTTTGTGCGCGGAATGCCGGGATTTGCGGTAGACGACAAGAGAGGGAAGGGTTGCGGGGGAGGAGGCGGATGGCGGGTGAGGGGAAGAAGTGGAAGAGGGGGGGGGGCTAGGTGGGGGCGCTGACGGTACGGGTAGTAGAAGCAAGGGGGAATCAAACGAGGGAAGAGGAGGTGGTGGCGCTGACGGTTCGGGCAGTAGAAGCCAGGAGGAATATTGACTTCGGCGCGTATTAGGATAGGAAGGCAATGTCGCATTACAGGTAGAAGGGATACTAATAAGGGAGCGACTAGATAGGATAATAGCGTGGATGTGCCTTTTCTGCTTGGGCGTAGACGCGTGCCACCTGGGAGTAGTGGGCAATAGGAGAGACTAGCGTTACGAAAGTGCTAGCATTGCGCTATGGGGCTTCGGCTGGCTTGGTGCTTTGTACCCTAGGTTTCAAGCCACGCGAGTCGTCGAATCCCCAGGATACCACTCCCTCCCCCCTCCCTCCACCCCACCCTCTCGCCTCTTTCCTCTCCTCACTCCAACAGTAGAGCTGTGCTGCACAATATCGGGGTGGTTCTAGGTTCCCACGCATTCTTCCTCATCCGTGTTTCTGATTGGGCAGGATTTCACGAACAAGGTGTGGGGTAACACTGGAGTGAAGGCGTCGGGTTACTTCGCCAAGGAGTTCAATTTCACTGTAGTTCGCGTGCCGTCCAACTTCCTCGTCGCGTCCCAACCAATCGTAAGCCTTGTTGTCACTTTCACCTGCAATGCGTTTTCCATTCAATGTGAAGTTGACTCTAGCGTGGCCCTTTTGAGTGTACCCTTACCTCACTTACGTATGTGTCCTTTCCTCTATCATGTCCGCGTTATAATTTGGTCTCCACTATCGCAGGGCGAGGTATCGAGCGCGGGGGTGTGGCAGGTAGATTTGGACAAAGTGGATGACAGCTGGGCCAAGCTGCTGCCATTCACCCACTACGTGCTCTTCAGCTCTGGCCACTGGTTCAGCCAGGTGAGGCAAGAGAGGTTCGAAGAGGTTCAGAGCGGTTCAGAGCGGTTATGGCAGTGATGATAGTGGGACCAGAACAGGTCACAACTGGTCCCAGCTGCCGCTCCCCCTTTGTGCTCTTCAGCTCAAGCCACTGGTTCAGCCAGGTGAGGCAAGAGGAAAGAGAGCGGTGGAGAGTGGTTCCGGCAGGTGAACACCAGTCCACTGCCACACACGTGCTCCTCCACCCTAAACCTGACACCCCCCCTTGTTATTTCACAAACTTCCCTCTCTCCCTAAGATACAGCCCACAACAAGCGGTTAATCAATCCACAATCCGCCCTTGTAACCTTGGAAGAGTTTCTCATTCCCATCCCCACCCCCATCCCCATCCCCACCCCCATCCCCATCCCCATCCGCATCCCCATCACCATCCCCATCCCCATCCCCATCCCCATCCCCATCCCCATCCCTCACGCCCATCCCCCATCCCCGTCCCCATCCCCCTTCCTTCGCCAGGCGTCTGACAACCTCCGGATATACCGCCGCAATGGGCAGCGGATAAAGCCCCAGTCCGCCCTCCTAACCATGCAAGAGTCGCTGGCGACGCTCACGCGTCACGTGAAAGCATCCGGTTACCGCGGCGTGCCGTTCTTCATCACGTTCACGGCGTTCCACTACTACAACTCGTTCGCCGCCAAGACCGAGAGCTGCGTGGGGTTCACAGACCCGTTCAAGCCCAAGCAGCTGCAATATGCGGAAGCCATGACCGACATCATGACGTCAAGAGATGCCCAGATGGCGGTGAGTCGAGGGATTGGAGTTTGTGGGTGGGTCAACAGGGGAATGGGGAATGGGGAATGAGAGTGTGTGTGTGTGTGTGTGTGTGTGGGAGAGAGAGAGAGCTGCAAAGACAGTGAGCTGCGTGGGGTTCACCGACCCGTTCAAGCCCAAGCAGCTGCAATACGCCGAGGCCATGACTGATATTGTCACGTCACAAGACGCCCAAATGGCAGTGAGTTATGGGTTGAGGGGGGCGAGTCGCTCACCCTTGCCTGTGTGCTCCTCTCCCCCAAGCCTGAGCACCAAGTCTTCAAACGTTGGGTCCTAGAATCAAAACTGCATGTGGCTCAGTCCACCCTAGCATGAATGATCCTTCCCTCAACCTACTCACCGTTCTCCCAATCCTTCACTTCCCAAATACACAGATCCTAAGACGGGCTCCCCAGTTCAAGATCGTGGACGTGGCTCGGTCCACCCTTTCCCGCCCGGACGCGCACCAGCAGATGGCGACAGGCACAGACCGCCCCGACTGCTCCCACTTCTGCGTGCCGGGAGTCCCAGACTCGTGGGTGGACATCGTTAATTCTTACATGATTGGGACGATTCGGTAGACAAGGGCTCAATGATTGATGGAGAGAAGGGGGGGGGGGGGGGGAAGAGAAGGGAAGGGGTGAAGGAGTGAGAGAAAGAGGGAGTAAAGAAGGAAATATTATGGGGATGCTTCTGTGGATCTGGGATGCTGCCTGATGTGAGGCTGCCTGATCCATGAGAAACTGACAGGAGGAGCAAGCCTTTACAATACATGTATAGGGGAGGGTGAACGGATGCCTGTGGCATCCAGATTTATACACTACTACAACATAAGCGCCGCAATAATTTGTGACGCATGCGTTGCGATTAAGTCTGTGTAGTTTAGAGCACCCAATAAACAAGAGGTTGAGTGGGATATCCCTATTCTTATTCCCTTGTACTGTTGTAATGGCCTTAAGACAATATGAAGTTCAAGTGACCAAATCGACCATAGGAAAAAAATCTCATATGCATCTCTTATTCCATTGTGGCTTACACTTGGCCGGGTACGCCCACAAGGCATTAATTTCTCACTTGAAGTTAGGGGTGCTAAGAGTTTCTAGCCTTTCAGTATACTGTATTCATTCACCTGTCCTGCGGTTTTCTCATCAGTCTGTAGCTTGTCCTTTAGCCTGCAAATTGCTCTTGAAGTTTTTAGTGTGGGCTCTTTGAAAACTGCCCCAATGGAACAGGCGGCATCGTATTTAAAACTACAAAATCGTAGCGAACCGTACTGTTAAGAAGTTACACCTATCTTGCGGTATTTTTTCACCCATTATTTTCACAGGGGGTCCTGCCACAAGGGTATTCACCCCCCGAAAGCAGCTCCTGAAGACCAGATCCGTATACTCTTGAAAAACAATTTTAGTTTGGAATTCTATTGCGAAACGTTTACCTCTCGATTTAGTGTTTCTCGAGTCAGGAAACCCGACGTCAGCTTTGGCAGTGCTCGAAGTTTTTGTCCGCGTGGAGTCTGCCGCGCTTAGGCCGTAGGAACAAGGGATACTGTATACGCACTCAGAAATGGTCAGGGCGGAAACAATATTCGTATGCTGCCCAATTTCAGGGTGTAAACTTACCGCGGGCTAGGTGTATCGTATTCAGATGGCGACAAAATGCGAGAAGTTCCGCTCGAAGCTAGTCCACACGACTGTTCAAGAACAAACGTTATCTCCTGGTTCCTCCTGACACAAGCATGCCGCCTAACCACGAAACGGGCAGTAAAGAGTGCTCAAAGGGGCACCACTAGCACAGCCATAACTCCACATGCCGCCGGCGCACTTGCCCAGTTCAGTTTCCCGGCACGTAAATCATTCCCGGGCAGCCTCCCAAACGCCGACCATTTTGGGCTACACAAACGACAGAATTAGACGAAGTCGGTTGCGTCTCGTCCTGAGAACCACCAAAGCGCCGTCGTGCATCCAAGTTTGGCTCCTTTCGTTGGTTTCGCGAACTTTCAGCGTTTCGTCACTGCTGGCGTGGTTGGGGGCCGGAGCGAGCTGGGACACGTGGCGAAAACGGATTGTCTGAGGTTGCGACAAGGTCGCAGGCCAGCGGAGAAACGTGATGGTTTCGTGACAATGAGGGGGCAAAGTGCAGTTTGCGCTGCGGCCAACATTTCTTTCAATCCTGAATTCTCCTCCCCACAGCGCGGCTCGCATCGCACCCCTCATCAGCAGCACGAAATTAGAGCCTGAGACGTTCTTTCTTGCCCCTCCGCTGTCCAGCCAGCCATTCAAGTGACTGCAACGCAAACAAAAACATGACGAGAACCACGAGAAATACGGTACGATCGGCTAGGCTACAGGCATCCCACAGTTGACCCAAGAGGAATTTCGCTCGACAACATGCTTGATGAGAGAGACTTTTCCTGCTATGCTTCGAGAGACAGACACATGCTCTAGAAGAGCCCGAGACAACTAGTTCATCGCGTATCTCCATCACGTTTATCGAGTACCTAATTCTTTGCGCCGTACCACACGCTGGCTCTGTCATTCCAAACCACTGGTTTTCGCTGGCTATCGTTCTAGTAGTTCGCATAAGGCAGCTTCTTCTTCAGCGTAGAATAAGTAATTACAGGCATTCTAGTATTTCGGGAGCGACATAGAGCGATAGAGAGCGAGGGCCCACCCCTCGCGCGTTTCTAGAAGCACGGAGGAGCCGTTTCTGTCCCGCCAAGCGCGGGGAGCCGACGAAGCCGACATGCAGCATCTACGGCCGCGACCGCTCCCGCTGCCCCACGCGCAGCCGCAGAGCCAATCAGAGTCGAGATACGCGTCGCAGTCCCAGCGAATAGACATACCTAGCAGGGCGGCTATGGGAAAGCGCACGAAGCTGCACGACTCGGAGTCGTGCGAGACCACCAAGTCGTTTCGCAAGGCGCGCTGGCAACAATTACAGCAAACGGCAGTGGACAAGCTATACTCCGTGATGTGGTAAGTTCTAAAATTAAGCCTTTATCTTATGAGTCGGTGGTGAGCTTCCCTCCGTGGTGTGGTAAGCTTCAGGGTGGTGGTCATGCGTTTGGGTGGTGACCGGCCTTCGGGGTGTAGGTTGAATCGCGTGATGCGGTAACCCTCGTTTCGTGCCCCCCGTTTCTCCCCATGCCCTCCTCCCCTTCTCCCCCGGTATTGTTCTGCAAGGTCGTCGCGTTTCCCGGGGCTCACGTCAGAGCCGGAAAACGACCCGCTTAGTTGGCGCTCTGCTGGCTGTCGCCTCCTTACGCTCTCTCCCCTTCTCCCCACTTCTCCCCCTTCCCCCCCCCTTCCCTTCCCATTTGCCCCTCCCCCCGTATTGTTCTACAGGGCTGTAGCGCTGCTGGTGTGCACGTCGAAGCCGGGATTGACCCGCTTAGTCGGGGCGATGCTGATGTCGCCTCCCTACGCTCTCTCCCCTCATAAAGTCCCCAACCCCCCCCCCCCCCCCCCCCCCCCCCCTTCCTTCCCCCCGCAGGGCCATAGCGCTGCTCGTGTTCGCATCAGTGCCCGGAACGACGTGCCTCATCGGCGCGCTGCTGCTGCCGTCAGCTTATTCTTCATGCCCCTCATTCCTCTCTCCTTCACCATCCTGCAGGGCCAATGCGCTGCTGGTGTTCACATCGGTGCCGGGAACGACTTGCCTCATCGGCTCGCAGCTCTTCCGTGCGCTTATACCTGCCCATTACCCTTCTCACCCTCGCCCCTTCCCCCCCCTTCTTCTCCACCCAATCAGGGCCATCGCGCTGCTCGTGTTCACGTCGGTGCCAGGAACATCGTGCCTCATCGGCGCGCTGCTGCTGCCCTCTTACGCCGTGCTCGCACTGCTCGCCGTGTGGCTCGTCATAGAAGCGGTGTTTTACGTGTTTCGTTATAAGCAACTACAGAGGATCAGTGACGAGTACGTGGAGCTCCCGCTCCCGTCGCGCGAAGAGATCTCGAGTCTTCTCGACCGCGTTCTCGCCGTCGCGTAAGTCAACGCCGTCGCGTGAGTCACCCCATTACTGGCGTTGCGTCTGCACTGGTTCTTTTGAGTCAGCCGTCGCGTAAGTCAACCCTGGCGTCTGCTACTCCCGACGATGAAATTGACTTGTACACTCGCAGGGGACCACCTCCTCGCGTTTTGACCGGGGCCTGGCTGTCGCGAAAGTCCTGAGTTCTTAGTGACAGCCGAACCCCTGTCACGACATGGTGTTCGAATCTCGCGAAAGTCATCGTGCCTTGGGAGATTCGAATGCCATTGTGCTCAGCCTTAGGCCTTAGTCCTTAGTCCTTAGTCTTTCGTCTTTAGTCTCTGTCAGCTGCTATACCGCCCGCTTTGTTCTTCTGGTTCGTTCCCAACTCCCCTTTCGTCCCTCCCGTGATCCCCCGTCTCTTCGTTTGATCAGCAAGCAAGCGGACTATAACGATTTCGTGGGAGGGTGGTTCATGGGTGCGTCCCTCGCGTCTCTAACGCGTACAAACATCCGCCAGTTCATCTCTCACGGCTTCTTCCACCGCTTTTATAACGAGCTCTCGAGCGAATACCAAGAAGCAGTCGAAGGTAGGAGGGCTTTCTTTAGCGCGTACAAACGCCCGCTTTCCCAACTCCTTCCCCCTCCCACCTCCCACTCCCTCCAGTCTTCTTGCTCATATGTTTGCTCCTCCTCCGCTCCGCTCTTTCTCTCCGACGTGGCTCCACACAAAAAAATCAACTCAAGTCAACTCAAGTCAACCTGTTAACCTCCCCCCCCTTCTCTCCAGAGCATGTCGACAGAGCCGAGTCGCACCTAGGGATGCACTTTAAAGACCCCGACGCGCCGCCTCCGCCTCCGCCCGACCTTGTATCCTTCGGTTCCGATAGCGAGGGGGAGAGTGAGGGGGGGGAGTACGAGAGGGGGGAGAGTGAGAGCGAAAGCGAGAGCGAAGCGGGGGAGAATGAGAGGGGGGCGGAAGGAACTGCCGCCGCTCCGCGCTCCGCGGTCTCCGCCGACCCTTCTGCCGCCGCCACTGTCGTTCCTGCAGTCCGCTCCGCCTCCGCCTCCGCGGGTTGCGGCCCGCTGGAGGCGGCGGCGACCGCGGCGTCGTCGAGGAGCCTCGGGCGGAGCTGGAGCGACGCGCAGCTTCCACGGAGGGGTGGGGGCGGTGCGGAGTGCGGAGGGGGAAAGGAGGCGGGGAGCGGAAGCGGAGACGCGCGGAAGGGGGAGGATGCGGGGAAGGGGGTGGATGAGTCGGTGCGCTTTATGGCGCACACGAGAGAACCAATCAGAGCCATCATTCACCCGCTCGCATTCTACGTGTGGTGAGTAACGAGAAGGGGCGGGATGGGGTGGGCGATGGGAGATTCACGGGGGGGGGGCATAACTGTTTGTTTTTACTCCTCCCTTCCCCCGTTCCTCCGCTAATGTCTGTCCTCACTTGCTTCCCCCAATGCCTGCAGGGGTCACATCGTGGGGCTCCTCACTGCAGCGGCCATGCGCCTCCTCGGCTTCTCGAAGTAAGCTCCTGGCACTGCAAACCTCGGTTGATCTCTGTTGACCTCACTTGACCTCGCTTGACCTCACTTGACCTCGCTTGACCTCACTTGACCTCGCTTGACCTCACTTGACCTCGCTTGACCTCACTTGACCTCGGTTGACCTCACTTGACCTCGGTTGACCTCACTTGACCTCAGTTGACCTCAGTTGCCTTGCGTTAACCACTATAGTGACTTATGCCGGCCGCTCTTGTGGTCGGCGCTGACCTTGTTTATCTCATTCCTATATATCTGCAACCTGCGTTGACCGACCTTGATTCGCCCCTGTTGACTTGCGTTGGCCAGGCACACCACACCCACTGGCATCCACTACTGGTTCCGCGCTCCTAAGAAGTCGGCACCGAAGGTATGCTCCTTGCAGTGAGGTCACTACATCCACCCATCGGCCCTTCCTCGCCTTTGCCTTCCACTTTCTCTTGCCTGCTCACCCCTTATCGTCCCCTTGTCCCCTTGTCCCCTTGTCCCCTCGTCCCCTCGTCCCCTCGTCCCCTCGTCCCCTCGTCCCCTCGTCCCCTCGTCCCCTCGTCCCCTCGTCCCCTCGTCCCCTCGTCCCCTCGTCCCCTCGTCCCCTCGTCCCCTCGTCCCCTCGTCCCCTTGTCCCCTTGTCCCCTCGTCCCCTCGTCCCCTCGTCCCCTCGTCCCCTCGTCCCCTCGTCCCCTTGTCCCCTCGTCCCCTTGTCCCCTTGTCCCCTTGTCCCCTCGTCCCCTCGTCCCCTCGTCCCCTCGTCCCCTCGTCCCCTCGTCCCCTCGTCCCCTCGTCCCCTCGTCCCCTTGTCCCCTTGTCCCCTTGTCCCCTCGTCCCCTCGTCCCCTCGTCCCCTCGTCCCCTCGTCCCCTCGTCCCCTTGTCCCCTCGTCCCCTTGTCCCCTTGTCCCCTTGTCCCCTCGTCCCCTCGTCCCCTCGTCCCCTCGTCCCCTCGTCCCCTCGTCCCCTCGTCCCCTCGTCCCCTCGTCCCCCCTGTTCTTTCCTGTGCTTATTCTCTTCACCCTTTCGCCCCTTCACCCCTCTATTCCTTTTCCCCCCTCTCCCTCCCCCTCAATCGCTCCTCCCCCTGCTCGCAGCGTAAGGCCCACAAGGCAGCAGCCGTGGTGCCAATTTTCGACGACACGTCAGCATTTGCAGAGGCCACGTCAGCAGCGGCACCACTGCTGGCCGAGAGAGAGGCTCTGAGGGGGAGGGAGGAGGAGGGGGAGGAGGGGGTGGTGCTGGTGCATGGGCTGGGGCTCGGACTCACTCCGTACCTCTCGTTCGTCCACATGCTCTCTAGAAGCTACTCAAATAAGGTAACTAGCGCGTTGAAGCCTTGGTTATTTCCTCTGTCGCCCTTCTAATTATTGTATCAAACGCAATCAACTGGACTAGGCAGCCCACACTCACTCTTCGTCTCCCTCTCTGTTCCCCTCTGCCCGCTCATACCTCACTGCACCTGCGCTTTCTCCTGCCAATCCCTTTCTTATCCCTATTTTCCATCTCTTTTCTTTCTCTCTCAGAAGCTCATAGTGGTGGAGCTGGCCCACCTGGCAGTGCGCCTGTCCACGTCATCACCCACCATCGATGACGTGGCAGACGGCATTACTGACGCCATGGCGGTCCATGGCATGCAGTCAGCAGTCTTTGTGGGGCACTCGTACGGCGCCCTGGTGCTCGCTCGGGTATGTAACTGGGACAATACACACACACGCACACACATATTCATACATATGTTGTACATATTATATATAATAATATGTTTGTATAGGAAGTAGGTGTATATGGTGGTGCTTGTGACATATGGGCGACATGCAGACAGACAGGCACTCAGTACGGTGCCCTCCGCTATCTTGTTATCCAGCCTCTCACCACTCCTCTCACCACTCCTCTCACCACCCCTCTCACCACCCCTCTCACCACCCCTCTCACCACCCCTCTCACCACCCCTCTCACCACCCCTCTCACCACCCCTCTCACCACCCCTCTCACCACCCCTCTCACCACCCCTCTCACCACCCCTCTCACCACCCCTCTCACCACTCCTCAACTTTATCCCCTCCTCTCTTCCCCTCCTCTCTTCCCCTCCTCTCTTCCCCTCCTCTCTTCCCCTCCTCTTCTCCCCCCCCCATTGCAGCAAGTGCGCAAGCGCCCCGAGACTGTGAGCGCTATGGGCTTTGTGGACCCTGCCTGCTTCCTGCTGTGCCTCCCTAAAGTGCTCTTCAACTTTATTTATAAGTACGTGGCCTGACTCGAATACACGTCCTGTATGCCTATACACGTCCTGTATGCCTATACACGTCCTGTATGCCTATACACGTCCTGTATGCCTATACACGTCCTGTATGTTTCCTACTGCGCCTCCCTAAAGTGCTCTTTGCCTTTATTTGTGCCTTTGACCGCGTTCAAGTAGCATATATATCATGATTCCACATATGAGCTCTTATGCTGTTTCAAGGCGCACCCGAGCTCTTATGGCGGTAGCCGCTTTGTATTTCCCCCTCTATCGGGGACAGCAGCAGAAGCTGTGCGCGAGAGTGCTGCAGGTGGCGTCAACCCCTCTACTCATTGATACCCGTTCTCCCCTTCCCCGGCTCCCCTAATACCCCGCACGTCCCGCGGCTCCCCCTCTATTGGCGACACAGTGGCGGAGGCTGTGAGGTGGGTCCTGAGCGGGAGAGAGCTGCAGGTGGCGTCAACCCCTCTCACTCGCTGATATCCGTTCCCCACTTCCCCCCCTCCCCCAATCGCCCCCCGCCCCCCCTCTTTCCCCCCGCAGGTCCCCCGGCTCCCCCTCTATTGGCGACACAGTAGCAGAGGCTGTGAGGTGGTTTCTGTGCGGGAGAGAGCTGCAGGTGGCGCGTGCTCTGTGCCGCGGCTTCAACTGGTAGGTGCCGACTGGGGTGGGTGCCTTCCAACCGAACTGGGGGTGGGGGTGGGGGTGGGGTGCATTACATTGGATTGTGATTGCCTGCATACCAAGTATGGGTTGGACGACAGCCCCGTGCAGTCGCCTCAACTGCCAACCGTCTCTCTTCCTGTCCTCCCCCCTCCTGCCCTCAAGGCACGCGTACCAAGTGTGGGCGGATGACATCCCTATAAAGCCATGCCCAGTCCTCCTCTTGAGATCTTGAACCCCCCTTTTTCCTTTGTTCAACCACCCTCCAGGCACGCGTACCAGGTGTGGGCGGATGACATCCCTGTGCATCGCTCGGTGGTGATGCTGGCAGGGGAGGACCAGATTGTGCCGTCACAGCACATCAGGAAGTGAGTTGTGCATGGTGCAGGGTTAAGGGCGAGAGGAAAGAGTGAGTGAGGGACAGTGGTGGTGGCTTGGACGGCCGGATCTTGCTGTTTGAGCACACCACATTGTAAGCTGGGGATGTAACTGGTGATGCTGGCTGGGGACGGCCAGATCGTGCTGTCTGAGCATGGTTACCACCGTGCCTCAACTGCCCTCTCTCTCCCCTCCATTCTTTTCCTCTCCCTGCTCTCTTCTTTGCACAGCTACCTGGCCGACACACCAGTGGACGTGATGTACAACGATGGTTACCACCATGCACAAATACTGTTCAGGTATGACACGATTGATGGTTACCACCATGTGCAAATACTGTTCAGGTATGACACGATTGAGGTTACCACCATGTGCAAGTATTGTTAGGATATACCCACTCTCACTGCTCCCCTCCTCTCTACCTCCTCCTTCCTCCCCTTGTCCCCTTTCCACCCCTCCCTGTTCTCCTGCTAACGACTCCTCTTCACCTTCCCTGCCTCCTCCCT
This sequence comes from Closterium sp. NIES-67, assembly GCA_027943415.1. Taxonomy (NCBI): domain Eukaryota; kingdom Viridiplantae; phylum Streptophyta; class Zygnematophyceae; order Desmidiales; family Closteriaceae; genus Closterium; species Closterium sp. NIES-67. Next base: position 82,704 of record BQMB01002295.1, on the reverse strand, counting down.
CCCCACCTCCCTCCTGCTCACCGCTTCTCCTCGCCCTCTCGTTGATACTCCTCCCGTCAGCGAGGCCAAGCAACGAGAGTTCATTACCCGTTTGAAGGCTGCATGCCGCTGAGGTGCACAGCCGAGTGGAAGCTACCAGCATGCTGTTGAAAGGACTTTTTAGTCGACTAAATCCTCGCCGAGCACGGGTGGCCATTGGACGCTATCAGCATGGCGTTAGAGGAAACCCCCCCTACAAGGCGATTGTGTGCCCCTATTGGGCAACATTGTTGCAGGGAGAAAGGCTCATGCAGCAGGTGCAGAGCAACAAGGGGAAATAAGCTGCTTGGATATTTCTACTAGGTCAACCGACTGCAAAAATGAGGGTCACCAGCAGGTACCAGCAGCGGCAATGGAAGCAGCAGCAGCGGCAATGGAAGCAGCAGCAGCAGCAGCAGCAGCAGCAGCAGGATGATAACCACAGGCCAATGTGACATGAGTCACTGAACTAACATGCTAGGCTTAGGGCTTTCTCCCTTAAAGATGGTGCACCACCACAAGTGGACCCTGAGTTCCAACTGAGGGCCAACTATTCCAGCAACAGCAGTATACTGACGGTTGGATAGGTCATAGATGGTCTCTACAGTAAGATGCTAGTATAGGCTGGATTGTGTGGGCATATGACTGGTTGATGCTCATGCTGCTGCTGCTGCTGCCTCTATAAATGAGTAGGCCTAGTTGTATTGGGCAGGGAATAATGTATTGTACCATCGATGTTCAATGTTATTGACGTAAATAAAGTACTTGATGTTAAACTTAAGAGAATGAATGAGGAGTCACATGCAGGACACGGTTCCTACATTTGTGTTGTACCCTTTGTAGTCTACACCTAGTTAGCCTACAATACATATGGTACAAATTTTAGATCGTGTAAACGATGACTGGGAAGAGGGGGAGGGGAGATACAAATGCCAAGTGCTGTCCCCTCTAAGAGCTGTCTGCCAACAAGTATATTTATAAAGATTAGCTAGGTCATATTTGTTTATAGCCTAGCTAGTTTAGTTCTTAGCGAGTACAGCCTTAGTTTTGTATGTCAAACATATATTGTATGTTTCTGTAGACCATATAGGGTTGTGCCTTAGGGAGTACAACCCAATAGGTTATATTCCCTTTTATGTCTTATTCTAGTCATTTTCTTTCACTTGAACATGGTATCATGAGTAGGTAGGTCCCCTCCCCCCCCCCTAGCGCTTCCGCCCTAGGTCCTAGCCGCCTCGTCGCCCCGCGGCCCCGTCCCCTAGCGGCCCCGCGGCCCCGTCCCCTAGCGGCCCCGCGGCCCCGTCACCTAGCGGCCCCACGACCCCGTCACCTCGCGGCCCCGCCTCCCAGCTGGCCCCCCCTCCTAGTCGGCCCCGCCTCCTCGCCGGCCTCGTCACCCAGCCGGCCCCGTACCCCTTGCTGGCCCCCTCGCCTAGCCGGCCCCGTCGCCTTGCCGCCCGCGGCCCCGTCTCCTAGACGCCTCGCCGCCGTCCTCGGCCCTCTACACCGCGCTGCACCGCCCGGCACCGCTCTACACCGCACTGCACCGCTCTGCACCGCACTGCACCGCTCTGCACTATACTGCACCGCACAGCACCGCTTATCACCGCACCCTACTTCCCAGTACTGCATTTCTGCTGCTGCAGCGGCCATGACGGCGAACTCTGTCCTGCGGTTTGATGCGGAGGGGCAGCCGATTAAGTTCGACTCGTGGCTCGTCGACCTCCAACGACACCTGACTGGTCAGCGGCAGGACGGCCACTCCCTGGCTGTCCACATCGACGGTATGCTCCCCTGGCCGGACCCCCCTGCTGCCCTCCCCGCTGACCCCACGTCTGCTGACTGTGAGTCCGCTGCCGCTGCTGCCCTTGTCCGTGCGGTCTGGTTGTCGCGTGACGCGGTCGCACAGCTTGCGATTAGTCATGCCCTTCCCCTGTGTGAGCGCCCCCACTTTAGGTCGGTCAGGACTGTGCAGGAATTCCTAGCGGCTGTTGTCCCACGCTATTCCACCCCGCCCTCTGCCTCCGTAGGTCGCCTGATCCTGCTCATGCTCTTTCCCGGGGGACCTAGCCGCCCACTGTCTTTCCCCACTGTCGCTGACCTAGCCGCCCACCTGCGCACGCTAGACACGACCTGGCGCGCTACCTGCACTGAGGGCCAGCTTCGTGCATTTCAGCCCCCCATCTGCTCTACCCTCTACCTACTTGCCACCTGCCTCCCTGACCGCCTTGCCACCGCCAGCGATCACTTCCTAAGTCTCCACCCCGCTGACCTCACCCTCACTGACTTAGTTGACACCCTGTCTGCCTTAGAGACTCGTCAGCGCTCTATCGTCCAGTCTAGTAGTACCGTGCCCGTCTCTATCATTCAGGGCTATGCCCCTGCTTAGTGCGCTTACTCCGACGATTGTGCAGCGGTTGCTGAGACAGCTCCGGCTGCGGAGACAGCCGTCGCAGTGCAGTTTCGTCCGGGTAAGGGTCGCCGTCCCACGGCTGGGCGCGGCGGAGGTAATGGAGGAGGGGGTGGTGCCGGTGGTGGAGGTGGCTCACCTGCTGGTAGTACTGACGAGGGGGCTGGGGCTGGTGCCTCGGAGCAGCAGTCCCAGCAGTAGCAGCAGCAGGCGTTGTCGATGGACCAGCAGCAGCAGCCGCTGCAGCAGCAGCAACAGCGGCGTGTCGGTCGTCTCCCACCCGGGTGGCCTGGAGCAGGAGGTGACGGTGGTTGCAGTGGTCGCTCGCGCGACGTGCCGTAGGATGGTAGTCATAGTGATGGGCGCTGCCAGTACCAGCTCCAGACCGGTCCTCGTCGCGGCCTCGTTTGCAGTAAGATCGGCCATACCCCCACTTGTTGCTTTCGTCGTCTAGACGACCTGTTTCGTCTCCGCTTCGGCCCGTCGCCTGACCTCCCCGACTGGCACAGTCTGCTCCGTCGTGGTGTTACGATCTTTGAAATGGACATGGATAAGATTAGCTCTGCTTTGTATGTACTGTATGTTGATATCTCTAGTGTGACTGGATCCTATTACCCTGTGTCGTCTAGCGTAGGTGTGCCTAGTTCAAGCTCCCCTGCTACGTCAGGCGTAGGATCCCCTGCCTTGTTTAGCCTTGGGTCCTCCCTCGCTCCTCCAACCTCCATCGCCACTGCCGCGCTCTCCTTCACCCTGGACTCCGGCGCTTCCCGGTGTTTCTTTCGCGACTCCACTATACTTACGCCGCTCCTGCTGCAGTTGCTCTTGCAAACCCTTCCTTCGGTCCTGTAGTTGCCCGTAGCTCCACTACTCTCCCTTGTCTGCCAGTTCCCTCAGGCTCCCTTACAGGCCTGCACATCCCCTCGTTCTCTAGGAACCTAGGTTCTGTCAGCTGCCTCCAGGACCTTGGCGTCACCACTACGTTCCCTAGGCACGAGCGGTACGCTGTCTGTACTGAGGCTGCCACTGGTGCTCCCCTCATCACGTTCCCCCGGGGCCCGGTGTCCGGACTGTTCACGCTGGACACCGCGTCCCCCCTCGGTTGGGACACCTCCCCAGGTACCGGCGTCTTCCCAGGTTGCTGCAGCGTGCTCGTGTCGGTCGCTTAATCACCTATCGCTTCTGTGGCACCATCGTCTATGTCACCCCGCCCTCACCCGTCTCCGTCACATGTCCCAGCACCGTCTTGTCCTAGGCCTCCCTGAGTCATTCCTTGCGCTCCCCTCCTCACCAGCGCCGCCATGCACGCCCTGCATCGAGGGCCGGCTCAGCCGTGTCCCTCACTCCTCCTCTTTCCCCCCCATCGCCGCACCGCTGCAGACCCTGCACATGGACCTCTGGGGCCCCGCCCCAGTCCATGGGTCCCGTCACGAACGCTACTTCCTAGTGCTTGTCGACAACTTCACGCGCTACACCACCGTGTTTCCCCTGGAGCGGAAGGCTGACATGTCTGACGTTCTTATCCCGTGGCTTGTCTCTGCGCGTGTGCACCGAGGTCTCCCTGTGTTGCGTCTTCACTCCTACCGCGATGGCGAGTTCGCCTCTGGTTGCCTTCGTCATTTCTGTCATGCGGAGGGCATCATTTAGACGTACACTCTTTCGGACTCCCCGCAGCAGAATGGGGTCATTGAGCGATGCATCGGTTTGGTCATGGAGGTGGCTCGTACCTCCATGATCCATGCCGGTGCACTCCATTATCTATGGCCCTTCGCCATTCGCTACGCTGCTCACTAGCTTAACCTGTGGCCGCACCCACAGCGGCCGCAGGTTTCACCGACCCTCCTCTGGACCGGGTCCCCTGGTGACACGTCGGGGTTCCACATCTGGGGCTACCTTGTTCACGTTCGTGCCTCTGGCATGGACAAGCTCACTGCCCGTACCGTCCCCTGTGTCTTCCTAGGTTTCCCCCTCGACTCGTCCGACAGGCACTTGTACCACCCGCCGTCTCACCGCTTCTTTCACTCCCGTGACGTCACCTTTGACGAGTTGGTCTCCTTTTACCACCGCCTTCCCCACCGTGGTCCCCTGGTTACTCCCCCCCTGTTTCTGGATCCCCCTCCCCCGGTCGCCCCGGCTCCCCCCCCTCCCCTCCCTGCCCCGTCTGGTGTGTCTCACGTCACCCCTCTCCCATCGGGTGTCCTTGCCAAGGAGTCTGCTGACTCTCGTGGCTCTGCGGAGTCCCTCCCCCCGCACCTCCCAGCCCCGGTCATGCTTCCCCGTCGCCGCCGCAGCCGCCTTTGCCACTGCCGTCTTCGCCGCGGCCACAACTGCCGTCGTCACCGCCACTGGGGTTCGTGCGTTCTGGGGGTGCTGGGGAGCATGCTAGAGTGTGTGCTGAAGCGGGTTCCCGTTCTGGGGGTGCTGGCGTGGAGCTTGTTGGAGGGAGCTGTGCTGTTGCTAGAGGTTCTGGTGTTGAAGTCGAGCTGCAGCCGCAGCAGTCGCCGTCGGTGTCTGCTCTTCGCTTCCTCGGTCGTCCTTCCCCTGGCTGCCTGCCGTTTCCTCCTCTGTCGACGACGCCACCTCCTCCGCCGGTCTACGGTCTGGTGTTTCCTCCTCCAAACTCCTCTTCGGCTCGTTTTCCTCCCCATTCTCCTCCTGTGTCTCCCCCCCTCTCTCCTGACCTGAATCCTCTATCTCACGTCTGGTCTCGTCGTCCATCTCGTGCTCGTCCTACCTCCCCTGTTCCCTGTTCTCACCTATGTTGCTTCACTTTTACACGTCCCGTGCTCCTCCTCTCCTCCCGTCTCCTCCCCCGTTGTTGCTTGCTGTGGCCCCGCCTCCGTTCTCTGACTTCCTCCCTTCTGCACGTCCCCTTGTTTCTCGTGTCCTTGCCTCTCTTGTTACCGATCCGTCCATTCTTGTCTCGAGTCTGTCAGCTCTTGTTGCTGCTGTCACTGACTTCGCCGCTACCCGCCGCTTGGACTACGCCACCGCTTTGGTCTCTGACCCTGCCTGCCCTCCGCCTATCCGAGGTGTGGCTACCCTTGGCAGTGACGTCCTTGAGGGCAGGCAGTACAAGCTCGCTTTCCTGTCTGAGGCCGCTCCCCATCTCTGTTCCATGCTGCTAGTCCCTGAGGGTAACCCAGACGCCCTTGACATCCCGACCCCTCGCACCTACACTGAGGCCACCTCGGGACCCTGGGCCTCTCAGTGGATAGCTGCCATGGAGCAGGAGATGGCATCTTGGAGATCCACCAGTACCTTTGTTAACGCAGTTCCCCCACCTGGGGTGAACATAGTCGATGGCCGGTGGCTCTTCAAGGTGAAGCGCCCTCCTGGAGAGCCGCCTGTCTTCAAGGTGCACTACGTTGCTCGAGGCTTTAGTCAGCGTGAGGGGGTGGACTTGTTTCAGACCTTCGCCCCGAACCCGAAGATGACTACTCTTCGGACGCTGTTACACGTCGCAGCACAGCGTGACTACGAGCTGCACTCTCTCGACTTCTCGATAGCGTTTCTTCAGGGCACTCTACACGAGCAGGTCTACCTGCGCCGCCCCCAGGGCTTCTCCGGTACCTTCCTCCTGGTACCAAGTGGCTCCTCCGGCGCCCCGTCTACGGCTTGCGACAGGCCCCCCGTGAGTGGCACGACAAGCTGCGTGCTACGCTTGCTGGCCAGACTCTGTTCTACATCCTTGTTTACGTAGACGACCTGGTCTTTGCTATTGCAGACAGAGACGCGCTGGCCTCTGTGAATGTTGAGGTGCTAGGGAGACACACCTCCACTGACCTAGGAAAGCTGCGCCGCTACCTTGGCTTGCAGATCTCCAGGGAAAGAGCAGCACGCACCATCACTCTCTCGCAGTCACACTTGGTGCGCCAGGTCCTTCAGAGGTTCGGCCTTCAGTTCTCTTCCGCACAGCCCACCCTTCTGCCAGTAGACCACAGACTCTCTGCTCCAATCCCGGAGGAGGCTGTAGAGCCTAGTGGCCCCTATGCAGAGCTGGTGGGTTGCCTCATGTACCTGATGACTTCCTCCAGATCTCGCATACCCTCTCAGCATCCTGGCTTGCTTTGTGGCCACCGGCAGACACCGACCTCAGCACTGGTCGGCAGCTAAGAGGGTTTTGCGTTATCCAGCAAGTGCATCGGGCCTGGGGTTAGTGCTAGGAGGATGTAGACCAGTGGTTCTTACCGGGCACACATACGCTTCTTGGGCCGATGACGCTGAGACTCCCTGGTCTTCTCGATATGACAAACGGTTTTCTTAATGCACCCATCGATCGTCCTCTCTACATGAAGCAGCCGAAGTACTATGATTATGGCAGCGGCAGAGTCTGTCTGCTCACAAAGAGTCTCTACGAACTTAAGCAGAGTCCAAAGCTGTGGTACGAAGAACTCGATGGAGTTCTGCAGAGCGGGGGCTGGTCGAAGAGTCAGGCCGACGAAGCCTTCTACTTCCACGAAGATGAGCACGGTGACAAGTGCTATTTGCTCGTCTACGACGACGATCTGCTAGCTGCAAGTCGGAGCAAGACGCATTTGGCAGAGTTGAAGACCCTGCTCGAGAAGGCGTTCAAGCTTCGAGAGATAAGTCCTGTGCAGAAGTACTTGGGCTTGGAGCTGATCCGGGACATTGCTGTTCGGAAGATCTGGCTGCACCAAAGAGGCTACATCGTCAAGTTGCACAGGCGTTTTCTGCCAGAGGGGCCTCCTTGACGAAGCCCGAAAACGACGATTTCTGTTGATGCGTTCAAGGAGCTGACGTTCGACGATGCAGAGTTGCAGGGACGAACAGAGGAAGAGTATCGCCAGAGAGTGGGATCTCTGCAGTTCACCGCTTGCACGACACGTCCAGACATCGCTTTCGCCTGCAGCAAGCTCGCGTCTGGGCAGACTGTTTGAAGTGATCAGCATTGGAAGGAGCTCGACCGTTGCATTGTGTATCTCATGGGGACTCGCGATGTGGCTTTGGAGCTTGGCAGAGAAGCCACAAATGTGCGCCTCGTTGGTTTCGCAGATGCTGATGATGTTAGCGACAAGCAGAGTCGCAGCAGCACAAGTGGATACATTTTCAGCCTCGGCGGAGCTGCAATTTCGTGGGCGAGCAAGAGGATAAAATGTGTCACTCTTTCGTCTACAGAATCCGAGTACATCTTTGCTGTGGAGGCTGGCAAAGAAGCACGCAAGCTGCGCTTTTTGCTGGCAGATTATGGGCTCCTCGACGGAGATGAGCCCACGACGCTCTATGTCGGTTATCAATCTGCCATTTCTGTGTCAGAAGGGATGGGGCTCAAGGGGAGCCTTAAGCATATGGAGCGGCGGTACATGTGGCTGTAGCAGATGATCGCGCGTCGCAAGTTGAAATTGCAGTACATCCCGACGAACGAGTAGCCGGCAGATTACTTGACCAAGGCCTTGCATTTTCTTGCGTTTGATCAATGCTTCGGCAGAGTGGGTCAGGTGCGATTGTCTGCGAAGAGGAGCGCAGAAGGAGTCTCTTCAGGGGAAGAGTAGGCACCATGACCTCTTTCATGGCTGGTGCGGTGATTCCAGGGTGCGAAGAAGTGCAGATTTTTACAATTTCTTGTGTGTTCATTTTGTGTGTTTACCTTCCTTAGGATTTCCTCTAGATCGATTCTCTGCTGGTTGGTGATTTCACATGACCAGTGCAAGGGAGTGTTGAGAATAGCCCTGATCCTGCGAAGGTTGCAGAAGTCTGCTGAAGCGGTATATCAACGAAGTCTGCAGACACGAGCCCTGCGGAAAGGCCCATCGACAAAGAGCAGATTCGTTGACAAGGCGAGGCTCTGCGGGAAGAGGCAGAGGAGCAGTTTTTCATTGGTGGCAGAAAAGCGGTTATGTCGGAGTGGCAGAATAAGAGCAATTTTTCTGCATATGGCTTCTACATCGACATGTGCTTTTGTAGAAGCGGTCTCAGCAGAATCGAGAGTGTACAAGACCCTCTACCGAATTGGCACCAAGGGCCATTCGCATAAGGGTTGTCCTCTGCCGAAGTATCGCGCAGAAGACATTTTTGCAGGCGACCCTTTTCGGCAAAATCGACTCTCGGAAATGCGTTCCAACAGATCCTCGGGCAGAATGGCGCAAGGACCTGTTCGCACAGAGTTCCGTTCTGCCAAAGTTCGGCAATTCGGCTATCTCTTCTATTGTCGACCCCCTCGGCAGAGACGAAATTTGGCAGAAGTGCGGCAGAGAGTCATCTCAGACTTCGCTTCTGCGGGTGATCCCTTCGACCGAAAATCGAAGACTTAGTTTTTCTTTTGAAGGTGACGTTCCGAAATCGCGAGAAATGTGCGATTTCGTAAGTTAACCACAGTACCGATCTGGACTGAAAACGGCAAAATCTACCTGCGACATTGAGAAATTGAACACGTGACACACATTTCGTAACTGCGGATGTTATGAAATAGGAAGTGTCTATGTACTATGACGTGAGAATACAAGGTCGCTATTGCAATGAAGGCACGAGGTTATATAGGGGTTGGCATGCTAGGGCGATAACCTCGGAACATGGTTAGGTTCGGCAATGTGGCGATAGTGCCGGACATGACTCGGGAAAGGGTTGGGCCGATAATTGAGGCCGAACATGACGAGTCGAGGAGTTCGGGTGTATGCGCTTGCGTACGACTCAGTAAGGAATGGAAATTCCTTACACTACCCCCCCCTCCTAAACGAGACCGCGGGCATCGGAAACATTCCGACGCTGATAATACGCTGTTAGAATTGGGTGTGATTCTAATTCAGCGAGCGGCACCCAGCTGTCATCTTCTGATGTGCGATAGCACCAGCGGACGAGAAAATCAACCATCCGATGGTTCAGCTACGTCGTGACGTGATGGCCGAGAATTTTCAAAGGCTCGGTTGTCGGTTCATGCAGGGGTGTCAGTTGCGGTACAGCGCGTTGACGTGCCAAGTCTGACAAACTGGGGACGTAGGGCCATAAGAGGCTGACGTGGAAAGCCGGGTGGTGACGCCAATCAGCCGGGAGTCGGAGGTGTGCAGTGACAGGTGTCACCATATTCGTCACTTGGAAAGGTCCGCAAAATCGGGGTCGGAGCTTGCTCGGGATCGGCAGCCGCAAATTGCGAGTGTCGAGGAGGACGAGATCTCCCACTTTGTAGGTGACGTCACGTCGATGGCGATCGGCCTGTCGGCTTGCGACCAGGTTGGCTTTCCGGATGGCCTCAGCTGCCTTTTCTCGGGCAGCAAGCCCTGTCCAGCTGTATGAGACTGTGACTCGCGCCTCCATCCACGAATATTTTCAGCAACACCTCATTGACTTTACCCTCCACCAACACAGGGTGATCAGCAGTTTCGTCCCACTTATTCGTCCGGGTCCGGTCGATTGCAGAAATCGGGATCACGACCCGGTGGGGACTGTGTGGCTCGGGCGAAGAAGCCCGCCTATCAGTAAGGGGCCCGGTAATTACTGACGCGACCCATTTCCCGGTCGCTCCTCCGGCTTCTTCCCCATAGAATTCAGGGTGGCTATGATTTCTGGGCAGTTGCGTCGGATGTGACCCGGTCGGCCACAGTGGTAGCATAGCCCCGCATTTCGCGGAGCAACTGCGTAAATATCCACTGCTTCCATCCCTTTTATCGTGGCGTGCTGGTATTGTTCTCGAGGGCGACCTCCGTCGTAGAAGTTCGTCCTCGGCTTCGTGAGCGAATCGACGTCTTCGGCGAGTTGGATAAAATCTTGTAACCGCTTCGCAGGTCGTTGCAGTTTTATCTGGTACTGTATTTCAGGCTCAGTCTGCCCATGTACCTGTCGACCTTCTCCAACTCGTGCATGTAGCCACATCGATCCACCAACGACAAGAATGACGCGGTGTATTCGGACACAGATCCCAGTTGCTTCCGCTTGCGTAGAGTCTCGCGCGATTTGTCTGAGTCAGGAGCGTACTCAAACCGCTTGCGAAGTTCTGCGCACCACATTGCACACGTGCGAATGTGGGTTGCACCAAACAGCAAATCTGTCTCGTCTTCGTCGCCGAATTCTTCGGACCACTCGTGCTGTCCTTCTGTGCGAGTTGCCGATGAGTCGACGATGACCTTCCACCACTGTAGGGCGGCCCCTTGTAGTAGTGTCAACGCATGGTTGATCTGCTTCTAATCGTCTCGGATGCCCGCCGCGTTGAAGTAGATATTCATGGCGAATATCCACTGCCGCACAGTCACGCCTTCATTAGCTGGATCGAAAGGAGCGGGTTGCTGATATCTTACGCCGCCAATTGTCGAGCGCGGGGCTGTTGCCGTTAGTCGTGCCAGCTCCACTGGCGTCGGTTGCTGCTCACCCGCCTCGCTTCGTGCATCGTCGCCCGGCTCCTCTGAACGCCTTTCCTGCGCCTGGCGAAGTCGTTGGTTTTCGTCGCGGAGGTTGTTGACGACGATTGTCAAATTGTTTAACTGCTCCATTAATGCTTGCAGGTCCACTGTTTCTCGGGCAGAGTTCGCAGCAGTCGAGGTCGTCTGTTCCTCAACCGTCGAGTCTACTGGGGCCATGGCGGTCAGGACGGGGCAGAAGCTAGCACACACGCTGTAGTTGTTGACGAAAAAAATATTTACGATCGAAGACAACTGCTGTGCAGCCATGCCAATCCCCTCTGACCACTCTTAACTAAATTAACGGGAAAACGAAAGGTCCCTGGAAAGTTCGGGCTCTGATACCAGCTGTTATGAAATAGGAAGTGTCAATGTACTAAAACGTGAGAATACAAGGTCGCTATTGCAATGAAGGCATGAGGTTATATAGAGGTTGGCATGCTATGGCAATAACCCCGGAACGTGGTTAGGTTCGACAATGTGGCGATAGTGCCAGACGTGACTCGGGAAAGGGTTGGGCTGATAATTGAAGCCGAACGTGACGAGTCGAGGATTTTGAGTGTACGCGCTATCGTACGACTCTGTAAGGAATGGAAATTCCTTACAGCGGAAATGTGCATAACATCTCACAGTTTCATATATGAAACTCTTAAAACAACTATTTCTGAGTGAGTAAAAATTACAAACTAAGCATGTGCTATAATTTTCACATGCCATTGCTGACTTGGCTAAGTGCAGCTTAGAGTAGTTGTGTAAACGTTCTCGTGCGAACGTTCTCTCCAAGTTCAATGAGGTTCAATGAGGTAGTAATAGTGTTTGCCTTGTGTACTATACTTAGTAATCTTGATTCTAGTGAATTTGTGTGCCCAAGCTTTCTCAAGCTACTTAGTGAAACACACAATTCTGAAGGCAAATCTCTCCTAAGAGAACCACAGAGTTAGAGAGCTCTATTAACGTCAGGCATTTCCGCAGAAGCTCCCATTATAGCAGTAAACTCTGTAAGTTTCACCACCATTATGTCGACACACAACGACGAGCTGGGCTTCCATGACGCGCTGAAGAACGTGCTCTCCACTCCGGACTGGATGACCGCCTACCCCCATTTGGTTCTCATCTGGATTGCCTGCGCCGTGCTACCGCTCAGCATGGTGGAGTGCGAGCGCGGATTCAGCCGCCACAACGTCATCAAAAGCTGGCAACGCGGCAACCTCGGTGATGCGAAGCTAGGCCACTTGATGACGGTGTCGTTGCTCGACTACCCGATGGACTGGGGGAGTATGGTGGCTAGCTGGTGTGAAACGAAGAAGCGACGGCCTGCCAAGGAAGTTTTCATGGATCAGACCGCACGGCAGGTGAAGCGGCCCAAGACGTCGGCGGCATCGAAGCCGGCAAAGGCAGCAGCAGAAGCAACCAGTCAGGCAAAAGCACTAGCAGCAGCAGAAGCAGTCAGAGTGTTTGAAGAGGATGGTGCGGCTGGCCCAATATGGAGGAGGAAAAGCAAGGGCAAGAAGGTCCAGGTTCCAGAGACCGACAGTGATGAAGACATCGAGGAGGTTGGAAGTGATAGTTCAGAGTCTAAGTAGGCAGGTGGCGGCATGGCACAACATGGTTTAGTATAAGGCTAATTCCTAATGTGGGTTGTAGTGTAGGTAGTGGAGCATTAGTAGCACCATAGAGTTTTTTCAGCTATTCCTAGAGTAGATGCAGTTACAATAGATGGTAACGATGTTTATCAAGTGTAACAGTTGTTTGTGTAGCAATGTAATGTAGTGCATTCGGCATTGGTAGTGTATAGTGAAATTCCCGCAACGTTTCGTCTGAACTGTCAGATCGTGCCAAATGTTTCGTCTGAAATGCCAGACCGGCAAAAAAAAATCATATGATGGTCAGACGAAAGTTTGAAACCCCGTCTGAACGTCAGACGGCCTAAAATCCTAGATGAAGCCTTGGCCTTGTCATATCCTGCAACGGCTAATCGAAAGTCCTCTGGTTGGTGAGCCTTGATCGATCAGAGGACAGAACACATATCAATCATGCGACCTTGAAGTCTGTGTCAAACATGTGTATTTGTCATGTTTGTATAGACTGTATAGGGTAGCCTCTTAGGGTAGCCTCTTAGAGGGTATATCTGTGTGTACTCTCACTCTATCATCATTCACTTCTCTAATTTTGATATGGTATCACGCGTAGGTTAGGATCTCCCCCCACCTACCGCTTCCGCTCGCCCTCCTAGCCCCATCGTGCCCCTAGCCCAGTCGCGACCCCCCCTAGCCCCGTCGCGCCCTTCCTGGGCCCCGTTGCGCCCCTCCCAGGCCTCGTCGCGCCCCTCCTGGGCTCCGTAGCGCCCCTCCTGGGCCCCGTCGCGCCCCTCCTGGGCCCCGTAGCGCCCCTCCTGGGCCCCGTCGCGCCCTTCCTGGGCCCTGTAGCGCCCCTCCTAGGCCCCGTCGCGCCCCTCCCAGGCCCTGTCGTGCCCCTCCTGGGCTCCGTAGCGCCCCTCCTGGGCCCCGTCGCGCCCCTCCTAGTCCCCGTAGCGCCCCTCCTGGGCCTCGTCGCGCCCCTCCTGGGCTCCGTAGCGCCCCTCCTGGGCCCCGTCGCGCCCTTCCTGGGCAATGTAGCGCCCAACCTGGGCCCCGTCGCGCCCCTCCCAGGCCCTGTCGCGCCCCTCCTAGGCTCCGTAGCGCTCCTCCTGGGCCCCGTCGCGCCCCTCCTAGGCCCCGTAGCGCCCCTCCTGGGCCTCGTCGCGCCCCTCCTGGGCCTCGTCTCGCCCCTCCTGGGCTCCGTAGCGCCCCTCCTGGGCCCCGTCGCGCCCCTCCTGGGCCCCTGTAGCGCCCCTCCTGGGCCCCCCCCGTCGTGCCCCTCCTGGCCCCGTCCGCCTCAGGCCCCATCGCACCCGCCCGGCCCCGTCGCCCCCTGCCCGGCCCCGTCGCAGCCGCCCGGCCCCGTCGCACCCGTCCGGCCCCGTCGCGCCCGCCCAGCCCCGGTGCGCCCCTCCTGGGCCATCGTCCTGCTCGCCCGGCCCCGTCGCACCGGCCCGGCCCCGTCGAACCGCCCGGCCCCGTCGCACCAGCCCGGCCCCGACGCACCCGCTCGGCCCCGTCGCACCAGCCCGGCCCCGTCGCGCCCGCCCGGCCCCGTCGCACCCGCCCGGCCCCGTTGCACCGGCCCGGCCCCTGCGCTCGTCCCTGCCCCGGCCCCGGTCCTCCTCACTGGTACGGTTCTCCCCCCCCCCCCCCCGCCCTGCACTGCCCTGCACCGTACTGCCCCGCACTGCACCGCCCCGCACCACCCTGTACTGCCTGGCACGGCGCTGCACCGCCCTACACCGCACTGCACCGCATGACACCGCACTCCACCTTGCTGCACTGCCCTGCACCGCACTGCACTGTTCCTGATGGCGGCGGAGCTTCGCTTCGACGCTGAAGGCCAGCCTCTGGAGTTCGAGGCGAGGCTTTCCGACCTCCGTCGCCAACTCACTGGCCAGCGGCAGGATGGTGAACCGCTTTCCGCACACCTTGACGGTACGCTCCCCTGCCCAGACCCCCCTGCTATTCTGCCCGCTGACTCCACACCCACTGAGCGCGAGTCCACTGCTGCCACTGCCCGTGCGCGCTCTGTCTGGCTTTCTCGTGATGCTGTCGCCCAGCTTGCCATTAGCAACGCCCTTCCCCCGTCCGAGCGCCCGCGCTTTAGGTCTCTCACTACTGCTCAGGCATACTTAGATGCTGTCATCCAGCGCTATTCCACCCCTCCGGCTGCCTCGGTGGGTCGCCTGATCCTCCCGATGCTCTTTCCTGACCTTGCATCTTTCCCCACTGTCTCTGACCTCGCTGCCCACCTGCGCTCGATAGATGAGACCTGATGCGCAGCCTGCACTGATGCACAGCTTAGAGCACACCAGCCGCCTATTACCTCTACCCTCTACCTTCTTGCCACCCGCCTCCCTGACCGCCTTGCTGTCGCCCGCGACCGCTTCCTTAGCATTCACCCCGCAGACCTCACCCTCCCTGACTTTGTAGACACCCTGACTGTGATAGAGACCCGTCACCGCTCCATCGCCCAGGCGAGCGGTGTCGTGCCGGTCCCTATCTTTCAGGGTTGTGCCCCCGCCCAGTGTACCATCTCCGACAGCTCTGCCGCAGTGGCTGAGACTGCTGCTGCAGCGCAGTTTCGTTCGGGGAAGGGCCGCCGCCCCAAGGTTGGGCGCGGCGGCGGCGGCGGCGGGGGTGCGGGAGGGGGTAGTGGTGGGGTCGGGTCGTCTGGTGCTGGAGCGGACGAGGGGGCCCTGCCCAGTCCAGCTGAGCCGCCGCCCCTGCAGTTGCAGCAGCCGCAGCAGCCGCCGCAATCGCAGCCTTCGCAGCAGCCGCAGCAGCCGTCGCAGACGCGGCAGACGAGTGTCCTCCCGCCCGGGTGGCCCGGCGCTGGCGGTGGCCGGGCGCGTGGTGGTGTGCCGAGTGATGGCTCTGGCGGCGGGCGTTGTCAGTACCAGATCCAGACCGGTCCTCGCCGCGGCTTCGTTTGCGGTAAGATCGGTCACTCCACTCCCCGCTGTTTTCGTCGCCTGGACGACCTCTTTCGTCAGCGCTTCGGCCCGTCGCCAGACCTCCCGGACTGGCACAGTTTGCTTAGTCATAAGATTCAGATTTTTGATATGGACATGGATGCCATTGTTTCTGCTCTGCATGTGATGTATGCTGATGACTCTAGTGTGCTTCCCGCCTATTACTCACTGTTGCCTAGTGTAGGTGTGCCTAGCTTAGCCTCCCCTGCTGCGTCAGGCGTAGGATCCCCTGCTTTGTGTAGTCTTGGTGCTTCCACCGTCGTTCCGTCGCCAGACGCCTCTGCTTCGCTTTCCTTCACCTTGGACTCTGGCGCTTCTCGGTGTTTCTTCCGCGACTCCACCACCCTGACGCCGCTTCCTGTTCCAGCTGCCGTTTCTCTTGCTGACCCCTCCGGCGGTCCGGTAGTCGCCCGCAGTTCCACCACCCTTCCCTGTCCGGCGGTTCCTTCGGGCACTCTCACAGGTCTGCATATCCCCTCGTTCTCCAGGAACCTAGTTGGTGTCGGCTGCCTCCAAGACCTTGGCGTCACCACTACGTTCCCTGGTCACGAGCGGTATGCTGTCTGTACCGAGGCCGCCACTGGTGCCCCCCTGTCCACGTTCCCACGGGACCCGGTGTCCGGCCTGTTCACTCTGGACACCGTGACCCCCCCAGCTGGAGCGCTCACCCAGGTTGCTGCTGCCTGCTCCTGTCGGTCCCTCACTCACCCGACCCTCCTTTGGCACCACCGCCTAGGTCACCCTGCACTCCCGCGTCTGCGTCACATGTCCCAGCACGGTCTTGTCCTTGGTCTCCCAGGTTCCCTCCCCGCGTTTCCCTCCTCCCCAGCCCCACCTTGCACGCCTTGTGTCGAGGGTCGGCTTCGCCGTGCCCCTCACTCCTCCTCGTTTCCCCCTACTGCCGCGCCTCTGCAGACCCTGCACCTGGACGTCTGGGGCCCCGCCCCCGTCCCTGGGCCGCGTCGAGAGCGCTACTTTGTTTTGCTTGTCGACGACTTCACTCGTTACACCACAGTCTTTCCCCTGGAGCGCAAGGCCGACGTGCCTGGAGCTCTCATCCCCTGGCTTGTCTCTGCGCGTGTCCACCAAGGTCTCCCTGTCTTGCGCCTTCACTCAGACCGTGGTGGCGAGTTTGCCTCAGGTGTCCTTGGTCGCTTTTGTCGTGCGGAGGGCATCACCCAGACGTTCACCCTACCGGACTCCCCACAGCAGAATGGGGTCGCTGAGCGACGCATCGGTTTGGTCATGGAGGTGGCTCGCACCTCCATGATCCATGCCGGTGCACCCCATTTTCTGTGGCCGTTCGCTGTGCGCTACGCTTCTCACCAGCTTAACTTGTGGCCGCACCCTCAGCAGCCGCAGGTTTCGCCGACCCGTCTTTGGACTGGGTCTCCTGGTGACGCGTCTGCGTTCCACGTCTGGGGCTGCCTTGCTCACGTCCGTGCCTCCGGCACGGACAAGCTCACTGCCCGCACCCTTCCCTGCGTCTTCCTCGGTTTTCCCCTTGACGCGTCCGACTGGCACTTTTACCACCCGCCGTCTCACTGCTTCTTTCACTCTCGTGACGTCACCTTTGACGAGTCTGTCTCCTACTACCGTCGCTTCCCCCACCGTGGTCCCCCGGTTACCCCCCCCCTGTTCCTGTTCACTCCTTCCCCGGTCGTCCCTGCCCCTCCTCCTCCTCCTCCCCGTCCCGCCCCCTCTGGTGTGTCCCACGTCACCCCCCTTCAGTCGGTGGACCCGGTTGAGGAGTCTTCTAACTCTGGTCGCCCTCCTGTTCAGTCCTCGCCGGCCGCCCCTCCCCTGGCGTCCCCTCCCCAGTCCCCCCCTCCACCGCCTCTGCCGCCGCTGCAGCCGTCGTTGTTGTGGCCGCCGCCGCCGTCGCAGCACCCGTTCGCTGACTCTGGGGGTGCTCGTCCCGGTAGCCCTGGGGGTGGTCCCTCTGGGGGTGCTGGTGTGGAGAGTGCCGGTGGTAGCCGAGGAGCAGCTTGCGGTCCAGGTGTCGCCGTTGTGCCGCCGCAGCAGCAGTCCCCGCCGGTGTCAGCCCTTCGCCTGCTCGGCCTTCCGTCCCCCGACCCTGCGTCGGTTCCTCCCGGACCGTCTCCTCCTCTTCCTGTCTACGGCCCTGTCTTCCCTCCGTCGGACTCGTCCCCTGCCCGTCTCCCCCCTCGTTCCCCTCCTGTGTCCCCTCCTCTGTCTCCTGACCCGACTCCTCCGTCGCACGTCTGTTCTCACCGTCCCTCCCGTGCTCGTCCTGCCTCGCCTGTCTTGCGCTCCCACCCTATGTTGCTCCGTTCCCACGCGTCTCGTCCTCCCCTTCTGTCGTCGCCTCCTCCGTCCTCCCTTGTTGTTGCACCCCCCCTGCTGTCTGACTACCTTCGTGCCGCTCGTCCCCTTGTTCCTCGGGTCCTTGCCTCTCTCGTTACCGACCCGTCTGTTCCGGCCTCGTGCCTTGACGCTCTTGTCGCTGCTGTCGCTGACTTTGCCTCTACCTGCCGCCTTGACTACGCCTCCGCTCTGGTCTCTGACCCTGCCTGTCCTCCGTCTGTCGGGGGTGCTCCTGCCCTTGGCAGTGACGTCCTGGAGGACCGCCAGTTCGAGCTTGCTTTCCTGTTCGAGGCTGCTCCCCATCTCTGTTCCATGCTGCTAGTCCCTGAAGGTGACCCAGACGCTTTCGACATCCCGACCCCTCGCACTTACGCTGAGGCGACTTCGGGACCCTGGGCCTCGCAGTGGATAGCTGCCATGGAGCAGGAGATGGCATCTTGGAGATCCACCGGCACCTTCGTCGACGCAGTTCCCCCACCTGGGGTGAACGTAGTCGATGGCCGCTGGCTCTTCAAGGTGAAGCGCCCTCCTGGAGAGCCGCCTGTCTTCAAGGCGCGCTATGTGGCTAGAGGCTTCAGTCAGCGTGAGGGGGTAGACTTCTTCCAGACCTTCGCTCCGACCCCGAAGATGACTACTCTTCGGGTTCTGTTACACCTAGCTGCTCAGCGTGACTACGAGCTCCACTCCCTCGACTTCTCCACTGCCTTTCTTCAGGGCAGCCTACACGAGCAGGTCTACTTGCGTCGTCCTCAGGGCTTTACTGGTACCTTCCCTCCTGGGACCCAGTGGCTCCTGCGGCGCCCCGTCTACGGCCTGCGCCAGGCTCCCCGTGAGTGGCACGACACTCTCCGTGCTACGCTTGCTGACCTGCAGTTCTTTCCGTCTTCCGCAGACCCTTCACTCTTTGTTCGTGCTGGCCAGACTCCGTTCTACATCCTTGTTTACGTCGAC
The DNA here is from genome assembly GCA_027943415.1 of Closterium sp. NIES-67. NCBI lineage: Eukaryota > Viridiplantae > Streptophyta > Zygnematophyceae > Desmidiales > Closteriaceae > Closterium > Closterium sp. NIES-67. The sequence continues at coordinate 64,097 of BQMB01002295.1, read as the reverse complement.
GACCTGGTCTTTGCCACATCAGACAGGGACGCACTGGCCTCCGTGAAGGCAGAGCTGCTGAAGAGACACACGTGCACTGACCTTGGAGAACTGCGCCGTTACCTTGGCTTGCAGATCTCCAGGGACAGAGCTGCGCGCACCATCACCCTGACTCAGTCACACTTGGTGCGCCAGGTCCTTCAGAGGTTCAGCCTTCAGTTCTCCTCTGCACAGCCCACCCCTCTGCCTGTAGACCACAGACTCTCCGCTCCAGTGTCTGAGGAGTTGGTAGAGCCCAGCGGCCCCTACGCAGAGCTGGTGGGTTGCCTCATGTACCTGATGACTTGCATTCGCCCAGATCTCGCATACCCTCTCAGCATCCTGGCTCGCTTTGTGGCCACAGGCAGACACCGACCGCAGCACTGGTCTGCCGCTAAGAGGGTTCTGCGTTATCTTGCTAGTACATCGGGCATGGGGTTAGTGCTAGGAGGACGCAGGCCAGTGGTCCTTACTGGACACACAGACGCTTCGTGGGCAGACGACGCTGAGACACTCAGGTCTACCCAGGGCTACTGCTTCAGCCTTGGCTCAGGTGCCGTCTCGTGGAGAGCTACCCGCTCCTCGTCTGTTGCCCAGTCCAGCTGTAAGGCTGAGATCTACGCTGGTGCCATGGCGGCACAGGAGCTCCGCTGGCTGACCTTCTTGCTCACTGACTTAGGTGAGCGGCCTAGCTCTGCCCCGGTCCTGTTCGCTGACAACAGGGCCATGATCCTCCTGTGTCAAGAGCCTCGACTCGAGGGCAGAGCAAAGCACATTCATGTGCGGTACTTCCTGCTGCGTGAGCTACAGCAGCGACGTCAGGCTCGCGTAGTACACTTGGCCTCAGGTGCCAACACGGCTGATATCTTTACGAAGGCGCTTGCGCATAAAGATCATCAGCGGCACTGTGTACAGCTTGGTGTAGTTCCTGTAGCCTCTCACTTGCTAGGACCTTGACTTTGTACTGTCCTTTATACGTATACTCAGACTGGACTTGTGGCCTCTCCCAGTGGCTGGACTAGTAATGCCGCCCTGCTCTTGTTCTTGCCTTGTCTTTACTCCTTCTGAGTGGTCTCTCAGACCCTTGTCTCAGAGGTTGGACTAGTAGTGCCGCCCTGAGCTGCTTGTTTAGGACATTCCCCTTTGCAGTCTAGGGGGTGTGTCAAACATGTGTATTTGTCATGTTTGTATAGACTGTACAAGGTAGCCTCTTAGATGGTACAACACTTAGGTATATCTGTGTGTACTCTCACTCTATCATCATTCACTTCTCTAATTTTGATAGTCTGGTGCCATTGCCGAGGAGATAAACCTGGAAGTTGGTTAACCTTGGTAGCTGTAAATGTCTTGTTCTAAGGCAGCATGAAAACGACGACCAAATGTCATGTGTTGAACATTAAAACATGGTCGCTGAGTAGAGCTCGCTGTTTAAAAGCTTCACCTGATAAGAAATTGCTGGACAATTGGCATGGTAAAGGTCGTGGCAGAATCCATGGCGGTCCTGGCATCATGGTAGCATGGTTCTAAGATTAGCATTATAGCCATCCCAACATTCAACATGAGTAATTCGATGCTTCGAATACAGGGGTGGAGCGGGTTTTCCCGCCAGACCACACCCAAAACGCGTGTCCAGCACTCGATTCGACCACATTGTGGAGGCAAAGGGTTTTCTGGTTTTTCATTTGCTGGTGGTTTGCATTTGGATGCTGTCAGGGTAAATTCCGCAGCGAGTGTTAGACCCGAGGGTTTAGAGGGAAGATCGGAGGCTGGAAAAAAATTGCCTTGGGTCTAGCGAAGAACTGAAACGAGGTAGATGAACCAGACCGAGGAACCATAATTAAACATTTCCCTCACCCTCAAATCTCGACCAGGTCCTGCATATGTCTATCCCTAAACGGGGAGCTAACCGATTTTGGCTCCAATGATACCTTTTTGGGATGTTGGACCAGAAATATTATTCAACGGGACAGGACGGAACACAAGTCGCGCAAATTTTACAAGCCGCGTTCTCGATGCGCGATGCAATTCGGGACGACTGGGGGAGGGAAAGCGAAATGCACATTTCACAAATCATCCCAATTTCGGTCGTGCTTCCACCACCAGACCAGACCAGACCCACCAGACCAGACCTGCTGACATTCGCTCCAAGCCCCAAAGTTTCTCTAATACAGTACAACGTAGTACCCCCAAGGACTCACCTTAGCATCCCTGACAATTGTACATCGCTTTTACGTAGTTCCTCCCACCTGAGCATTCTCCTTACAGTCTTTCGCGCAGAATCAAGCGCGCCTGTGTTATCCAGCCGTCCAATTCGCTGTTGACCAGATTAGAGTTATGGCGTTGCGCTATTCCGCTCTGTCCCTCTGGCTGCTGTTACCAGCTGTCGTACATGCTGCGTTACCAAACGCGCACGATGACGTAGCGGCCACTCGGATCCGCGGCCAGGCGAGGAGCTTGGCGCAAGTCGCCCCGTGCCGCGCGTCGACGCTGGGAGGGTACACGTCATCAGTCGGATTCAACAGGAAAGGGTACGACGAATAATAGGCGTGAGCTTGTCACAAATCCAGGGTCGCAATGCACTTCGGCAGCATTTTTTTACTGGCAAAAAGCACAATGCCATGAGGCAGACTGAACAATGAGGCTACAAAGTGGGAACGGCGGTGACTATGCAGCAAGTCGCGCACGCTACTCTATTCCGAGATGGGCCCCTTCGAATAAATGCGAGGGACAACGCCGAGGCGAATAGAAACTACATGCAACAACTTTAAGCTGCGACGTCCAAGCATTCACGTGCTGCGATCTTGCCGTTGAAACAACGAAACATTATGTTCCCTGATTTTCTCTGCCAACTATTCCCCTCGATTTCCTCCCCTAGGTTCAACTTCCACTGGAAGATGAAGGGCCGTCAGAGCATCAATATTGCTGGTGCACGTTCTCGTCGTACTGCGATCATTTCATGTGCCAACACTCTTCTCGAAAATTGTTTCCAGGTTCAACCTCCACTGGAAGGTGACGGGCCGTCAGAGCATCGATATTGCCGTCGAGGCGAAATCCGGCAGCGGCGTCGCCAGGGGATGGTTCGCTATAGGCTGGTCCAAGTCCGGTCTAATGTACCCCGCCGACGCCGTTATAATGAATTTCAAATCGAACGACAACGACGCTACACCGCCGGTGGGCACATACGCGCTGTCGAAGCGTGACGATTCGGGCGTGAAGCCAACAACGAGGTTCGCTATAACGGACACGGAATTCACGTCCAACTCTAGCGCCGGAGTTCTCGTGAGGTGAGCTGGCAGTGCCCTTTCGAGTCAACTCTCGAGTAAAGCTTAAACGCATTTCGTCACATGCTAGATAAAGCTCCGATTAAAGACTTCGGTTCACTACTAACATAAGGCTAATAACCATCCCCAACTCTGCAGTAGTGTTGCGCCATCCACGGTATAATCTCCTACTCGTTTTCTTCTACTTCTCCATCTCCGTTTCCCGCCGTTGGATCAGGTTCACTCGCAGCAAGTTCGACGGGATCGTGCCCGTCAATTACAACGGCCCGAACCAGATCATCTTCGCGTACGCGCCGTACGGCAGCCAGGAGGTCCAGGGCCACGGCGGCAAAAAGTACGCACCCGCGTTTCCCGTACAAGCATGACTCAAGAATCGTACACTCGCTACTGTTATAGATGCACCACTACTCGCAACTTTCTGCGCAACCTTAGACTCGATTATGTTCCCCCCTCCCGCATTCGGTCGTTAGGTTGTCGCCTTCCGCCAAACAGCGCCCTTCCCCCCCTTCCCCTCTCCCCTTCTTCCGCCCATTCTTCCACTTCCACCCCGTCCTACCCCAGGGGATGGATTCTTGTCGACTTCTCCTGCAAGCCTGGTTCCGCCTCCGCGTCTGGCTCCCCCCCGCCTTCCTCCCCCTCCAAAGCGCCCTCCGCCACACAAACCCCTTCCCCCTCCAAATCCCCGAAATCTCCGGCCAAGTCCCCCGCCAAGTCTCCCCCCACATCTCCCCCAAAATCCCCGAAGTCTCCCCCGAAGTCCCCCCCGCCCGCGTCCCCTTCCCCGCCAACTGGTGTGATGAACCCCGTGAGCACCCCCTGTAAAAGCACCTCCGGTAGCAGCAGCAGCTCCTGCAAGGCGTCTACTCTGGCTGGCTACACTGGCTACGTAGACTTAAACGGCAAAGGGTAAGCTAGTTTAATACTGCTCCTCGAATCATGTCTGCTGATTCTAAACAAATGAGCCATACAACCACATTTTCTTCTTACGCATTCTGCTTCCCTCCATGTGCACTTCTCCCCTGTCCCCGTTACAGTCTCCACCTGCATTGGAAAGTGACCTCTGATACCAGTGTAGCTCTGGCCGTTGAGGCGAAAGCAGGCAGTGGAGCAGAGAAAGGGTGGTTCTCCGTGGGTTGGTCCGGATCCGGTTCTATGGTCCCTGCTGACGCCGTCATCGGGAACGTGAAAGGCCTGTTGCCTGTAGCGAGTTACGCTGTATCGGGGTATAGTGCGAGTAAAATCGCGGTCACTTCGCGGTTTGCGATTGGGCAGCCAGAGCTGCTGACGTCAACTAGTGGCGTCACCATGAAGTACGTTGGCATGGTGGTGGTGTGAGCATGGTGGTGGTGTCAGCATGGTGGTGCAGGTGTTTAACTTTGTGATGTTTTCGTTCAAGCTCTCGTGTCTCTCCAATCTCTCTGTGGTACTCCAGCTCATGTGCACATCACACATCAGATTTCATCATCATATTTCAGAACACCACATGGATTTGTTCTCCTCCTCATATAGCATAGAGTTATTTTCTCCCCTTTCGCAGGTTTGGTCGCAGCAAGGCTGACGGGGAGGGCATAGCGGCGATCAACTACAAGGGAAAGAACAAGATCATCTGGGCATACTCGGGCGATGGAGCTCGCACCATCAACGACCACAAGAACAACTAGTAAGACACGACCCTGCAGAACCTTTCTTGTGTGTTGTGTGAGTGTGTGTGATGTTTCTAACTATCCTCTGGGCTTGTTGTCATTCTCTCATTCTCTCCCTTGTGCAGTGGCGCCACAACTGTGGATTTCTCCTGCAAGCCTGCACCAACCAAGTGTTAGAATCCTCCCATCCTCTTCTCCCGAACATTCGCAGGATTCCCTGCCTCTTCTCTATTTCCCCACCCCCAAAACAACCTCCTTTTGACAATCACCTTCTTCTTCCCTTAGCCCGTTATTAGAAAGGGCTTGCCCGTAATTAAAAAGGGAAGTTCACAGCTCAGAAAGAAGGGGTCTTAGATATACACTTGTTACTGGTGCCATTTACGGCACCTTATAAAGTGTTGAATGCTCATCATGGCATCTAATAAAATGGGTTTGCATGACGGCTTTGCAAATCCCCCTTGCAATCAGCATGAAGCCTTGAAGCTCTGAAGCATTACGCAAAATTAGCTTGCCAAAGTAGGGAGCTTCTTGTTAGAGTAGCGGGAAAAAGTTGTCAACTTATACATATTATCTATGTAGAAGTTATAGGCTAGACTGAGGTATGCTTCTAGTGAGTACAACCAACTAGTATTTGTTCTAGGTTTCCACCTCTAGTAATCATTCGTTTCTACGTTAACATGGTATCACGCTTAGGTTAGGATCCCCCCGCCTACCGCTTCCGCCCGTCGCGCCTCCTAGGCCCCGTCGCGCCCCCTAGGCCCCGTCGCGCCCCCCCTGGGCCCCGTCGCGCTCGTTAGGCCCCGTCGCGCCCCCCCTGGGCCCCGTCGTGCCCGCTGGGCCCCGTCGCGCCTCCTAGGCCCCGTCGCGCTCCCCCTGGGCCCCGTCGCGCCCACTGGGTCCCGTCGCGACCCCTAGGCCCTAACGCGCCCCCGCTGGGCCCCGTTGCGCCTCCTAGGCCCCGTCGCGCCCCCCATGGGCCCCGTCGAGCCCGCTGAGCCCCGTCGTGCCTCCTAGGCATCGTCGCGCCTCCTAAGCCCCGTCGCGTCCCCCCCCTCTGGGCCCCGTCGCGCCCGTTCGGCCCCGTCGCGCCCCTCCTAGGCCCCGTCGCGCCCGCTGGGCCCCTTCGCGCTTCCTAGGCCCCGTCGCGCCTGCTAGGCCCCGTCGCGCCACCCCTGGGCCCCGTCGCGCCCGTTAGGCCCCGTCGCGGCCCCCCTGGGCCCCGTCGTGCCCGCTGGTCCCCGTCGCGCCTCCTCGGCCCCGTCGCGCCCCCCCTGGGCCCCGTCGTGCCCGCTGGGCCCCGTCGTGCCCGCTGGGCCCCGTCGCGCCCCTTAGGCCCCGTCGCGCCCGCTGGCCCCTGTCGCGCCTGCTGTTAGCGCTCGCTCGCCTGGCCTCCTCCTAGTGCCGCTCGGCCTCCTCCTAGTGCCGCCCGGCCTCCTCCTAGTGCCGCCCGACCTCCTCCTAGTGCCGCCCGGCCCCTTCCTAGCGCCGCCCGGCCTCTCCTCAGCGCTGCCCGGCCCCTCCTCGTGCCCGACCGGCCCCAGCAGCACCAGCCTGGCCCCTCCCAGCACCAGCCCGGCCCTAGAGCACCTGCCCGCCTCCCCTGCTCGGCCTGCCGTGTCCTCTCGGGCCCTGTGTCTTCTGCTTGCCTGCGCTGGGACGCCTAGCTGCTGCCCTACTGGAGAGTGCTGCCGCCGTGTCCCCGCGCCGCTGTGCTCCTGTGTCGCTGAGGAGCTGTGCCGCTGACCCTGCACGATGGCTGACTTTGTGCTCCGCCTGGACGCTGAGGGCCACGCGGTTGACTTCGCCGCCTGGCTCTCCGATCTTCGCCGCCAGCTTACAGGTCAGCGCCAGGATGGCCACTCTCTGGTTGTCCATGCTGATGGCTTGCTCCCCCGTCCCCCTGCACCTACTCCCCTCCCTGCTGACCCCTCCTCTGATGACCGTGAGGCTTTCTCTACTTCTGCGCTAGCCTGTGCGGTCTGGGACTCACGCGATGCAGTAGCTCAGGTTGCTATTAGTCACGCCCTCCCTGTGTCTGAGCGCTCGCGTTTTGCTACTGTTGAAACGGCCAAAGCTTATTTAGACGCCGTTATTGCTCGCTATTCCACCCCTGCCTCCGCTTCTGCTGGCCGCTTGCTCTTTCCGATGCTGTTCCCAGACCTGGCTGCCTTCCCTACTGTCGCAGATTTTGCCACTCATTTGCGTGCCCTAGAGACTCGCTATCGCACTGCCAGCACTGCTGCCCAGCTCACTGCGCTCCCCCCTCCTTTCTGCATGACGCTCTATTTTATCGCTATGCGCCTGCCAGACCGCCTCGCTAGTGCTCGCGACCACTTTCTTAGCCAGCACCCGGGTGACCTCACCCTGACCGCCTTTGTCGACACCCTCACTGAGATCGAGACTCGCCAGCGCACTATCGCTCAGTCGAGCGGTGCGCCGCCAGTCTCTATCTTTCACGGTTGTGCCCCATCCCCGTGCACGTTCACTGACGTTTCGGCTGCGGTCGCCACGGCGACCCCTCTTACCGAGACGGCTGCTGCTGTCCACCCGCAGCAGCGCTCGCGTCGCGGTGGCCGTGGCCGCCAGGGAGGTAGGGGTGGTGACGCAGGTGGTAGTGGTCGTGGTGGTGGTGACGGTAGTCCGCCTGAGGGGACTACCATCGGTGGGCAGGAGCAGCAGCCCCAGCAGCAGCAGGACCAGCCCCAGCCGCAGCCGCCGTCCCAGCAGCACCCGCCGCAGCCGTGGGCTCGTCTCCCGCCTGGTTGGCCCGGCACCTCCGGAGGCGGTGGCCGTGGTGGCGGCCCGCGCAGCTTGGCGTCTACCAGCGGCTCCAGTGCTGTGACCTGCCAGTACCAGCTTCAGACCGGGCCTCTCCGCGGCACTCTGTGCCGCCGCCCGCACCCGACCGCCCGCTGTTTCCGCCGCCTCGACGATCTTTTTCGTCGTCGCTTTGGCCCGGCCCCGGACCTCCCTGACTGGCACAGCCTGCTCCGCCAGGGCGTGCCGATCTTTGAGTTAGACATGGATCAGATAGGTGCTGCTTTGCATGCTTTGTATGCTGACGCTTCTAGTGTTGATGGATCTTACTACCATGTGTACTCTAGTTTAGGTGTTTCACCCTTGTGTAGCTTAGCTTCCCCTGCTGCGACAGGCGTAGGACTGCCTAGGTTGCCTAGTCTAGTCGCTGCACCGGCTCCGTCCGCGGCCTCCGCCACTGCGTCGCTGTCCTTCACTCTCGACTCTGGTGCTTCTGCCTGCTTCTTCCGCGACCGTTCCACGCTCACGCCGCTTGCTGCACCTGCTGTTGTCTCTCTCGCTGACCCCTCTGCGGGTCCGGTCGTCGCGCGCAGTTCTACGTCCCTTCCCTGTCCGGCAGTTCCCTCGGGCTCCCTTACTGGCCTCCACGTTCCCTCGTTCTCCAGGAACCTGGTTGGTGTCGGCTGTCTCCAGGACCTCGGCGTCACCACCACGTTCCCCGGGCACGAGCGGTTCGCTGTCTGTTCTGAGGCTGTCTCAGGTTCCCCCCTTGCGACGTTCCCCCGGGACCCGGTGTCCGGTCTGTTTACCCTACACACCGCTTCCCCCCCGGTTGGTGCGTCCTCCCAGGTCGCTGCAGCTTGCTCGTGTCGGTCCCTCACTCACCCCTCCCTTCTCTGGCACCACCGCTTAGGTCACCCTGCTCTCCCGCGTCTGCGTCACATGTCCCAGCACGGTCTTGTCTTAGGTCTCCCCGCGTCGCTCCCTGCCCTTCCTCCCTCGACTGCGCCACCGTGCACGCCTTGCGTCGAGGGTCGGCTCCGCCGTGCTCCTCACTCCTCCTCGCTGCGTCCTGCTACTGCCCCCCTTCAGACCCTGCACTTGGACGTTTGGGGCCCTGCCCCCGTCCCCGGACCGCGCGGTGAGCGCTACTTCCTTGTGCTCGTTGACGACTACACGCGCTACACCACGGTGTTTCCCCTGGAGCGGAAGGCCGACGTGCCCGACGTTCTTCTCCCGTGGGTTGTAGCTGCGCGTCTCCACCGCGGTCTCCCCGTGTTGTGTCTCCACTCCGACCGTGGCGGCGAGTTCGCCTCTGGTCGGCTTGGACAGTTCTGTCGTGCGGAGGGCATCACCCAGTCGTACACGTTGCCGGACTCGCCACAGCAGAATGGGGTTGCTGAGCGCCGCATCGGCTTGGTCATGGAGGTCGCCCGTACCTCCATGATCCATGCCGATGCCCCCCATTTTCTGTGGCCGTTCGCTGTTCGCTACGCGGCTCACCAGCTTAACCTGTGGCCACGCTCCCAGCGGCCGCAGGTTTCGCCGACCCTCCTTTGGACCGGGTCCCCCGGTGACGCGTCTGCGTTCCACGTCTGGGGCTGCCTTGCTCACGTTCGTGCCTCTGGCACGGACAAGCTCACTGCCCGCACTGTCCCCTGTGTCTTCCTCGGTTTCCCCCTGGACTCGTCTGACTGGCTTTTCTACCACCCGCCGTCTCACCGCTTCCTCCACTCTCGTGACGTCACCTTTGACGAGTCCGTCTCCTTCTACCGCCGCTTCCCTCACCGAGGTCTCCCAGTTGCCCCCCCCCTTTTCCTTGCTCCCTCTCCCCCGGTAGCCCCTGCCCCTCTCCCGCCTCGTCCTGCCCCGTCTGGTGTCTCCCACGTCACTCCCCTCCCGTCGGTTGTCCCCGTTGAGGAGTCTGCTGACTCTGGTGGTACCCCCGGTCCGTCCTTGCCGCGTCCCCCTTCCCCAGTGCCTCCGCCCCCACTGTCGCAGTCGCCGACCCCGCTGCCGCCGCCGTCGCCGTCGCCGCTGTCGCCGCCACTGCCGCCGCTGCTCTCGGCCCCTGGGGGTGCTGGTGTGGAGGAGGGTGTTCGTCCTGCGGCTTCTGGGGGTGCCGCTGGTGTTGGAGGGGGTTCTCGCTCTTGGGGTGTTGGTTCTGGGGGTGCTGCTGTTGAGTGTTCTGCCGACGGTCGTTCTGCCTCTGCTGGTCCGAGAGTTCCGGCCCAGCCGTCGTCGCCGCCACAGCAGCCGTCGCCGCCGGTTTCCGCTCTCCGCCTGCTCGGCCTTCCCTCCCCGGACCGCGCGCCGGTGTCTCCCCCACCGCCTCCTGACCTCCCTGTCTACGGTCCTGTGTTCCCGCCGCCAGACTCGTCTCCGGCCCGTCTTCCTCCTCGTTCCCCTCCTGTGTCTCCTCCGCTGTCCCCTGACCCTACCCCTCCGTCTCACGTTTGGGCTCGCCGTCCCTCCCGTGCTCGTCCCGTCTCTCCTGTCCTGCCCACCCACCCTATGTTGCTCCGTTCCCACTCGTCTCGTCCTCCCCTCCTCCCGTCCCCTCCTCCCTCGTCCCTTGCTGTTGCACCTCCTCCGTTCTCTGACTACCTCCGTGCTGCTCGTCCCCTTGTCCCTCGGGTCCTTGCCTCTCTTGTTACCGACCCTGCTGTTCCTGTCTCGCGCCTTGACGCGCTTGTCGCTGCTGTCGCTGACTTCGCCTCTACCCGCCGCCTTGACTACGCTACCGCTCTGGTCTCTGACCCTGCCCGTCCTCTGTCCGTCGGGGGTGCTCCTGCCCTTGGCAGTGACGTCCTAGAGGACAGGCAGTACGAGCTGGCTTTCCTTTCCGAGGCTGCTCCCCATCTCTGCTCCATGCTGTTAGTCCCTGAGGGTGACCCAGACGCCTTCGACATCCCGACCCCTCGCACCTACGCTGAGGCCACCTCGGGACCTTGGGCCTCTCAGTGGATAGCTGCCATGGAGCAGGAGATGGCATCTTGGAGATCCACCGGCACTTACGTCGACGCAGTTCCCCCGCCTGGGGTGAACGTAGTCGATGGTCGGTGGCTCTTCAAGGTGAAGCGCCCCCCTGGAGAGCCGCCTGTCTTCAAGGCGCGCTACGTGGCCAGAGGTTTCAGTCAGCGCGAGGGGGTTGACTTCTTCCAGACCTTCGCCCCGACCCCGAAGATGACCACTCTTCGGGCGCTGCTACACGTAGCAGCACAGCGTGACTACGAGCTTCACTCCCTCGACTTCTCTACTGCCTTTCTTCAGGGCAGCCTACACGAGCAGGTCTACCTGCGCCGACCACAGGGCTTCACTGGTACCTTCCCTCCTGGGACCCAGTGGCTTCTCAGGCGCCCGGTCTACGGCCTGCGTCAGGCTCCCCGCGAGTGGCACGACACGCTACGTGCCACGTTAGCAGACCTGCAGTTCTTTCCGTCCTCTGCTGACCCTTCACTGTTTGTGCGTTCCGGCCAGACTCCGTTCTACATCCTTGTCTACGTAGACGACCTGGTCTTCGCTACTCCTGACAGGGACGCACTGGCCTCTGTGAAGGCTAAGCTGCTGAAGAGACACACCTGCACTGACCTTGGAGAGCTGCGTCGCTATCTTGGCCTGCAGATCTCTAGGGACAGAGCAGCACGCACCATCACTCTGACCCAGTCACACTTGGTGCGTCAGGTCCTTCAGAGGTTCGGTCTTCAGTTCTCCTCCGCACAGCCCACACCTCTACCCGTAGACCATGGGCTCTCTGCTCCCATTCCTGAGGAGCCAGTAGAGCCCAGTGGCCCCTACGCAGAGCTGGTGGGTTGCCTCATGTACCTGATGACTTGCACTCGCCCAGATCTCGCATACCCTCTCAGCATCCTGGCTCGCTTTGTGGCTACAGGCAGACACCGACCTCAGCACTGGTCTGCCGCTAAGAGGGTTTTGCGTTATCTTGCTAGTACATCAGGCATGGGGTTAGTGCTAGGAGGACGCAGGCCAGTGGTCCTTACTGGGCACACAGACGCTTCTTGGGCAGACGACGCTGAGACGCTCAGGTCGTCGCAGGGCTACTGTTTCAGCCTTGGTTCGGGTGCTATCTCTTGGAGATCCACTCGCTCGTCGTCTGTGGCTCAGTCTAGCTGTGAGGCTGAGATCTACGCTGGTGCCATGGCGGCACAGGAGCTCCGCTGGCTGACCTTCTTGCTCACAGACTTAGGTGAGCGGCCTAGCTCTGCCCCGGTCCTGTACGCTGACAACAGGGCCATGATACTCCTGTGTCAGGAGCCTCGGCTTGAGGGCAGAGCGAAGCATATCCAGCTGCGGTACTTCCTCCTGCGCGAGCTACAGCAGCGCCGCCAGGCCCGCGTAGTTCACTTGGCCTCAGGTGCCAACACAGCTGATATCTTTACTAAGGCGCTTGCGCCTAAAGATCATCAGCGGCACTGTGTACAGCTTGGTCTTGTTCCTATAGCTGCTCCCCTGTTAGGATCCTGATTGTGTACTCTCTATTATATATGCTTGTCAGACTGGCCTTGTGGCCTTACCTCCAGTGGCTGGACTAGTAGTGCCACCCTGAGCTGTTTGCTTCTTGTTTAGTTTCACCCCTTGTCTAGCCTAGGGGGTGTGTCAACTTATACATATTATCTATGTAGAAGTTATAGGCTAGACTGAGGTATGCTTCTAGTGAGTACAACCAACTAGTATTTGTTCTAGGTTTCCACCTCTAGTAATCATTCGTTTCTACGTTAACAAAAGTGACTAGGAAGAGGGGGAAGGGAGGTACAAGTACAAGAATATAAGTGTGACTGACCTAGCTAGTGTTAGAATACTAGAATAATGGAAACAAGAGAGTACAAGGAAGATATCGGGTTAGAGACATACTCTCTAAGAACACAATCCTATCTAGCCTATAACGTCTACATATAAAGATATGTATTAGTTGACATTGTTAGAATGTCGAGAGGAAAAAGTGACTGCCTTACAGATTGGTTTCGATGGCTGCCTTACCTTCCACAGATTCATGCATCCTAATCCTATTGCCCCATCCATTTTGTGACAGTCTGCCCTTTGGGGTTTCAAGTTTTCAGAGGAGCCGTGGGGAAACACTTATCTATCCATGATGCCAGACATACTGCATGTTTTCTACATTGGGGTATGGAAGCACTTGGTGACCGTCCTGATTGCGGATAAGGACCTTGCCAAGATTTATGAAGAGTAAGTGAACCCATGCAATAACATAAACTTGTAGCCTCGGGTACCTAGTGAAGTGGAATGGGCTTGCATTACCTCTCGTGACCTACTCCCTCCACTCCCCACCCCATATGTGGCCTGCAGAAGGTATATTATAATGTATCCCGATGCTCGCCTGGCGGGGCTTCCTGCTCCAAATCCTGGCAAATACCTTATCTCAGGCGCCAGCTACACTGGCGCAGAACATTCTGGCATGATGTCGGTAAGCCCTCGTTCTGTTGGACCCATAAGTCATGCCCTGGCGCCCAATCACATCCCAACCTCCCCCCTCCCCTTTATTTTCCCAACAGGTTATCACTTTCATTGTCGAGGGCAAGCTTGCTCCAGCTAGACACAAAGCACTTAACTATCTCCTTGGGTGGCATCAGACCTACATACAAGCTACTCGCCACGATGATGCCAGCCTTGCCCAAATGCGAGAGGACACTCAAGAGTACATGCCCTCCTCATTCTTCGGCTGGCTTTGCCCCCGCCCCATGCCAATGGCCCAACCTGTGCCCTGGACCCATTTCAGCCATTTCCCTGTTTCCTCTCATTGTCCCTACCCCATGCCAATGGCCCAACCTGTGCCTTGGACCCATTTCAGCCATTTCCCTGTTTCCTCTCATTGTCCCTACCCCATGCCAATGGCCCAACCTGTGCCTTGGACCCATTTCAGCCATTTCCCTGTTTCCTCTCATTGTCCCTACCCCATGCCAATGGCCCAACCTGTGCCTTGGACCCATTTCAGCCATTTCCCTGTTTCCTCTCATTGTCCCTACCCCATGCCAATGCCTCAACCTGTGCCCTGGACCCATTTCAGCCATTTACCTGTTTCCTCTCATTGTCCCTACCCCATGCCAATGCCCCAACCTGTGCCTTGGACCCATTTCAGCCATTTCCCTGTTTCCTCTCATTGTCCCTACCCCATGCCAATGGCCCAACCTGTGCCCTGGACCCATTTCAGCCATTTCCCTGTTTCCTCTCATTGTCCCTACCCCATGCCAATGGCCCAACCTGTGCCCTGGACCCATTTCAGCCATTTCTCTGTTTCCTCTCATTGTCCCTACCCCATGCCAATGGCCCAACCTGTGCCTTGGACCCATTTCAGCCATTTCCCTGTTTCCTCTCATTGTCCCTACCCCATGCCAATGGCCCAACCTGTGCCTTGGACCCATTTCAGCCATTTACCTGTTTCCTCTCATTGTCCCTACCCCATGCCAATGGCCCAACCTGTGCCTTGGACCCATTTCAGCCATTTCCCTGTTTCCTCTCATTGTCTCTCAACCCTACCCCATGCCATGACTCCAGCCTTTGTGTGTCACTCCTTTCAGCCATTTTCCTGGTTCAACTCATCATCCTCACCCCATGCCATGCCAATGGCCCAACCCTTGGACCCATTTCGGCCTTTATCCAGAGTGTTCGCGTCAGCTGGATCCCATGCCAGGGCACATACCACCGGCTCGCGACTCATATATTCCATATGTCTGGCTCCGCTCACCAACCCATGCCATAGCGCCAACCAATCCATACTACCCATTTAAAACTTTATCCTGGGATTCACACATCAGCCCCGCCACATGCTATGGCACCACCCACCCACTTCTGGCCACATCAACAAGTCTACTGGTTTCTCACGGACGCCCCACCCCACGCCAAGGCTCCAGCTTGTGCATTCGTTTCAATTCCTCCACGTTACTGGTTCCTCTCATCCACGCCACCCCATGCCACTGCCCCTAAATCCTCTCCTGTGTCGGCCGTTTTCTTGGTTCCTCTCTCACACCACACCCTCGTGCGATGGCCCCAGCTGTTGCTTTCTACCCGTCAGGTCCCTTTTTTTTTTTCTGGTTCCTCTCGGCTAATCACCATCATGACATGGCCGCTGTGTTTGCCATTCCACTCGGGATCTAGAGGCCAGACGTCATTCCCACGCCAGAGCATCGGGTCAATCCTTGAATCAATATGTGACCCTACGTTCAGCCCATCTATCCACCTCCCCACATACGCCATAGCTCAAACCCCCAACGTTAATAAGTTGTCCAATCCCAGGATTGTCGTATTCACTCTTTGTTTCTTTTTCCCTCGCCTCGGCCTCACAGGATGATACGCCTCCAGGAGATGGTGTTCCCACGGTCTGGCCATGGATGGAATCTCATCAAAGTACATCTGCTCACTCATCTCCCTGGCTCGATTCGTCGAGGCGGCTTGCCACGGGAGTTTGCTGCTGCTGTTTTTGAAAATGCCCACTCACGCCTTTGCAAGCAGCCATATCGGACATCGAACCATCGCCAGTATGAGGACACCATCCTGAAGCACAATGTTGTTAGAAACTGAAGAAGTAGATCGAGGAGCCATGGAAATGGCGGGAGGTTTAGCTAGGGGGCGAGAAGTTGAGGAGATACAAGGAGGGGTGTTGTACCCTCTTCAGTAAAGTTCAGTAAGACTACCAAGCATATAATTATATACTCACATATATAATTTAACACACCCCCTAGGCTTGGTAGACACAGGCCCACACACACCCACACCCCCTAACCTAGCACCCCCATTCCAGCCACAGTGACAGCGACACAAGCTCGGTCGATCCCTCGGCGCGTGAGGCGGCGACGTCGACCGCAGGGGCTGCGGCGGCGACAGCGGCAGTGTCGACAGCGGCGACGGCGGCGGCGTGCGGCTGCGTGGCCCCGACGCGAGCGGCGACAGCGGCGGCGGCGGCGGCTTCAACAACAGCGGCGGCGGCTGCACCTCTCGGTAACGTGGCCAGGCCCCGCGACGGTGGGACGGCCGGCGGGAGTCAGCCGTCGTCTGCGGAAAGGAAGAGGACACAGGGGAAGGAGGGGGGCATCACAGCTGGCATGCGGGTGGTCAGTCTAGCGACGCCACAGGCGACGCACGGCCGGCTGCAGCCTGACAACGCCGTCACAGAGAGGCGTCGACACCGCAGTGGGACGTCGACGCTGTGACGGCAGCACGACGGCCCGACACCACGGCAGCGCGTCGAGATGGCAGTGGCACGACGCGGCCAGCGGCATCACGATGCCGCCACTGCAGCACAACGCGGCCGCCATGGCCGCGCAAGCGAACGAGGGCGAGGAGTACGCGGTGGAAGCGTGAGGAGGCGGTCCAGCAGGGAGGACCTCCTGATCTGATAGCATGTTAGAAACTGAAGAAGTAGATCTAGCTAGGAGGAGCCATGGAAATGGCAGGAGGTTTAGCTAGGGGGCGAGAAGTTGATTAGATACAAGGAGGGGTGTTGTACCCTCTACAGTAAAGTTCAGTAAGACTACCAAACCTACAATTATATACTAACATATATAATTTAACAAATGTAACTCAATAGTTGCTGCACCGTGTCAAGAGCTCGCTCCCGCCGCCACACAAGTACAACACTGCAGGTGCACGGGTAAGAAACCCTCTGATACCTTGTGCTTCTGATCGGTCGCAATAATATTGCCGCCCATCAGGTATGATCAGTGAGCTGGCCTTATCGGCCAGCCAACCCCTAGCCATTCCCTACAACCCTCGTTTCCCTCTTCAAAGCTTGTTGAGCACCCAATGCCATTCTTGAACGTGGGCTGTAGCGGAACGTCATTGTGGGGCGGATAATTCTTATTCCTTCTCCAGGCCATGCAGACAGGCGTGCCCAAGCTCATCGAGGATTCGGAGGTAATGACGTATGGATTTGCTAACCCCGGATCCTGCACCGACCTCTACACCAGCTACGTGGAAGCAAATGGTGGAAACCTGGGACCATACGGTGAGACAATGAGGCACGCTGGCTACCAAAGCTTCCCGGCAGAGGTATGTATGTGCGAAGGTAGTTGAGTCCCTGCCATCCAGTTCTTCCTTCCCTCAACATCAACATGATGAATGCAATGTTCTGTCATTGGTCACGGACCACTGAGCTATTCGTACAGGTTCATAAGGCTGTAGCAATTCCGGCCCGTGACGTTGATGGCCAGCCTAGCTGCTGGTATGCACGGGCAGCTATTAAGAACCAAGGGAGGCCGACCTTTTCATGCATGAGCTTTTTGAGTAGCAGAGGACGGCCTATGTATGGTCAGCTCTTGCTGCTACTGCGAGCAGAAAGGCTAGTGGGGCCGCAGGCAGGTATGAAACGCGCAGTCGCATATGTGCGCGCGTGGACCACCGGTGAAGTGGATGACATCACCGGCTGCACTATCCTGCACCGAGGTGTGGCTGGTGATGAGTATTTGGTCCTGCCCATCGAACGTCTCACCGGCGTTGTGCACATTGTGAAGACATTTGAGCGGAAAGGAGTCTGGCTACTTAATCGATGGGCTCATCTGCGAAGACCCATCTCAGGTAATCTTGCTGGTAATCTGCCATAGCCTTAAACACCCCTGTCCACATTCTGGAACTCTCATCAAGGCCTACGCACCTAGCATGTATTTGATCCTTGCTAGGGCGGTTCCTTAATTCACAAGTGTTTCACGAAAGTTGGGCTTCAGGTGATACATACGCCGAATGACAACCGGAGGGGAGCTTCCGGGGGACGTGCCTCTAGGAGTGGTTCTGCCCATGCAGGCCCTGCCTAGACGTTTTGGGGCAGAATCCATGATGCTCTCGGGATTGTAAGTGGTCATTCCCCTACGATTGGTAACCTCTGAATTGTCCTGCCTCCCGCAATCTCCACTGCCCCTCTCTCTCTCTCCCACGGCCGACCTTCGTCGGTGGGAGGCGCATTCATAGGCACCATGGCACAACCAGTGACACGTACCATATCTAGCAACCCGATTTGAGTGCATGTTTCTGCCCTGGCCCCTTTTTGTTCGCCACTCATGTGTTTTCCCCCTACCCTAGACAAGTGCCTCCACTCTGGCCAGCATGTATATGCCTCAAACACACCATGCGTAGTCACCTCATATGCACCATCAGCACAGCGGCACATGCCTTTCAGCTGCATACGATTCCAGAGTCACCCGGTCTCCCCCCCCTCCCCCCCCTCCTCCCCCCCCTCCTCCCTATGCACCTCTCTCACTTTGTCTCTTCTCTTCCATGGGTTCCATGCATTCTACACTCTCCTTTCTCCCCCCATGTCTGAGTGGTTTCCCATTTGCCCATCCCCTTCCCCGTGTCCACTATTGCCTTCTTAGAAAGTTAAGCCATCGCAATTAATTCTCAACACCGGACAGCTGAAAGGATGCAAATGTTGGCTAGGCGCACGTTGGCCTCAGCCTGCTAGATGCTTCAGGTTGTGCAGCTGCAAGCATATCCTTGGTGTGCCATGGAAGTGGCTGGTGTTGATGAAGCCCTGGACATGACATCCCATTTCTGTTGTGCTCTTCTTCTATTTCCCCTCTCCTCCCATCCCCCCCCTTCCCCCGTCCCCCCCCTTCCCCCCAATGGTGGCTTTCCCAGGCTGATCCCTTGCCGAGCTGCCTGGTCTTAACTACTCCACTACGCCATGCTGGGAGGATACCCCACCTCACAGCTTTAGTCCCGCATGGCCATGGTCGAGCTGTTTCATTTGGCTCCTGGCCTCTCTCCAACTCCCATACTCCACTGCATACCGCCCCATCCTCAATTACACATGTAGTCCGTCTCACAAACGGTCCATGTTCCATGATCCTCTACCCTGAGTCTTGAATCTTATCACTATTCCGTTGTGCTGCCCTAAACATGTGTATCTTCCGATCTCGTTAATTCTGGAATGTACGTCACAATATAACTTCCAGTCTCTTGAGTTCTACTCTTCACACTATGATTGTAAGATAAAAACATAAAAACATATTGAATTTGTTGGGCTGAGAAATGCCCTTAGGATCTTTCCAAAGACTAAGTCCCAGTTGTAAAAGGAGACTTTGAGTAGTGCAGCGGAAGTTGAGTAGTTGAACCCTTGTACTAGTATGTGAGAACAAGTGATTGATTAAAGGAACAAGCATACAGCAATATATAGAAAGTAGGAAAGTAGAGCAGTTGTAGAATACAGTTGCAGAGCGGTTATCGAGTCGCACAGCGACTCGATTGTCGCTTCGGTTACCATCCTTGCAGTTGTAACAGTCAGTCGCAACCTCCGGTTGCGACCCTTCGAGTCCTTTCGTGTTCTTTGTCCATCCCCTCGTGTAACCTCCGTTGACTCGCGTACCCGTTACGATCTTCCTCGAATGTGGTGTTACACTTCAGAAACGCTTAAGTCCTCGAGATATTTCCAACACTCCCCTTTGTTTCTGGAGTGTTGCCGTGTCCGGATTTGGTAACATTTATCTGCCCGGTCAGTAGCATGCAGTAATCAAACTTTGCTTTCGCCAGTTTCTTTGTCAGGTAGTCTGCAGCCATTTCTGTCGTGGGGCAGTAACTGAGGTGAAGTCTCCCCTTCGCGATTTCATCTTTGACGAAGAAATACCGCAGGGCGATGTGCTTGGTTCGGTTGGCGAAGCCGTCCTTGTTCGCGATTTTGATCGCAGATTGGTTGTCGCAGAAGAGTGAGAAGATGGGCAGGGTTGCAATCTTTGCTTCCTCGAGTAACTCTCGCAGGTAAAGTCCTTCCTTGGTCGCAGTGCAGAGGGCGATTTATTCTGCTTCAGCCGAAGATAGTGCGATTAGTTCTTGTTTGCTCGACTGCCAAGAGATAGTCCCGATAGGCTCTAGTCGGTAGATGTAGCCCGTCCTTGATCGTCGATTTTCCCTGTCTCCCGCGTGGTCGGCATCGACGTATCCGAGTAGTTGTACGGATGATGCCGTTGCTTTACTGTAGGTAAGTCCGGTCGTCGGCGTAGAGACAAAGTAGGGTAGTGCCCGATTTAGTTCCTCGAGATCTTCTTGTTCCGGCTGCTTCAGATGCGTCACCAGTTGGCTCGCGCTGTAAGATAGGTCCGGTCGGCAGGTTACTGCTGCGAACAGTAGGCAGCCGAGCTTCTGCTGATACTCCTGGATTTTCTTCGCGTGGAGTTTTGCGGAGGTGTCATTGTTGTTCCCGTAGCGGTAGGGAGTTGTGACTGTAGTCGGTGTTAATCCGAATTTCTTCGCGACAACCCCTGCGCATTTTCCAGCGTATAGGTAGAACGCCGAGTTGTCTTCGACGACGTTCAGACCCAGGTACTGGGTCACGGTGTTAGACACTGTGAGTGTCAAGTCACTTCTCAGCTCCCCTTTGAACCAGGTGGCAATGTCGGTAGTAGAGCCGATGTAGAGCAGGTCGTCGACGTAGACGATGAGTAGGATCAAACCCCTTTCCTTTTGTAGTCGGTACATGCCTTGGTCGTGCGGCAGCTGTAGGAACCCGATTCTGACGAGGCGACCGTGAAGATGCTGCTGCCAAAGCCGCGGAGCTTGCTTGATCCCGTAAAGGGATTTTATTAGCTGGCATACTTTTGTGGGATCGTCGATGAATCCGTGGGGCTGCTCGACGAAGATCTCGGCGTCCACAAGTGCGTACAGGAAGGCGTTTGCGACGTCGATCTGGCGCATTGGTAGTTTCTTCATGGCTGCGACGGTGAGTAGAATGCGCAAGGAGGTGTGACGGGAGACTGGGGCAAATGTTTCTGTGTAGTCGGTTCCGTATCGTTGATCGAAACCTCGTACGACCCATCGAGCCTTGAATCGTTCGATGGAGCCGTCCGCATTAGTCTTCATGCGGTACACCCACTTTCCCGAGAGTACATTCTTCCCGTTGATGTTCGTTGCAGGTACCAGCTTCCATGTATTTCGGTCTTGCAGAGCTTTCAGTTCTTTTTCCATTGCCTCCTTCCATTTCGCCTTATGTTCCCCCCCCAGAGCCTGCGACAGAGTCGTTGGCTCGCGCGGAGACGGCGGCGGCGGGTGCTGGACGGAGACCCATAAGCCGAGTATCTGCAGTCCCGTGGGTGTGTGTCGAGGGGAATTTTCATTCCCAGAATAGGTTGCTTCGTCACCATCTTCTGGATCAGGTAAGAAGTTTGGGCCGATGCGTTCTGAGACATTCGTGTCGATCGGGTGAGGTGTAACGTAACCTTGGTCAGCGAATTGGTAATGGGTGTCGAGGTTGTTGCTATCGAGAGGATTGTGGTCGTCGAGTGGAACAGGTACGGAACAGTAAGGGAGTGGTCCGGCAGCTTCCGAAGCTCCGGGTACGTCTTCTTCTGCTGCGTCAGCTTCGGCGGCACGGTTGGCAAAGGACCGAAGTCCCGCGAAGCCGTCGGTGGGGTCGTCTGTGTTGGCGAAGTTGTCCAGGTAATGCTGCAGCGTCAGTCGCTCGTAGAAAATCACATCACGTGATGCCACGGTATTTTTTTCTTGTATGTCGAGGAGTTTCCATGCTTGGAAATGTTTCGCGATGCCGAGGTGTAGTCCCCACCGTGCTCGTTGAGTGAAGCGTCCTGCTCGGGCTGTGTGGGGTCTGTACTGTACCATGCAGCCGAAAACCCGAAGTAATTTTGTGCTGCCCCTTTTTCGTGTCCACAGCAGGTGCGGTGATGCGTTGTTGGGAAGCGAGGACGAGGATAACAAATTGTGCAGGTGAACTGCATGTGTCATCGCGTCTGGCCACAGTTTGTTGGGCAGTCTCATCCCTAGGAGCAGCTTCCGCATCGTCGTCTGCAGGGTCCGGTTCATTCTTTCTGCGACCCCCTGCTGCTGGTGAGCGTAGGGCAGAGACACCAGGCGTCTGATTCCTCTTTCCGCTAAGTAGTTCCTAAATCGTTGTGACTGGTATTCCAGTGCGCCGTCTGACTGGAAGCTCTTGAGCTTAGTTCCTGATTCTCGTTCAGCGATGGGGAGCCACGTCATGAAGGCTTCGAAAGCTTGATCATGTGTCTTGAGGTTGTAATCCCGGACATATCTTGTTGCTGCATCGATGAACGTGATGACATAGTTGAAGTCGGCTTCACTGTCGTCTCGAGGCATGTTTAAGATGTCGCTGTAAACTTTTTCCATCGGTGCGTATGCAGGTGCGCTTGGGTTGTGATGTGATGGAAAAGGTTGGTGGGGAAGATCGGCTTCGGGGCACGTGAAGCATCGTGCGCGTGGTCGTTGGAGTTCTTGGCCGCTCGTTGTAAGAAGAGCGTTTCGTTCTAACACTTCGGCTTGGATTGTTTGTAGTAGTGTGCTGTTTGCAGGGTGCCTGAGGCGTTGGTGCCAGATGTCGTCGGGAGCGCGATGGCCGAGCGAGCGGTGGTACATGTCGGTGTTGGAGAAGAACGCGACGACCGTGGCGGGACTTTGGCAGACTTCTCGTGTGATGGGCATAAGTTGATCTGCTTCGGTTGGCGGTCCTCGGATTGCTGGTGATGGTACTCGGCTGGGTCCCGCTGCTGTTACTTCAGATGATGTCGAGGAAGGGATGCTTGCTAGTACTTGTCTTTCTTGTCGAATGACTGCTAACGCTCATGTTCTCTTTGCTGCAGGTATGGTGTTGGAGTACCAGAAACCATCCTGGGTGAAGTCGGGGTCAAGATTTGGCGAGTGCGTCCATGCGGCGAACGACACGATGCCGTCGCTGTCGGCAGTACCGCGGTCGGGGACGAAGTCCAACACGAAGACGCCCGACTTCAGGAGAGCGTGACCGATAAAAAGACCGCCCTTCCCGTGGTAAAGGCGAAATTCGTTGAAGTCCGAGTCGCATTCCAGGTGAATCCCTCTTGTCATCAACTGGCTGACGCTGAGTAAGTTGTATCCCAAATTGTCAACGATGAGAACTTTGTTGAGTTGCAGTATAACGTTTGTCTCCATGGACTGCAACTGAACCACTCCTTGTCGGTTTGTTTTCAGGTTCTCGTCGTTGGCGACGGTGATGATGACATCGCGGTTGAGACGTCGCTCTCGTTGCACGAAGCGCCCGGAAGAACACATATGTTGGCCGCAACAGCTGTCCAAGAACCAAGTGTTTCGCCGGTGGGTTCGGCATTGGCGACTGCAGTGTACGTCGGGTTGACCTGAAGTCCTTGTGAGCGCGGCGGCGACAGTTCTTCTTCATCTGGAGCGTAAGTGGGCGGTGATCCGGGTGCGCAGTTGTCGATGTGTACCATGCAATTGATGATGTTCGGTGTGCCTTGTGGAGATGTGGAGGAACGCCTCGGCGGGCTTTCTTGAGTGGAAGCGACTTGTGGGTCTACTGGGCGATAAGCTCGGGGACGTGTGCAGTTGACTTTGGAGTGTCCGGATGTTTGACAGTTGTGGCAGAACGGCGGCACGATGGTGAGTCCTCTGTTGTCGCGTTGATCTTGCTTGTCGCGTCGGTTCTAGTTGTTGTCGTTCCTTCGTTGAGTGTAGAAGACTAACGGTTACTGTTTCCTTGGTTGTCTTTCTTCAAACAGGTCCATCTCCTGTTGTTCAGCATGGAGCTCGGCGCAGAGGTGCATCTTCGAGATTCGTCCGTGGGCGCGAAGAAGCGAGCGTGTGGTTCTCCATTCTGGCCCGAGCCCGGCGAGGACAAGCGTCACGAAGCTTTCTTCAGTGATTGTTCCTCCGCACCGAAGCAGGCGGTCGCGGAGTGTCTGGCAGCGACTCATATACTGCATCGCCTTTTCCCCGGTCTTCATCTGTATTGTTGTCAGCTGCTGCATGAGTCTGCTTTGTGTCACGCTGTCGTTTGCTTGATAGAGACACTTGAGGTGATGCCATGCGAGTTCCGCGGAGTTTCCATAGCTCCGATACGTTCTGATGCTTTGCTGTTCTTGTGGTGACAGGTTCCGCAGGAGAACTGTGTACGCTAGCAGCGACTGATACGTGAAAATTTCTTGCTCTTTTGCAGTGCCATTGCTTGGAAATGGCAGGGATTCGTTGAAGTATCCCAAGAGATGCGCAGCCTCCATCAGCAGCTCGAACTCGAAGCTCCAGGTAAAAAAGTCGTGTCCGTTGAACGGTGAGGATGTCTGCAGTTTGATTACGTGTGAAAACTGCGCCTGGAGGCTTAATATTTCGTTTGGTGTCTATTGTGATGCAGCTGCTATTGGTTGGGCACGGGGCGGCATGAACTCGAACGTCCCCGGTGAAGAGTGATAAGGCGCAAAGGTAGGCGCTTGATTGTGTCGCCCGAACGATGAGTTGTCGAGGCTCATCGGCGCTAATCCCATGTTTCCTCCGTTGCTCTATGTTGAATGCGCAGGTGTCCTTGTCTGCTGCTGCTGGTCGAAGTGGGATATGAAGCTGAAGAACCTTTCCATGAGGTTTGGGTCCACGCTTGAAGAGGGTGATGGGGTCACCATTTCAGGTGCTCTTCCTGTTGTTTCTTGAGCAGCGCCGATCTCGGTTTGCAGTCCTGAAGTGTGCAGTCCAGAGTTGCCGGATTGAGTGTCTTGGGTACTGGGTGAGCCCGTAGAGGTTTTCTTGCCCTTGCTGTCCATGACTTGTAATCAATGAAGTCGTTGGTGTGCTGATTGTAGATAGAGCGTAGTTGCTGGGAGTTTGGTCTCTGACCAGCTCTCATACCATGTTGGGCTGAGAAATGCCCTTAGGATCTTTCCAGAGACTAAGTCCCAGTTGTAAAAGGAGACTTTGAGTAGTGCAGCGGAAGTTGAGTAGTTGAACCCTTGTACTAGTATGTGAGAACAAGTTATTGATTAAAGGAACAAGCATACAGTAATATATAGAAAGTAGGAAAGTAGAGCAGTTGTAGAATACAGTTGAAGAGTGGTTATCGAGTCGCACAGCGACCCTTCGAGTCCTTTCGTGTTCTTTGTCCATCCCCTCGTGTAATCTCTGTTGTCTCGCGTACCCGTTACGATCTTCCTCGAGTGTGGTGTTACACTTCAGAAACGCTCAAGTCCTCGAGATATTTCCAACAGAAATTGTTTCACCTCAACCATATAGCTCTACCCTAAATCATGTAACATATCACTCTAAAAGCCCACCCCGCCTCTACGCTGTTACGACACTGCTGTGCGCTTTTGTGGAACTCTGGACAAAGTCGGTCCCCAGATCCCCGCCCTGGTCACATAACTCGCTGCATGTTGCGAAACACTTCGCACAGTGCACCCATGGCATTCCACAAAGTATCCTACGTTGGGGGGCATGATTCTGGGGCCACAAAGTTTGTGACGTCTCTACTGCCATGCACCGTACATGCAGTAGCATATTTACACCTACTAACCGTATGTTCCACGCACCACTTCTAACTTCACAAAGAAATGCTTCGCTACCCTGATTGTATAACTTCTGCATGCACACCCACACGCATACTCTTATACAGCCTCAAGACTACTCTTGGTTCTCCATGCGGCTTTTCAAAATGGCGCTGCATCCGCCTAAAGACGTAATTTTATTATTTTTGCCCTGGAAGCGTCATGCCTTGACACACTCGTGCGGCTTCCCCACCACCGATTTGTACCCACTCGCACACCTGCACTTGAACTTGCTCCCACCCGCCGGAACGCACACGCCGTGTCCCGAGCACGGCCCTTTTGTCGTACTCGTCCCACAAAACTTAGTGCAGGCCGCTACACTCCGCTGCTGCTTCATGTTACAGGTGCTGCTCTTACCGAGGCAGTTCAGCGCTGCGAGATACTCGTCATCGCCTGAGTCGGGGTCCGCCTGCCCCTCCTCCGGGCAGACCTTCCGATCGGACATGATGAACTCCGGGCTGCCCCAAAAATAATTTCCGCGCACGTCGACTGGCGGCTCCTCCTCTCCTCCCATGAACCCTAGATTCGGCATGGGCCCGGAGAAGAGGTTGAAGGAGATATTGAATACTGCCACGTGGACCTTTTGAAACGCGTCTGGGGGAATCGCGCCGGTAAACGCGTTGCGCTGCAGTTTCAGGTGCTCGATCACCGGGGCGGTGTTCAAATACCCCCAGGGAAACTCTCCGCTTAGCCCGTTGAATGAAAGGTCTAATTCGTGGAGGCTCGGCATGTTTCGTAGCAGAGCCTCTGGAACTTTTCCTCTCAGCCTGTTTCCCGCCAATCGCAGAGCCGCCAGCTTTTTCATCTGCCCGAACTGGGAGGGCACCCTGCCCGTAATAACATTCCAGCTGAGATTGATGTCTGTCAGAGTCGGATGGATCGCAAGGGCGGCGATAGACGACGCAGTGAACCGATTGTGTTGCAGATCCACTTCCTCGAGGCTCTTTATAGCGAGTACCTCGTTCACGGGGAGCGCACCGGAGAGCTTATTGTTCCCGACGAGCAATCGCTTCAGGCCCTTGATTTTCGCGAGGGTCGGGGGAATTGACCCTGTCAACCGATTCCCGCCCAAGTCAAACGTGTTGAGTGCCGCCATGCCGGACAATTCCCGATGGATTTCGCCTGTGAACAGGTTCCATTCCAGATCGAGGTACTCGAGGCGACTCAAGCGGGCAAGCCCGCGCGGAATGCTCCCCGTGAGCCCCGTTCCGCGGAACGCGAGGTAGGTTAAGCGCGCAAGATTCCCGATGGAGTCCGGGAGGCCGCCGGAGAATCTTCCATGGATGTTATCGCGAATGCCGAGCGACTCGAGCTTCTGTAGTTTCGAGAGGCTCTTGGGCAAGCTGCCGCCGATGCGCCAGTTGTTGGACACGTCAAGCAGCATCAGCTCCGTCAGGTTTCCGACGGATTCCGTCAATGCGCCGGTGCATGAAAGGTCGCTGATGGAAACCTGGATAACCATCCCCCGATCGTCGCAGAGAACGCCGGCCCATTTGGAGCAGTCGGTGTCGGGTATCCATGTCTTGGTTACTACGCAGTTGTTTCCCCACGCGGTTTTCAGGGAGAGTAGCGCGGTCTCTTGTGAGGGGAGCAGGGGAACGGCGTTGGAGGGGAGAATGGCGGAGGCCAGTAATAAGACGAGGAGCCCGGGCAAGAGGGATGCCATAATCGCTGGCCAGTCGAACGAAGGAAAGAAAAGCTGGGCCTCTACGCTGCAAGAATCGTTGGATAAAACGTGTGTCAGGTCATGCAGTAAGACTAATCGAAGCCGTATCAATAGAACAGGCTACCTATCGCTGCTGAGAAACGAGCGAGCGAGCTGCGCTTGCTTTATACGAGGCCCCTTGCCTGGTTTGAGAAGCGGCCCAGTGCTGTGGGGCTGGCGATAGGGACCTGCAGGGAAGGTAAAACCTGCAGGGTCTAACTGTCATTACTGCGGGCAGGGCTTGTCAGAGAACAACACACAGATTGGTTCAAGAGGGAGCGTGTTGTTCAAGGTCCCTTTCCGCTGGATCCGCGATGGGGTGACGATGTTTGGAAACCAAAAGAAGTGTCATAGTAACCCCCTCAAACTGTTCGCACTATCAACTTGCGAAATGACGGGAGCCTCGGCGATCGCACCTTCGTAACAGGCGCCAATTGTGAAATTGCGCATCGCGAATGTCAATTGCTGCGCTGGCTGATGGATTGACATGGGGAGCGGGAATCGTGGCCAGCGAGTGTCCGCCGCCAGCCACGTCCTTCCTCCCCTTAGCAAGCCTCAATGCTAAGGGCATGAGCGACGGCGCGGCTGGCGCAGGTGACGTCGGATGACAGGAGCCGAACCGCTAGCGGCTCGACGGACAACACGTCAGCAACACAAGCCAGGCAGCACTAAAAATACCATTGCAGGAAGTTCTTCGTTATTCAACACAGTCATGAACATCAAATGCAAGTCTTGTTGAAATAACAAATTTGTATGCAGGAAGCCATGGTGTACCATGAAGAGCGCAATAAAAATCGCACGCTTTAAAGCCACAGGCTAAAATGGCACAGGAGGGGCTTCAAGAGCGCCATTCTTGAAGATGGTTCCGAGTATGATTTTGCAAGGTGCGTTTTCGGGCAGCTGAATGATTATTGAAACGCAGTGGCGCCGATTTGACGCGTGTGCGATGAGGCGGGAAACGCGCGCGCGACTCAATTGACTTTTCGCCAACTTGGTGAAACCAAAATAAAAGCCTACAGTACCTCTGGAGGATTCGGCGCACGTATTTAGGCTTCACATTACGAAGCTCCCCTCGACCTTGACTCGCGACTAGGGAAGAGGTGAACTGTGCACCTTATGTGCTGAGTAGCCGCGTGGGTTCCGCGAAATGCGACCCAGGCAAACTTTGGGTTCAAAACCTATTGCACACCCATGGAGCTCTTGAAAACACTGAGCTGTGTGAGCAGTCAGTCGCAACTTGACGAGGCGAGCATCTGATGCCAAATCAATGTCGCGCACCAATAACATAACAATGCTACTTCGCATTACATACAAATTCGGCTCCCCGTACCATTTCGTGATAGGAAACGTACCAAAAAATCTGCCCCTAAACAAAACATATTTTCAAGAGCTCCACAGGTGTGCAATTATAGCCTGTGGTTTTAAAATACATAGAAAATACTCTTTTGGTCTATGATGAAGTAGTCTATATAATAAAACTTACTATTTCTTCCTCTTTACATGCGGTTTTAGTTATAATGTGTGCGGATAGATATTTCACGACGTCTGTTATTATTTCACGTAGCTTTGCTCAGCGCGGCAAACTACACACCTCAGGTTCTGCATGGACCCCCAAAGCCCCAATGATAATTTGGCCTCCAATAATTGCGCTTCGACACTCACGTTCCCTCTCACAAAACCTTGCCGTAACTTCCTTCAATTGGCAGCCACGGTCAACGAGGCCCAGCTCGCCATGGGATGAGCTCTGCCCCTTCCCTTCCCTCCCTATCCAGTTCCAACCCTTCCCTTCTCTTCCATTCCCGACTTCCTCGCTCCCAAATACCCTTCCGTGCCCGTTTTGGGCTAACTAGGCCGCATGGACGATGGAAGCATATGTCGCCGTTCCAGTTTTCGCGCTCATTTGTCAAGCGGCACTACTGATGGTGGTAACAACTTCCAGTTGAACTTCAAATGTGCTTGAAGTGTAACTTGGATGTTCAATCGGACGCGGAAGCGTGGCGCGTGCAAAAGTTGGTGCATCTGCAATCTTTGAAGGAGCTACCACAGCGCGCATTCGAAGGAGCTCAAATCCCGCCAGACACGGAAGTTGCCGGGAGTCCGCCAGTTTCTCAAATTCAAGCCCCTCCGCTTTTCCGGTGAGCACAAAAGATCGTCTGCAGACTCATCAGAGGTCTCGTGCACCCGTCAGTAGTTACTAGTAACGATGCATCATTTGAAGGTAAGTGTGGAATAAGAGAATGTTCGACAGGATAATCGTAACATCAGCCGACCACTACTGATACTAGTACTAACCTCGCTAGACCTGCTTAACTGCCCCGATTGAATGTCGCCACTCCGCACTAGTTACGCCCACACGCACACGTGCAACAAGCACACGCACACGCAGACGCGGATCCACACGCTCACGCATGATAAATAGCCGCTGGACTGCCACTAGAACTACTATACGCAGCTATCCAGAATTACCCAAAACCATATCCAACCCTCAAGTCTGAAAAGTGTCACGCCTTGACACACTGATGAGGCTTTCCCTCCACCGCTTTGTATCCACTCGCACACCTGCACTTCAAGTCAAAAATGTCGAGTCTCAGAATGGCCATTTTCGACGAAATAGGGGTCATTTTTAACCCTACTGTGGGCATTAAAATACCGGTCGTTAATGGTTGTGGGTTTAGGCCAATCGGGGTCGTTTACCAAGGGGTCATGTATCGCTACATACGGTCCTATAAGGGGCATAAATGCCCCCTACCTGAAAGGGGAGTAGTCCTGTAAACGACCATTTTGACGCCATAAACATGTAGCATGTAAATGGCCATTGGAATACCGGTTCTTCTGAGGGTATTTCAGGTCGTGAATGGCTGTTTCCCGATGTTGTTTTCAATGGGCGAATGCCATAAAACAATCATGAACGTCTGGTTATTGGAACGCTTTGTAATTTCAAATTCACATGCTGGTTGAAAACTCCTCATAATGGCTATAAAATGATTATTACTCAGAATCTTATAGCATGCTACTACAAAAACCAATAAGGGTACTTCCTACGAATTAGGGTTGCAATGAAATTAAATCCCCGCCCATTCCCCCTCTAGCCATGGTCGGCAACCTCAGGGTCATGATCTACAGTAACTAGCCATGGTTGGCCAACTTAAATCAGGCAAGCAAAGTCCTCCTCATAGCCCGCGACTAGAATGCTAACGGCTCTGCTGCCCATCCTGAAAAACGCAGGTGGCTGCGGGTGATAAAGCGTTGGCTCAACAACCAGGCGCTCTCTGATCCACCCTATCACCAGCGTGACTTTGCGGGCAATCTCTCTCCTGTTGGAGGCATCATTGCCCTCCAATGCCGGAGTGGCCCGGCCATTGGCATTGGCCATGGGCCACTCAATCTGCCACAGTACAAAGTGATGGATCAGTTTACAAGGGTTAATATGTTGTTACAAATCAATATGATAGTTGAAATGAGGCTTACCACGTGAAGCAGTGTCGCCACATGAATAATCGTCGCCGTGAAGGTGCCGCAGCGTTTTCCTCCAAGCCCCTTGCACAATGCCTTCTCGAATGCCATATTTGCAAATGGACGATCTTGGTTATCGCAATGCCACTTGCTATCATAGATAGCTGAGCATGACCAACAATTAGAGGGGGGGGAGAGGGGTGGTGGTGGGAAAAGAGTAGGTGGGAGAAGAGGGGAGAAAAGAAAATGGGAGGAAGGGGGGAGAAGGAAGGGCAGAAGGAGGGAATGGAGGGGAAAATGTGTTCTTAATGGAACACAAAAATGGGCTGCATATAGGAGTTCGGAAAGGAGAGGGCTAGCGGAGGCAGGGGGGGGACAGGGGTGGAAGTGTGGGGCTGAAGGAGAGCGCTTCAGAGGGGTGGGGGGGTAGGAAACGGGGGTGGCAGGAAACAGGGGGACAAGAACGATGAGAGGGATGGGGGGCATGGGGGGGGGGGAGGGGGGGGGGGGGCTGGGGGTGGAAGTGAACGAGAAGGGAAAACAGGGGTGGAAGGGGAAAAGAGGGGAGGAAGGGGGGGGGCGAAACCTAGGGTGGAGAGAGTGAGAGCAACGGAAGCGATATGCAAGGGGAAAGCAAAAGGGGGGGAGAAGGGGAAATGAGTGATGAAGTGTGGTGGTGAAGAAGGGGGCCTCAGAAAAGGCGGGATAGGGGGAGATGGGGAGGAAAGCGAGATACATCAACTGCAGTGATCAAAATACATGCGTGCAATGCAAAACAGCGGTAAAAGAAATAGTGTATACGAACTTACCAAGGGCATACAAGCAAGCAATTAAAACGTCAAACGACTCACGGTGTCGGAAAAATGTCCACCATTCAAGTGCACTTCGGCGTTTCGTTGGCGCCATGTTCTCTGCTGCCAGCATCACGACTTTCGATTCGGCGATGTAACCGCCTGGCCCAAGACCCCACGGCTTCATCGCACACCAAATGTTGCTCCGACGTTCATACATCTTGTCCTTCAGGATTTTCTCCCGCTCAGGATGCTGGTTCATCACCACGTTGAAGACCTCATGAGAAATTCCATGCGACACGTAGCGGTCCTCCAGTTGCGCACGCATCATTTCCAGCTCAGGGAAAAAATTGATCTCACGTGGAGGCGCATCAGCAATATTAAAGGTAACCACCCAGTTGCAGTTTTTCTGCCAAGGGAATGGGAGTTGGACAAAAAATGTGCTTAGAGACATCATTGCTTCCTACTGCGAATGGATGGGTAAGGCAGACACAGATGTTCCAAGGGGAAAATATAGGATGCAAATAATTAGGACGAGCATAAACTCACCTTGAAAAAGCTCAGGTCGGAAATGCACTGAGGGGCAGCCACCAGACTAGTCACCAAGGGTTGGGGGAGAATGTCGGCCCAAGCCACAGGTGCGTGCTGTACAGCAGGCAGGGGTAGTGCACCACGAGGGGGCAGAGCTGGGGGCCGGACGGCCACAGGTGGCGCGGGGCGGGCGGGCAAAGGAGGAGCAGGGATGACAGCCACAGCCGGCGCTGGGCGGACGGCTGCAGCGCGGGCGGGCATAGGTGGCACAGGGTGGACGGGCACAGAACGGGCGGGCACAGGTGGCATAGGGCGGACGGGCATGGGTAGACCGCCATTGGCAGACTGAACGTGGTGGGGAAACGCCTCTGCCGGCTCGCTTTCGCCTGGTACAACAAGGCCGGCTTGACGGAGCGTTTCAACAATCCGTTCGCTAGCTTCCAGGTCGCGCCGCAAACGGTCAATGTTCTCCTGCTATATTGCAGCCGCGCGCTCGTGCTCACGACGTGCTGCCAGCTCAGCATCCTCTGGAACATGAACAGCTGGAAATCACCATTCATGAATACAAAAACATGAAAAAAAGTGGAAATAATTAAGTCAGAATTGTGAAGCAGGAAACGCATCGTCCATATGAAAATGTTGACAGCGTGATATCATAGCCGAACGACTTTGACAATCCACCAATCTTACTTGGTTGCGGTGCCTTCTTGGCCTTTTTCTGGCTAGAGCTTCCCCCTTCCGCGGCACCAAGCGCGGCGACATTAGCCACTGAGACTGTTCGGCGCTTTGATGTAGGGCGATCATCTTCGTCATCGTCTAAGTAGTTGTCGAAGGCACTAGTGCCTGCAGCTAGGTCGTTTACCGCGGCATCACCTTCAATCTGCGTATTGTCACTGTTATTGGCGTCTAGGTCATCAAAGTCTGCTGGCGGCGTGAGATTTTCGACTACGACGCACTGTTCGTTCGTCGCTCGAGTATCAGAAGCAGTGGAGTTGCTGCCAGCAGACCCGCTTTGCGAGTTACTGGAGCTGTGGCAAAGGAGTTGTGCGTTAGCCTGGGCAACCAGAGCATTCAGTTGCTCTGGTGAGAGAGAGCCTAGGTCTGGTGGTGGAATGTTTCCATCGTTGTTAGTGAGGAGAGTCTGAGTCTGACCCTCTGCAGCAGCAGCAGCAGCACCTCTCGATGGAAGACGAACACCTGTAGTATCACAACCAGCCAGCCTGCTGGACGGATGGGTCTGCCGTGTCAGCGATTCCCGCCCTCCTGAATGATTGGCCATGTTGCAGAGAGCTTTGAATGGGTGTGTTCTTTACGACTCTGCTAACACCCTTAAATGGTTTTGAACGGTCGCCAGCAGGCACTTGGAACAATTTTGATTGGTTGCGGCGTTTTTTTGGGCGCCACAATTTTCAGGTGGCGTCGTGCGAGTCGCAAATTTCACTGTGTGTGATCCCGCTAATTCGGTGACAGCATCTTGCGTGACGCACAAAAAAACGTGGCTGTACAGACGAACCGTCATGCCGAGCTGCCTGTTGCGTGGCCACGTCATATGTTGCTGCAATTCGTTTCGTTACAAAGAACTGTACAGTTCTAGGATCATTCTCTGTTGACCGCGCCTGACGAATCAGAGCCTGTTTCTGGGATGCCACCCATTCTCTTCTCGTCGCGCCACGCCGAGTTAACAGTAAACGTCCCGCTTAAGCCGTTCTGTACACAGAAACTACACCTCTTCGGAGTATTTTGTTTGCAATAGTAAACACATATTGTACAACAAAACTAGTATAACAATGAGGAGCACACCTTAACCATGAGGACGAGGCTCATACCTACTTGAGTAGGTACTGATTAAGTAACCATCTGTGTGTCGTCCCCTTTTGACGCACCAGATGCACAGCCCTAAGGATACTAACTGTCTCGACGACTCGATAGCGTTGCGAAACAATCGCCCATTTTAATTGGCGACTAAAAGTCCTGGTGTCTATCGCATCCTCTTCCTCGTAGTACTTTATAAATGCATATTCTTTCCTTCTTGAACCATGCCCGGTGTGAAAGAGTAGTAGGACCTTTGCATACCATTCTGACGAGGTGTCAGTTTGGATGGCGACATCAGAGAACCAAACCTTCTTGTGGAAGATAGGTACTGCTCTTATGCGATGTGGCAGATCAGAAAAAGGCTCGTCTGTGGCTGGTGGCATGGCCAGCTCTACATGTACCTGCGAGAGTGAGGGTATGAATCTTAGACACAAGAACTATTGGAAAAGAAGGAAATCAAGCTACATGCTTGGAGGATTCTTACATAAATGACAAATATATCTTTGCCAGCTGGTTCCAAGCGGTCTAACGCTTGCCTTAAAAAAGGCAGGTCGTCATGTAATGCTTCCAAGTATGTTGAATCCCGTGCGTCACTTGGAGCTGTAAATTGAACATATGGCACTCCTCTTTGTTCCCGAAGTGCAATCATGCCCCAGGACCTTCGCGAGAAGGTCCTCTGCCCAGTTGCGAGTGCCGGTGAAGTGTTGTAATAACATTACATCAATCAAGCATGCATTGAAATATGTAGCACTTTGCAGGAAACAAAGCATACCTCTTTCATGGCAGTGTTGTATTCCGTTGTCTTCACCTCGCTCTCTGGCAGAGCATCGAGCTGAAGACGCTGCTCCTCTGAATGTATAATCTGGTCGGTGGCATTACGCTTATTGGATGCCCGATATGGGCGCTTTACATACTCCTTGTGGAAGTGTTCGAAGATGTTGGCATCGTAGTGAATTGGTGGCCCCCCCCTTCGTATTGCGTCAACATAATGACTCATCAAATGCGTTTTGATGAAGCCCCACTTGTAGTCCTTGAAAGCCGTTACGAGTAAGTTGACCAACCTGAAGAAAAGAGACAACGTCTTTAGTTAAAAATGGGGAGACAATGCTGTGAGCAAACTGCACAGCTCAAGGTCGTACGTACTGTGCAGCTTGCGTCTCCAAACGGCTCAACATGGCCTCGTCGTACACCTTCGCTTTAGCACATGTGCTGTACCATGCAAGGTATGCAAGCACCGCATTCATCTGCTCCTGAGAGACGTCTTCGTCCATGATTAGGAATGGCAGGATTTGCATTACCGATCGATGCTCATACGCTTGATAGTTAGCCCCCAATCGGAAGTAGTCGCCCGATGGAAGGCGCATGCCATCGCAGCGGCATTTTCTCTTCAAGTCTTGCAAGCGGCTGAATAGTAGAGGAGAGGAGAGGCAACCGGGGCAGAGAGGCAACCAGGGCTGAGAAGAGTCAACCAGGGCAGAGGAGAGGCAACCAGGGCAGAGGAGAGGAAACCAGGGCAGAGAGGCAACCAAGGCAGAGAGACAACCAGGACAGAGGAGAGGCAACCAGGGCAAAGAAGAGGCAACCAGGGCAGAGGAGAGGCAACCAGGGCAGAGGAGAGGAAACCAGGGCAGAGGAGAGGCAACCAGGGCAGAGGAGAGGCACCACCCTTCAACTCACACCCATAGCTCTGATCTTGCCCCATCCCACCCTCTCCTCCCTCTCCAACCAGAACAGCCCCCCTCCAACCGCCCCGTCATACCTATCAATGCCTGCATGCTTGTCCTTATGAATCACTGCACGGAGGGCTTCAAGGATGTGCTCCAACATTCCCAAATCCGCTTGGTGCATAAGATCCGGCATGACTGCGAGGTATGGGTTCCCCCACACCTCGGACTCGAACCGCCATCCCCACAATAAACACTGTGAGGGTCAGCAAGTTGGGAAAGGTAAAATACACAACCATTGCAGGGGCATAAGTGGAAGAGGAAACCAAGGAAACCTCCACCCAGTGAGCATGGATTACAACGTACCTTGAAAGGGTGGGTTGAGTAGGTTTGTGGGTGAGCTTGACCACGCCGGCGGGTTTTCATTTTAGTCACAATGTCGGCTTGTTGCTGTGGTGTGCGGTACTGTAGGTCTGTCTGGTATGTTGCTAGTGCACTTTTGTGCACCTTGCACAGTGAGCAAGGGTAATCAGTCCCTAGGGACTTGGTGCAGGTGATTTTGCAGGTCTCTGGGTAATCAGCTACGTAGGCATACAAAGCCGGATACGCCGTGAAGACATGACCAGCCGCATCTTCGACGCGGGTACCCCTGTGGTGAAGCAAACAGATTTCAGTTTGGGAAGGGGATGTTGGACTCACGTAAAAATGACAATGCGAAACCATAGGGTAGCGCACTTACACAAAACTGGCTTCCTTGAGAGGTTCAAGAACCTTACACAAGACATGTTGGAATGCTTGTTGGCGGTCCTGTGCGTTGTACTCAGATGGAAATTCAGGCAGCATTGCAATCATTGCATGCCCAAAGGGCTTCCAGCGATCCTCCCGATGGATGTTTCCAAGGGATAAATACACTGGATGTCCTTTGGCTTTTCCTCTGCTGTCCATGAGTGTTTCATCAGAGGCGATGATGAGTGTGGCAACCACATCATCAGGCCCCAACTTGTCCTGTAAGCGGACAGATTGCACACGAGAATTAATTGTTGCCACATGACTCCACGTGGCCAGCATAAGAAAGAGAGTCCTCTTACCTGAACATTGTTCCAGAAATCGGCGGACTCTGGAGCATCGTATACTCTCACTCCGTTGATGATTTTTCTGGATGCTCGGGTAATGAGGCGGTGTGCAAGGCGAGGTTCACTCATGAGGTCTCTTAATGCCTACAAACAACAGTGGGCCGACCAACAGGGGGGAAGGCGGGGAATGAGGGCATGGATGTGGGAGGGGAGAGGTGCATGTCGCTTGCTGGCGCATGGCTGGGCACAGCAGCGTGGATTCAAGGGTGTGAGGATGGGGGAAAGAGAGGGGAAAGGTGGGGAATGAGGGCATGTATGTGGGAGAGGAGAGGTGCATGTCGCCTGCTGGCGCATGGCTAGGCACAGCAGCGTGGATTCAAGGGTGTGAGGATGGGGGAAAGAGAGGGGGAAGGCGGGGAATGAGGGCATGGATGTGGGAGGGGAGAGGTGCATGCCGCCTGGTGGCGCATGGTTGGGTGCAGCAGCGTGGATTCAAGGGTGTGAGGATGGGGGAAAGAGAGGGGAAAGGTGGGGAATGAAGGCATGGATGTGGGAGGGGAGAGATGCATGTCGCTTGCTGGCGCATGGCTGGGCACAGCAGCGAGGATTCAAGGGTGTGAGGATGGGGGAAAGAGAGGGGAAAGGTGGGGAATGAAGGCATGGATGTGGGAGGGGAGAGATGCATGTCGCTTGCTGGCGCATGGCTGGGCACAGCAGCGAGGATTCAAGGGTGTGAGGATGGGGGAAAGAGAGGGGAAAGGTGGGGAATGAGGGCATGGATGTGGGAGGGGAGAGATGCATGTCGCTTGCTGGCGCATGGCTGGGCACAGCAGCGAGGATTCAAGGGTGTGAGGATGGGGGAAAGAGAGGGGAAAGGTGGGGAATGAGGGCATGTATGTGGGAGGGGAGAGGTGCATGTCGCTTGCTGGCGCATGGCTGGGCACAGCAGCGTGGATTCAAGGGTGTGAGGATGGGGGAAAGAGAGGGGGAAGGCGGGGAATGAGGGCATGGATGTGGGAGGGGAGAGGTGCATGCCGCCTGGTGGCGTATGGTTGGGTGCAGCAGCGTGGATTCAAGGGTGTGAGGATGGGGGAAAGAGAGGGGAAAGGTGGGGAATGAGGGCATGTATGTGGGAGAGGAGAGGTGCATGTCGCCTGCTGGCGCATGGCTAGGCACAGCAGCGTGGATTCAAGGGTGTGAGGATGGGGGAAAGAGAGGGGGAAGGCGGGGAATAAGGGCATGGATGAGGGAGGGGAGAGATGCATGCCGCCTGGTGGCGCATGGCTGGGCGCAGCAGCGCGGATTCAACGGTGTGAGGATGGGGGACAGAGAGGGGGAAGGCGGGGAATGAGGGCATGTATGTGGGAGGGGAGAGGTGCATGTCGCCTGCTGGCGCATGGCTGGGCACAGCAGCGTGGATTCAAGGGTGTGACATAGTTTCCTTTCCTTCTGGCGAATCGAAGCTGACAAGGGTATGGCACTTTTCCGGCTGTGTGTTTCGTTACACACCTTTATGCAATCGCAGAAGTGGTACTCCAAGACGGCTTTCTCCCCAACACGCGTGTAGGCCTTTTGCCATGATCTGTCGCTGGCTGTCACACGTGACGCGACGTATCTGTTTACATCGCGCGTGCTCTTCCATTCTGCAACATCTGCCCATGATGCATCAGGGTGGTTTAAAATGGAGAACAGCTTGGACACGGCTCGCTGCGACAAACTTTCCTGAAGAATCCATCAAGAAATCTCATCTCTAAACGAGAAAGGTGCTGCCGGGCGGGGCTGAGGACCATCAGCCGCACTTCTGAACTCGTTCTGTGACTCGAAATCACTAACTCGCGAAATGGGGGCCTCGGCGAGACAGACGTCTATATAATCCGTGTCTGGTACGTCAGCATCGTCGTCGACGAGTGGTTCGGCAACGATGGGGGCGTCATAGGTAGGAGGGGCGCATACGTTAGCCGTACAAGTCGGCCTCCACGTACTACTTCCAGGCCTATGCGCAGCTTCGCCCCCAGTGGAGACAGGCCTTTCAGCAACCCCTGCGCGAGCCCTCTTGCTAGCAGCGGCCAGCCTACAATTGATGCTACCGATGTGAGACTGTAGGGCTGCCCACCTCTGAAAGGGGCCTGAGTCACATTCTTTGCATAACATGGTGAGATCTGGAGGCTTGGAATGAGTGAGGAAACACAATGTAAGTACTCTCTGCTAGTCTAGGGGATTGCTGAAATGTGACCTCGCAAGCAGTGCAATGTTGGGACGGTCCACACCTCGCGTCGCGAATGTGCCCATTTTGTGTGTTGGCGCTCTGCTATTTGTCAATCTCTGCGAGGAACGTTCCACCGTTAGATTAGAATCTACGATACAAATCGCATGTGAAACCTTCGCGCTCTAACTGTGGTAGCATTCGCACAAGAGCGACGCTTCTTCGCGGAATCTCCAGGGCAAACAAAAATTGAACCAATCAGAATGTCGAGTTTCATGCGAGGTGGGAGAAGCGTAACGGTTTGACATTGCCGTTCAACCCAGTCAAGGATCCACGAAAGCTAGTCGTTCAACGAACCACCGTTTGGGGGCCGATTGTGCAGCTCGAACATGTGTACAGGCATGTGAATTTGCCAGGTTGGCGGGATACCACGCCTCGCGTGGGCCAGACGAATGTGTGAAACATCACTGTATACAAATTGAGCTCGCATGAAACAAACTGAGAAATAGATCGTAACCGTTGATAAAAAATGTTGTGCTGACAACCGTAGATGATAAAGTTTGGCGCCGCGGAATAACATCTCGAACCGCGATTGGGCGTTTCTGCAGCAAATCTGCCACATTTACAGTTGAGATACTCTCGTACACGGCCACCTTGCACCAAATGGGCGTGTACGGGAACAAACCACAACCAGCCCCGAGCCCTCCGAGACTCCTTCAGCTCACCCCTCGTAAACAAGGGGCCCCCCATTTTTGAGATGTTGAACCGGTTCCCACCCGCCGGAACGCACACGCCGTGTCCCGAGCACGGGCCGTTTGTTCTACTCGTCCCACAAAATCTTCTACATGCTGCTCCACTCCGTTGCTGTTTCATGTTACAGGTGCTGCTCTTACCGAGGCAGTTCAGCGCAGCAAAATACTCGTCGTCCGAGTCGGGGTACTTCTGCCCCTCCTGAGGACACACTTTTCGATTGTCCATGACGAACTCTGGGCTGCCCCAGAAATAATTTCCGCGGACGTCTACTCGCGGCTCCTCCTCTCCTCCCATGAACCCTAGATTCGGCATGGGCCCGAAGAAGAGATTGAAGGAAATGTTGAAATTTGCCACGCCGCTCTTTCGAAACGCATCTGCAGGAATCTCTCCGACGAACGCGTTGCGCTGGAGACTCAGGTGCTCGATTGCCTGGGCGGTTTTCATATACGCCTAGGGAAACTCGCCTCTTAGCCTGTTGAACGAAAGGTCTAAGTAATGGAGATTCGGCATGTTTCGCAGTAGAGCCACTGGGACTTTTCCGCTCAGCCTGTTTCCAGCCAATTTCAAACCCGCTAGCTTCTTCATCTGCCCGAACTGCTCAGGAACACTGCCCGAAATAATATTCCAACTAAGGTCGATGTCTGTCAGAGACGGATGGGTCGCAAGGGCGGCGATAGACGAAGCAGTGAACCGATTATTACGCAGATCCAGGTCCTCCGAGGCTCTTTATATCGAGTATTTCTTTTGTAGGGAGCGCACCCGAAAGCCTATTATTCCCAAGATTCAGTGTCGTGAGGCGCTTTATTTCCGCGAGGGTCGGTGGAATCGATCCCGTTAATCTATTCCCGCCCATCTCGAGCGAGACGAGATTCCTCAAGCCGGACAATTCCCGAGGGATTTCTCCCGTGAGACGGTTTCCGTCTAGGTTTAAGTACACGAGGCGACTCAGCCGCGAAAGCCCACGCGGAATGCTCCCCGTGAGCCGCGTTCCGAGGAGCATAAGGCTCGTCAGGCTGCGGGCGAAATTCCCGATGGAATTTGGCAGGGCCCCGGAAAGGCCGCTATTTCGGCCTCCATTGAAATCCGTGCGGATCTCTAGAGATTCGAGCTTCTGCAGATTCGAGAGGCTCTTGGGCAAGCTGCCGTAGATGCGCCAGTTGTCGGATATAGTAATCGACGTCAGCTCCGTCAGGTTCCCGACGGATTCCGTCAACGCGCCGGTGCAGGAGTTCTCGCCGTAGATGTACAGCTGGAAAACCGCACCGCGATCGTCGCAACTGATGCCGGACCATTTTGAGCAGTCGGCGCCCGCCACCCATGTCTTGGTCACCGGACAGCTGCGCCACGCGGTTTTCAGGGAAATTAGTGCACTTTCTTGCGA
The DNA here is from genome assembly GCA_027943415.1 of Closterium sp. NIES-67. NCBI lineage: Eukaryota > Viridiplantae > Streptophyta > Zygnematophyceae > Desmidiales > Closteriaceae > Closterium > Closterium sp. NIES-67. The sequence continues at coordinate 23,753 of BQMB01002295.1, read as the reverse complement.
GGGGAGGAGGGGAACGGCGTTGGAGGGGAGAATAGCGGAGGCGAGGAGTGGGACGAGGCTGAAGAGCGCGAGAAAGGAAGATTTCATTCTCGGTGGCTGGTTTTAAAGACGTTATGATGATGATGCTGCTGAAAAAATAAACCCAATTCAAGAATCGAGGGCTTGATACTACTTCCAGGTATTGCAGTGAGGCCAAGAGAAGCTGTGTGAAGAGGACAACTTCGCGCTGCTGGGAAACGAGCGAGCTATGGTGCTTTATACCTGCCTTTCACGTCTGTGGAGTAGGCAATTCTGACCTTCGACTACGTTGAAACCCGCTGGCTGGAAGCGAAGTGCCCCCGAGGGGATTGAAACGGGTCTTCATCCGATGGAAGGGCGCACTCATTAATTGACAGCGCGTCCAGCCAAGACCTTCATTTCGCTCCGCGGGACAGCAGAAGAACCCCTCTCGGCTAGTCTTGAACATGGTACACTCTGGAAGAACGTTCATTTCTCCAAGTGTACGAGGTCTCGAACACGGCAGCCCACCAACGAAGCAAAATGTCACGGCACGTCGAGGTTGCTTGCAACTTCGTGAAGGCAGTCGTCAATCGCGAAATTGCGGTTCGCGAATGTTACATGTAGTGCTGCGACGTGGGTACACTTGGGGAGCGGAAATCGTCGCCAGCACATCCACCCTCCCCTTCCCGGCTTCAACGCGCAGACACCAGCGACGGCGCAGCTGACGCGCGGAACCACCAGGGCGTGGCACATTAGCGAACCGCGTCAAAAAACCGAGTTTGGGGACCGAGCACAGCCTGTCCAGTGGTCCATCACACAGGTGAAATGTTATGATTTAGAACATGTCAATGAAGGGAAAGTACATCGGCGCTCTGTATTAGGGGCCTCGATAATATGTACGGTCAGTGACGCAATATATACAATCAGAATTAGCGAGTTCGCAACATGTTTCATCAGTCGGGTTCCACGGTTAGTCAGAAACTGTAGGAAAAAAGTTCCACGAATGGTCAGTAGAAGTAACCCCCGCCCGTGTAGGAACGTTTTCCCGCTCGCGCCAGCCCAATTTCGTCATCATTGTGGCAGGCACGAAATTTCGTCCCTAGCCGGCCCTCTGGCCGTCGCGCCCGTCCCTAGCCGGCCCCCTGGCCGTCGCGCCCGTCCCTAGCTGGCCCCCTGGCCGTTCGCGCCCATCCCTAGCCAGCACCCTGGCCGTCGCGCCCGACCCTAGCCGCCCCCCTGGCCGTCGCGCCCGTCCCTAGCCGGCCCCCTGGCCGTCGCGCCCGTCCCTAGCCGGCCCCTGGCCGTCGCGCCCGTCCTTAGCCGGCCCCCTGGCCGTTCGCGCCCATCCCTAGCCGGCCCCCTGGCCGTCGCGCCCGCCCCTAGCTGGCCCCCTGGCCGTCGCGCCCGCTTCTAGCCGGCCCCCTGGCCGTCGAGCCTCTCCTAGCCGGCGCCCTGGCCATTTCGCGCCCACTCCTAGCCGGCCCCCTGGCCGTTCGTGCCCGCCTCTAGCCGGCCCCCTGGCCGTTCGCGCCCCCCCCTAGCTGGCCACCTGGCCGTTTGCGCCCGCCCCTAGCCGACTCACTCGCCGTCGCGGCCGCCCCTAGCTGTCGTCGCGGCCGCCCCTAGCCGTCGCGGCTGCCTCTAGCCGCCGCCGCAGCTGTTTCCCGCTGTCCCACGGCCACCCCTAGCCGACGCGCCCGCCCCTAGCCGCCTCCGCGACTATTCCTAGCCGCCGTCGCGCCTGCTCCTAGCCGTTGCGGCCGCCCCTAGCTGCCGTCGCGGCCGTTTCCAGCCGGCTCACGGCCTCCCCTCGCCGTCGCAGCCGCCCCTAACCGCCCACGTTGCCGTCTCCAGCCGCCCCACGGTCGCTCCTGCCGTCGCGGCCGCCCCTAGCCGCCGTCGCGGCTATCTCTGGCCGCTTTCGCGGCCGGCTCTACTCGCCATCGCGCCAGCTCCTAGCCGGCCCCCGTTGCCGCTGTTTGCTGGCCCCTCGCGCCCGTCGCCCGCCGGCCCGCCCCTGCATTCGCGTCGTCGGCAGCCCGCCGCCGCCTCGGGTTCGGCCCGCTCTTCCCGATCAGCACCGCCCTGCGAACCCTCCGGTACCGTACTGCACAGATTTGTACCACACTGCACCGCTTTGCACCGCACTGCATCACTTTGCACAGCACTGAACCGCTTTGCATCGCATTGCACCAGACAATACCGCACTGCACCGCACTGTACCGCAATGCACCGTCCTGCACCGCTCTACACTGCCCTCTATTGTCACTGATGTCGGAGGTGCTTCGCTTTGATGCTAAGGGCCAGCCGATTAAGTTTGATGTGTGGCTTGCTGACCTCCGTCGCCACCTCACGGGTCAGCGGCAGGATGGCCACTCGCTGTCTGTCCATCTTGACGGTACCCTCCCCTGCCCTGACCCCCCCGCTGCACTATCTACTGACCCCTCGTCCCCTGAGCGTGAGTCAGCTGCGGCCGCTGCCCTTGCTCGCTCTGTCTGGCTGTCCCGTGACGATGTCGCACAGCTTGCCATTAGCAATGCCCTCCCCCTGTCCGAGCGACCTCGCTTCAGGTCTATCACCACTGCCCAGGCTTTCCTAGATGCTTTTGTCCAGCGCTATTCCACCCCGCATGCTACCTCGGTAGGTCGTCTGATCCTCCCCATGCTCTCCCTTGACCTTGCGTCGTTCCCCACTGTCGCTGACCTTGCCGCTCACCGGCGCACTATAGATGAGACCTGGCGTGCTACCTGCACTGCCACACAGCTTCTAGCCCACTAGCCGCCCCTCACCTCTACTCTCTACCTGCTAGCCACCCGCCTCCCTAACCGTCTTGCCATTGCCCCTGACCACCCTTCCTTAATGTCCACCCTGCAGGCCTTACCCTCACAGACTTTGTTGACACCCTGTCCGCTATAGAGGCCCGCCACCGCTCTATCGCTCAGACTAGCGGTACTGTGTCGGTCCCTATCTTTCAGGGTTGCGCCCCCGCTCAGTGAACCTTCTCCGACGGTTCTGCTGCTGTGGCTGAGACTGCCGCTGCAGCACAGGTCCGTCTGGGGAAGGGTCGCTGCCCCAAGGCTGGGCGTGGCGGCGGGGGTGGGGGTGCAGGTGTAGGTGGTGCTGGAGCTGGGTCTCCTGGTGGTGGTGCGGACGAGGGGACCCTGACAGGTGCAGCCGAGCAGCCGTCTCAGTAGCCGCCGGTGTTGCGGCCGGACTCGCGTCAGCAGCAGCAGCCGCAGCAGTCGCAGCAGCAGCAGAGACGGGCGAGTGGTCTCCCGGACTGGCACAGCTTGCTTCGTCGTAGGGTTCAGATTTTTTATCTGGATATGGATGAGATCGTTACTGCTCTGCATGGGATGTATGCTGATGACTCTAGTGTGCTTCCGTCTTATTATCCCTTGTTGCCTACTGTAGGTGTGCCTTGCTTAGACTCCCCTGCTGCGTCAGGCGTAGGATCCTCTGCTTTGTTTAGCCTTGGTGCTTTCGTCGCTGCTTCGCCTCCGGCCGCCACTGCCGCGCTCTCCTTCACCCTCGACTCTGGCGCTTCTCGGTGCTTCTTCCGCGACTCCACCACGTTGACACCGCTTCCTGTCCCTGCCGCAATCTCTCTTGCTGACCCCTCCTCCGGCCCTATAGTCGCCCGCAGTTCCACCACCCTCCCCTGCCCGGCAGTTCCTTTGGGCTCGCTCACAGGACTGCATATTCCCTCGTTCTCCAGGAACCTAGTTGGTGTCGGCTACCTTCAAGACCTTGGCGTCACCACTACGTTCCTTGGACACGAGCGGTACACTGTCTGTACCGAGGCCGCCACTGGTGCCCCCCTGTCCACGTTCCCCCCGGACCCGGTGTCCAGTCTTTTCACACTGGACACGGTGACCCCCCCGGCTCGGACCCCCTCTTAGGTGGCTGCGTCTCCCCCGGTTGCTGCTGTCCGCTCCTGTCGATCTCCTACCCACCCGACTCTTCTCTGGCACCACCGCCTAGGTCACCATGCACTCCCGCGTCTGCGCCACATGTCACCGTACGGTCTCGTCCTAGGCCTCCCCGGGTCGTTCCCCGAGTTTCCCTCCTCCCCAGCCCCACCTTGTACGCCCTCTGTTGAGGGCCGGCTCCGCCGTGCCCCTCACTCCTCCTCGTTTCCCCCTACCGCAGAACTGCTACAGACTCTGCACATGGACGTTTGGGGCCCCGCTCTCGTCCATGGGCCACGTCGAGAGCGCTACTTCCTAGTGCTTGTCGACAACTACACGCGCTACACCACGGTCTTTCCCCTGGAGCGGAAGGCCGACGTGCCCAACGTTCTAATCCCCTGACTTGTCTCTACGCGTGTCCACCGTGGTCTCCCTGTCTTGCGTCTCCACTCCGACCATGGTGGCGAGTTTGCCTCTAGTATCCTTGGTCATTTTTGTCCTACGGAGGGCATCACCCAGACGTTCACCTTGCCAGACTCCCCGCAGCCGAATGGGGTCGCTGAGTGACGCATCAGTTTGGTCATGGAGGTGGTTCGCGCCTCCATGATCCATGCCGGTGCACCCTATTTTCTGTGGCCGTTCGCCGTTTGCTACGCCGCTCACCAGCTTAACCTGTGGCCGCACCCCCAGCAGCCTCAAGTTTCACCGACCCTTCTTTGGTCTGGGTCACCTGGTGACGCGTCTGTGTTTCACGTCTGGGGCTGCCTTGCTCACGTTCGTGCCTCTGGCACGGACAAGCTCACTGCCCGCACCCTCTCCTGTGTCTTCCTCTGCTTCCCCCTTGACGCGTCTGACTGGCACTTCTACCACCCGCCGTCTCACCGGTTCTTTCACTCCCACGACATCACCTTTGACGAGTCCGTCTCCTTCTTCCGCCGCTTCCCCCACCGAGGTCCCCCGGTTACCCCCCCCCTGTTCCTGGTCACCCCTTCCTCGGTCGTCGCCGCCCCTCCTCCTCCCCCTCCCCGTCCTGCCCCCTCTGGTGTGTCCCACGTCACCCCACTTCCGTCGGTTGTCCCAGTTGAGGAGTCTGCTGACTCTGGTGGTCCTGCGGCGCAGTCCTCGCCGCGTGCCCCTTCTCAGGTGTCTCATCCTTCGCCACCTCTGCAGCCGCCGTCGCCACCACTGTCACAGCCATCGCCACCGCCGCCGCCGCCGCAGCCGTCGCCGCAGCAGTTCGTTGCCTCTGGGGGTGCTGGAGTTGGGGTGGGTACTAGTCCTGGGACTCCTGTCGTGGCTTGTCCCGCTGGGCCTGGGGGTGGTACCGGTGCTCGAGGGGTTCTGAGCTCTGGGGGTGTTTCCTTTGGGGGTGCTGGCGTGGAGTGTTCTGGAGGTAGCCGCCAAGCAGCTTGCGGTCCTAGTGTCGGTGTCACACCGCCGCCGCAGCAGTCCCCGCCAGCGTCCGCTCTTCACCCGCTCGGCCTTACATCCCCTGACCCCGTGCCTGTGTCTCCTCCTCCTCCTGTCTACGGCCCTGTGTTCCCTCCTCCGGACTCGTCTCCGGCCCGTTTCCCCCCTCGTTCCCCTCTTGTGTCCCCTCCTCTGTCTCCTGGCCCGACTCCTCCATCTCACGTCTGGTCTTGCCGTCCCTCCCGTGCTAGACCTGTCTCCCCTGTCTCGCGCTCTCACCCTATGTTGCTTCGTTCCCACGCGTCTCGTCCTCCCCTTCTCCTGTCGCCCCCTCCGTCCTCCCTTGTCGTTGCTCCCCCCCCTCTATCTGACTACCTGCGTGCCGCTCGTCCTCTTGTTCCTCGGGTCCTTGCCTCTCTCGTTACCGACCCGTTTGTTCCGGTTTCGAGTCTTGACGCCCTTGTCGCTGCTGTCGGTGACTTCGCCTCTAACTTCCGTCTTGACTACGCCACCGCTCTGGTCTCTGACCATGCCTGTCCTCCGTCTGTCGAGGGTGCTCCTGCCATCGGCAGTGACGTCATGGAGGACCGCCAGTACGAGCTTGCTTTCCTGTTCGAGGCTGCTCCCCATCTCTGCTCTATGCTTCTAGTCCCTGAGGGTGACCCCGACGCTTTCGACATCCCGACCCCTCGCACTTACGCTGAGGCGGTCTCGGGACCCCGGGCCTCTCAGTGGATAGCTGCTATGGAGCAGGAGATGGCATCTTGGAGATCCACCAGCACCTGCGTCGACGCAGTTCCCCCACCTGGGGTGAACGTAGTCGATGGCCGCTGGCTCTTCAAGGTGAAGCGCCCTCCTGGAGAGCCGCCTGTGTTCAAGGCGCGCTACGTGGCTAGAGGTTTCAGTCAGCGTGAGGGGGTGGACTTTTTCCAGACCTTCGCTCCGACCCTGAAGATGACTACTCTTCGGGTGCTACTACACGTAGCAGCTCAGCGTGACTACGAGCTTCACTCCCTCGACTTCTCCACTGCCTTTCTTCAGGGCAGTCTACACGAGTAGGTCTACCTGCGCCGCCCTCAGGGTTTCACCGGTACCTTCCCTCCTGGGACCCAGTGGCTCCTGCGGCGCCCCGTCTACGGCCTTCGGCAGGCTCCCCATGATGGCACGGCACGCTGCATGCTATGCGTGCTGACCTGCAGTTCTTTCCGTTCTCTGCAGACCCCTCGCTCTTCGTTCGTGCTGGCCAGACCCCGTTCTACATCCTTGTTTACGTAGACGACCTGGTCTTCGCCATGGCAGACAGGGACGCACTGGCCTCCGTGAAGGCAGAGCTGCTGAAGAGACCCAACTGCACTGACCTTGGAGAACTGCGCCACTACCTTGGCTTGCAGATCTTCAGGGACAGAGCAGCGTGCACCATCACTTTGACTCTGTCACACTTGGTGCGCCAGGTCCTTTAGAAGTTCTTCAGTTCTCCTCCGCACAGCCCACTCCTCTGCCTCTAGACCACAGGCTCTCCGCTCCAGTTCTTGAGGAGTCGGCAGAGCCCAGTGGTCCTTACGCAAAGCTGGTGGGTTGCCTCATGTACCTGATGATTTGCACTCGCCCAGATCTCGCATACCCTCTCAGCATCCTGGCTCGCTTTGTGGCTACATGCAGACACCGACCTCAGCACTGGTCTGTCGCTAAGAGGGTTTTGCGTTATCTTGCAAGTACATCGGGCATGGGGTTAGTGCTAGGAGGACACAGGCCAATGGTCCTTACTGGACACACAGACGCTTCTTGGGCAGACGACGCCGAGACTCTCAGGTCCTCACAGGGCTACTGCTTCAGCCTTGGTTCAGGTGCCGTCTCGTGGAGAGCTACCCGCTCCTCGTCTGTTGCCTAGTCCAACTGTGAGGCCGAGATCTATGCCGGTGCCATGGCGGCACATGAGCTCCGCTGGCTGACCTTCTTGCTCACTGACTTAGGTGAGCGGCCTAGCTCTGCCCCGGTCCATTACGCTGACAACAGGGCCATGATCCTCCCGTGTCAGGAGCCTCGACTCGAGGGCAGAGCGAAGCACATCCAGCTGTGGTACTTCCTCCTGCGTGAGCTCCTGCAGCGTCGCCAGGCGCGCGTAGTACACTTCGCCTCCGGTGCCAACATAGCTGATATATTTACGACTTGTGCCTAAAGATCATCAGCGGCACTGTGTACAGCTAGGTCTCGTTCCTGTAGCCTCTCACTTGCTAGGCCTTGACTTTGTACTGTCCTTTATATATATAGTGGCGGAAAGTATTGTCCACAAGTTTGTGACTTAGAGGAATTTTGCCATTTTAGGGGGTCATGAACATTAAGCCTTAATCTTTTGGTGTGCCTAGTGTATGTAGGTTGGGGTAAGTCTCTACGCCAAAGCCTTACATCTCACAAAGATATTGATGTTTACAACAAATAACAGAAATCAACAATCATGGTACATGTGGACAATATTTGCCAGGCGCAAGCAGCAAGTTACATCAACCCCAAACTAGTACCTAGTCCACCGCCCTTTCGCCTTAATCACCGCCCTCACCCTCCTGGGCATGCTTTCCACCAGGTGGGTGCACACATCCGCCGGGATCTTCTCCCATTCCTCCTGCACCCGCTCACAAAGGCCCAGCATACCAGTGGGAGGCTTCTCGTGCTTGGCCAGCTGCCTCTTGAGATGAGCCCATAAATGCTCCATTGGGTTGAGGTCGGGTGAGGAAGACGGCCACTCTAGCACCCCAAACTCTTGCTCTCTAAGCCACTCCTGCACGATACGCGACTTGTGCTTTGGTTCGTTGTCGTACTACAAGATAGTTTCCGAGGGTGTAAGCTGGTAAAACTCAATCGTACTATTGAGTTCGTCCTGCACTATACTCAGAGAGAGCAGTCCGCCCATCCTACCATATGTTTTGCTCATGAAACCCGCTACCTTATACGACATGCAGTCGCAAATCATCAAGCAACCGCCCCCGTGTTTGACGGTCTGCTTGATTTGGTGTCTTTGGAGGGCAGTCCCGTCGTGAACGCAGGCGTATGAGAGTCCGTCGGATGCAAGACGACCGATCTTGGTCTCATCCGAACAGATCACTCGCTTCTAGTCGTCAACCGTCCAGTCTGCGTGGGCACGCGCCCATTCCAGCCTATCGCGTATGTTTTTCCGAGAGTGTCGCGGCTTCTTGGGATGCTTGATTGCGACAAGTCCGCTCCCATTCAAAGCGTTACACAATGTCTTAGGATGCAACGTGATGCCGTGCTGCTTCTCGACGATCTTCGCCACGTGAGCGGAGATTTTTGCCTCCTCGCTGGTAATCGACCGAACTATGTCGGGCCAGACTCTCTCTGTCACTAAGCGAGGGCGACCGGCTGAGGGCATCGTAGGACGCACGTCATCGCGGCTAGACTCTGCAATCACCTTGATCGACCAAACTCTTCCCTATGCCTAGCTGTTTAGCGATTCGACGATTGCTATACCCCCTCCGCAACAAGGGAATGATCTATGCGTAGAGCGCCCATCTAACGGTTTCATGACGGCCTAATCGTCGCAGCGGTCCTAGCCTATCTCCTGACTACTTGAAAGTCGCGAGGGCAAGTAAGTAGAAAAAGCGAGGTTAGGAAATAGATCTAGTACGCTGCTTGGCATGAACTGTCCGGATGCACCCACGCGAACCAAATCTCGTCCACTGTAAAAAAACGACCCCTATAAAACAGAAACCCATACCCGTTACACACAATACAGAACTACTTTACAACCGAGGCCAAAATATGAATCGTAACTATACAGAAATTACACCAAAAAGGTACGTAAACATTTTTCAGGCAATTATCCGAGCAATACTTTCCGCCAGTGTATATTTTACCCTGACTGGCCTTGTGGCCTCTCCCAGTGGCTGGACTAGTAGTGCCGCCCTGGTCTTGCTCTTGCCTTGTCTGTACTCCTTGTGACTGGTCTTTAGACCCTTGTCTCAGAGGCTGGACTAGTAGTGCCACCTTGAAATGCTTCTTCCCTTGCTAGGCACTGCCCCTATATAGTCTAGGGGGTGTGTCAAACATAACTTATGCAATTACTGTAGACTATATATGCTTGTGCCTTAGAGGGTATAGCTCTCTAGTCTATATTGCCTTGTATCTCCCCATTCTATTCATTATTCATTCGGTTAGTGTCACCATATTTATCACTTGAAAAGGTCCGCAGAATCTGGGTCGGAGCTTGCTCGGGATCGGCAGCCGCAAATTGCGAGTGTCGAGTAGGACGAGATCTCCCACTTTGTAAGTGACGTCACGTCGATGGCGATCGGCTTATCGGCTTGCGACCAGGTTGGCTTTCTTGATGGCCTCAGCTGCTTTTTCTCGAGCAGCAAGAATGTCTTCAGCAAATTCTTGGGAGGGCACGGATGTCTCGATGTTCGGGGTAGAGGGTACCACTGGGTCCTTTCCGTAGTTGACGAAAAATGGGGACTGATGGGTTGTGGCGGAGGGCGCGTTATTGTACGCGAATTCCAGCAGCGGAAGGGATTTCTCCCATGTCTGTGGGTCAGTACAAGTAGTTCGAATGAGTTGCTCCATAGTTTGGTTGACTCGTTCGGTCTGCCCGTCGGTCTGTGGGTGGTAGGCGGAGGAAAACTGTAGTTTGGTGCCGAATTGGTCTAACAGGTGTCGCCATAAATTCGATGTGAATTTCGGGTCTTTTTCTGAAATGATGGCAGAGGGCAGTCCATGCAGTCGGATGACGTTCGCGATGAACAGCTGCGCAGTTTGTTCAGCTGTGATTGTTTGTTGGCAGGCAATGAAGTGCGCCATTTTCGTGAGTCGGTCAACGACCACGAGGATGGCGTCGTTTCCGCTGTGACCGTCCGGCAGACCTGTCACGTAGTCCATCGTGACGTGTTGCCAGGGTCGCTCAGACGGATCCAACGGCTGTAACAGTCCGGCAGCTCACTGATGCGACGATTTCATAATATGGCAGGCAGTGCAGGAGGACACGTACTTGCGCACGTCATCGGCCATGTTCGGCCAGTAATAATTGCGCTGCAGCATCTTCATGGTTTTGTCGACGCCGAAATGCCCGGAGGTAGGGTTGTCGTGGGATTCATGGATTAGAAGGGTACGAAGAAAATCGTAGCCGGACACCCAGATGCGATAAGTATTGCGCTTATTAAAATAGTGTCCGGTGGCGGTGGTATGCTGTTGATGGATAGCAGAGCGGAAGAAATGGTCGATTTTGTAGCCGTGGGTAAATAGTCCGGTAAGTAATGGGCTGGTCTGGGCGACTAGTATGGCGGTGGTATGGGCAGTAGGTCGAGTCAGGGCGTCGGAAATATTGTTGGCGCCCCATTTGTAGGTGATGGTGTAGTGAAAAATCGACTCGAGGAAATCGAGCCATCGGATCTGTCGCGGGTTGAGATTTGGTTGGGCTCGCAGGTACTGGAGGGATTTGTGGTCGGTCCGCACCGTGACATCAGCGCCTGTCAGGTAGCACCGCCAGGTCTTGAACGCGTGGACAATCACCAGCATTTCCTTGTCATGTACCGTATAGTTTTTTTTCCTCGCCCTGCAGCTTCCGTGATTCGTAGGCGACCGGCTTTAATCCGTCGCCGAAATCCTGTAGGAGAACTGCGCCGATGGCGATGTCGCTGGCGTCTGTGATGACTTCGTATGGATGGGCGGCGACGTGAGGACGATTTTTAGTTGGTCGAATGCAGCTTGCTGCTTCTCTCCCCACCAAAAACAGTCGTGATCCTTGAGTTGGTCGGTTAGCTGGACAGATAACCCACCCATATTGGGGATAAAACGGCGGACGTACATTGGCGGAAAGTATTGCCCGGATAAAATCCACTTTTAGGTTCAAATAATGATTTCATTACTTTTAACCGAATTATCGCTGAATCTTCGAAGCTGTGTTGTTAGTAACGAGTGCAAGTTGCATTGGGGTAACACCTTTGTGATTTGAAGGGGTCGCACTAATAGCGTGGACAAGATGTCAGTCACGTGAGTGCATCCGGACAGTTTCGGCCAAGCAGCGGACTAGATCCGTTTTCGAGTACCGCATTCTCTCCATAGTTTCTCCCACGACTTTCGATTAGTCAGGAAAGAGTTTATACCCGAGGCTTCGACTAGGCCGAGATGAGACCGATAGATGAGGCGCGTCGCGCACGGATCATAACTCTGTTGCGTAGGGGGTATAGCACGAGGCGAATCGCGAAGGAGCTTGGCGTGGCAAAAAAAACAGTACATGATCTTGGACTCAAGGCGATTTCAGAGTCTAGTCGCGAGGATGTGCGTCCTTCAATGCCCACTGCTGGTCGTCCACGCATAGTCACGAATAGAATTCGTCGTGGGATCGTCAGGGCGATTACTAGTGGCGAGGCGAAAACCTCGAGGCATGCGGCCCATATCGTCGAATCCCAGCACGGCATTACGGTGCATCCTAGGACGGTGCGTAATGCGCTCAAATCCAGCGGCCTTGTCGCAACCAGCAGCCTAAGAAGCCGCGACTCTCGAAGAAAAATATCCGCGATAGGCTGGAGTTCGCACGGGCCCATGCGGATTGGACCATAGAGGATTGGAAACGGGTGATCTGGTCGGATGAGACGAGGATCAGTAGGTTCTACTCTGACGGCCGTGCGTACGCCTGGGTTCGTGAAGGTACGACTCTCCAACACCACCAGATCAAGCAAACCGTCAAACACGGGGGCGGCGACTTGATGATCTGGGGCTGTATGACGTATGAGGGGGCGGGTTTCATGTGCAAAATCGATGGTAGGATGGACGGGCCGCTGTATCTGAGCATTTTGTAGGATGAGCTGAAGAATACCATCGACTTTTACACGCTGTAGTTGACGAATCCCAAAAAACTCTACAGTTCCTTGATGTTTGTTGGCGGCTTCCACTCCTGGATGGTCTTGATTTTCTTGGGGTCGATTTTCACTCCTTCGGTAGAAACGACGTGACCCAAAAACTCCAACTCCTGCTTAAGAAAGTCGCACTTAGACCCTTTCGTGATGAGGCGATTCTTGTGCACCAGCGTGAAGACTGCATCAAGATCTCGTAAGTGCTGCTCCCGGCTACGGCTGTAGATTAGTATGTCGTCGAGGTATATAATAACGCATTTATCCAGGAGTTCCCTGAAAATGTCGTTCATGGTAATTTGGAAGGTCGAGGGCGCGTTCGTGAGGCCAAAAGGCATCACTAAGTATTCGTAGCTGCCGTATCGGGTGCGAAAAGCGGTTTTGTGACAGTCGTCGTCGGCGACGCCAATTTGATGGTATCCCCCTCGCAGGTCGATTTTCGAGAAGAACTTGGCTCCGCGAAGTTGGTCGAGTAGTTCGTCAGCTCGTGGGATCGGGTAACGCAACTTGATTGTAATTCTGTTGACCGTGCGGTAGTCGATGCACATGCGGAATCCTCCATCCTTTTCGGTGTGAACAGTATCGGGGCAGCGTATGGGGATGTGCTGGGCCGGATAAGACCCTTTGTCATAAGGTAATCCAGCTGCTGCTGTAATTTTTCTAGTTCTGGTTGGCTGAGCCAAAATTTTCGCTGCAACGTCGGTTGGGCGCCTGGTTCCAGCTCGATGCGACTTCACTATCGGTCTTCTGGTCGGCTCGGCGGAAGTCCAGCGGGCAGGTCGTCCGGGAAAATCTCGGGGTATTTTCGAATCAGGTCCGCTAAATTCGGAGGGATGGCTTCTCACAGCTTCACAATATCTTCAGCCGTGGTCGGCGATGTCACCTCGCGAAGACCGACGGCGTACGCTGCAGCTCCCGCCTTTATCGCGCGCTTGAAAGTGATTGCGTGGACTTGAGTACTTCGCATGCGGGGTCCCGTCCATTTCGGTAGCTCGCCGTAGATCCCATCGAGTTTTATGCTGCAACTGCCCATCGTCCAGTCGATCCTCGGGTTGTACTGTCGTAGCCAATTCCGCCCCAGCAGCGCGTCGCACCCGTCGAGTGTAGTCGCCAGCAGCCCCATCCGAAATTTTACGTGCTCCCCGCAATGAAAATTGACGTGCTCCACTCGCTCCCGTATGGCCAGCGGTGTTCCATCCACCAGTCGTGCGTCAATTTTGAGTAGACACTTGAGTAAGGGAATACCAAAATTTTTATCCCTGTCCAGCTGTATGAGACTGTGACTCGCGCCTCCATCCACGAAAATATTCAGCAACACTCCGTTGACTTTACCCTCCACCAACACAGGGTAATGAGCAGTTTCGTCCCCCTTATTCGTCCGGGTCCGGTCGATTGCAGCAATCGGGATCACGACCCGGTGGGGACTGTGTGGCTCGGGCGAAGAAGCCAACCCGTTAGTAAGGGGCCCGGTACTTACTGACGCGACCCATTTCCCGGTCGCTCCTCCGGCTTCTTCCCCATAGAATTCTGGATGGCTATGAGTTTTGGGCAGCTGCGTCGGATGTGACCCAGTCGACCACAGTGGTAGCATAGCCCCGTATTTCGCGGAGCAACTGCATAAATATCCACTGCGTCCACCCCTTTTATCGTGGCGCGCTGGTACTGTTCTCATGGGCGACCTCCGTCGTAGAAGTTCGTCCTCGGCTTCGTAAACGAATCAGCGGCTTCGGCGAGCTAGATAAAGTCTTGTAACCGCTTCGCAGGGCGTTGCAGTTTTATCTGGTACTGTATTCAGGCTTCAGCCCGCCCATGTACCTGTCGACCTTCTCCAACTCGTGCATGTAGCCACATCTGTCCACCAACGTCAAGAATGACGCGGTGTATTCGGACACAGATCCCAGCTGCTTCTACATGCGTAGAGTCTCGCGCGCTTTGTCTGAGTAAGGAGCATGCTCAAACCGCTTGCGAAGCTCTGCGCACCACGTTGCCCACGTGCGAATGTGGGTCGCACCAAACAGCAAGTCTGCCTCGTCTTCGTCGCCGAATTCTTCGGACCACTCGTGATGTCCTTCTGTGCAAGTTGCCGCTGAGTCGACGATGACCTTCCACCACTGTAGGGCGGCCCCTTGCAACAGTGTTAACGCATGGCTGATCCGCCTCTGATCGTCTCGGATGCTCGCCGCGTTAAAATAGATATTCATTGCGAATATCCACTACCGCACTGTCGCGCCTTTATTACCTGGATCGAAAGGAGCGGGTTGCTGATATCTTACGCCGCCACTTGTCGAGCGCGAGGCTGTTGCCGCTAGTCGTGCCAGCTCCACAGGCACCGTTGGCTGCTCACACGCCTCACTTCGTGCATCGTCGCCTGGCTCCTCTGAACGCCTTTCCTGCGCCTGGCGAAGTCGTTGGTTCTAGTCGCGGAGGTTGTTGACGACGCTTGTCAAATTATTCAACTGCTCCATTAATGCTTGCAGGTCCACAGTTTCCCGGGCAGGGTTCGCAACAGTCGAGGTGGATTGTTCCTCTATTGTCGAATCTACCGGGGCCATGGCGGTCAGGACGGGGCAGAAGCTAGCGCACATGTTGTAGTTGCTGGCGTAAAAATACTTACGACCCAAGGCAGCTGCTGTGCAGCCGTGCTAATCCCTTCTGACCACCCTTAACTAAGTAGCCTAAGAAACGGAAGGTCCCGAGAAAGGCTGGGCTCTGTTATGATTTAGAAGATGTCAATGAATTATAACGGGAGAATCCAAGGTTGCTATTGCAATGAAAGCGCGAGGTTATATAGGGGTTGGCATACTAGGGCGATAACCTCGGATCGTGGATAGGTTCGACAATGTGGCGACAGTGTCGGACGCGAATCGGGAAAGGGTTGGGCCGATAATGAAGGCTGAACGTGACGAGTCGAGGCGTTCAGGTGTACGCGGTAGCGGACGACTCAGTAAGGAATGGAAATTCCTTACATGAAACCTGGCTCGGAGCCCAGGGAAGGCGGTTCAGCGACTGGGGCAATTTGCCCATTTGGGATTCGGTCCTCTTTTGGCGATCCCCATTCTTTGTTGTCATCTCGCGATGTAATACCGAGACGCGCGTCCCGTTTGGGACGCGGTTTGAGTGTACTGTCAGGACCGGGGATGCGGTTCGGTACTCTTTTGGTTAATGTACCACGCCCTAAGGACCACAATCTCACCACCACATGCCGTGCAATAGCACGAATAAAATTTAATAAAATAAACAGGTGGTACACTCCAGAGCTTACCATTGTGGAAGCTCCATACACCAGTTTGTCATGAGCACTTCCGTCTCTAGACTTTCCACATCCCTTGTAATCCTAGAGTCATTTCGTAATCTGCCAAATGCTGCTACTGTAGCCAGCTGCTCAGCGATTCTGGTGGGATCAAATTGGATGCACCAAGCCAGTAGCCTCATTCAGCTCACTCAGCGGGACTGATGGAAATAGGACTGGGAGAAGCCGTGGGAGAAGCGGGAGGAGCAGTAGCAGCAGTAGCAGCAGCACCCATCTACTCCTTGGGCACTTCAATAGTATCCACACTACTGCCCTTGCCTGGACTGGTGGAAATAGGGCCAACCACCCCCCCACCAACAGGAGCAGCAGTAGCAGATGTGAGGATGGAGGAAGTGGAGGAGGAGAGCAAGTGAGGGACGTCGGTGACAAAGAGAGACACCATCTCCAGCATTATGCCCTGGAGAAGGGGTTGGAGGGGGTGGGGGGGGAGGGGAGCGGGGACGAAGGTAGTGGAAAGGGGTGTGGAGTAGGGGGAGAGGAAGAGGAGAGCAAGTGAGGGGCATCGGAGAGAGAGAGGGATACCTTCACCACCACCATTGCCATCAGTACTGTCACGTTCGTTTTAAGCAGGGCAGGGCAGAAGGGAAGAGGTGTGGCGGTGTTCATGGCAGGTCATACAAGTGTTGCCTGAGTGACCTGAGGAGTCTATTCTTTAGGCACCTCAAAGGAAGAGGTGTGGCATTGCGTGACCAGACCTGCTCCTGTCCCACTCAGGTGAAACGAGCAAGGCAGGACGCAGAAGCGTTGCGATTTGGCCCAAAACACACGAGGGCAGGACACTATTTTTGAACTGCCCCAGATTCAACAGATGCTAAGTTTGGAGGGAAGTAGAGCAGGGCATGACTCAGAAGGAGGTGATTGGACAGCTCTGGACCACAAAAGACTCCTGGGGTGGCAGGAGCCTAACCACGGCAGTGAGGGCTCTATGATTGAGGCAGTGAAGCAGACGTGAGACAGAAAGAGAGGGGCTTGCCGCGGAAGTGAGGGCTTGAGGGCTTACCATGGCAAAGAGGGCTTGGAGCTTACCATGGCAGTGAGGGCTTGGAGCTTACCACGGCAGTAAGGGCTTGGAGCTTACCACGGAAGTGAGGGCTTGGAGCTTACCATGGCAGTGAGGGCTTGGAGCTTACCACGGCAGTGAGGAGTTGCGGTTCTTTCCAAAGTGGGGCGAAGGGTTCCAAGGGGAAGAGAATGAGGATCATGATGATCTGAAGGGTGGGGGGAAAAGGGGGTTTGGATGGGGAGAAGACGGTTGGCTGTGACAGACAGGCCGGCAGACAGACGAAGGGATACGAAGCACCTTCCCTAGTGGGGAACACGGGGTTTAAGGAGAAAACGGGGTCCATGGGGACGAGAACGAGGATAGTGATGACATGAATGGTAGGGGCCAGAGAGGGAGTGGAAGAGGGGCAAGCATAGTGGCAGAGAGGCAGAGAGGAAGAGAGGAAGAGAGGCAGAGAGGCAGAGAGGCAGAGAGGCAGAGAGGCAGAGAGGCAAAGAGGCAGAGAGGCAGAGAGGCAGAGAGGCAGAGAGGCAGAGAGGCAGAGAGGCAGAGAGGCAGAGAGGCAGAGAGGCAGAGAGGCAGAGAGGCAGAGAGGCAGAGAGGCAGAGCGGCAGAGCGGCAGAGAGGCAGAGAGGCAGAGAAGCAGAGAGGCAGAGAGGCAGAGAGGCAGAGAGGCAGGGAGGCAGGGAGGCAGGGAGGCAGAGAGGCAGAGAGGTAGAGAGGCAGAGAGGCAGAGAGGCAGAGAGGCAGAGAGGCAGAGAGGCAGAGAGGCAGAGAGGCAGAGAGGCAGAGAGGCAGAGAGGCAGAGCGGCAGAGCAGCAGAGAGGCAGAGAGGCAGAGAGGCAGAGAGGCAGAGAGGCAGAGAGGCAGAGAGGCAGAGAGGCAGAGAGGCAGAGAGGCAGGGAGGCAGGGAGGCAGGGAGGCAGAGAGGCAGAGAGGCAGAGGCAGAGAGGTAGAGAGGCAGAGCGGCAGAGAGGCAGAGAGGCTGAGAGGCAGAGAGGCAGAGTGGCGGAGCGGCAAAGCGGCAGAGAGGCAGAGCAGCAGAGCGGCAGAGAGGCAGAGAGGCAGAGAGGCAGAGGCAGAGAGGTAGAGAGGCAGAGAGGCAGAGAGGCAGAGAGGCAAAGCGGCAGAGAGGCAGAGAGGCTGAGAGGCAGAGAGGCAGAGCGGCGGAGCGGCAAAGCGGCAGAGAGGCAGAGCGGCAGAGCGGCAGAGAGGCAGAGAGGCAGAGAGGCAGAGAGGCAGAGCGGCAGGGAGGCAGAGAGGCAGAGAGGCAGAGAGGAAGAGAGGAAGAGAGGAAGAGAGGAAGAGAGGCAGAGAGGCAGAGAGGCAGAGAGGAAGAGAGGAAGAGAGGCAGAAAGGCAGAGAGGCAGAGAGGCAGAGAGGCAGAGAGGCAAAGAGGCAGAGAGGCAGAGAGGCAGAGAGGCAGAGAGGCAGAGAGGCAGAGAGGCAGAGAGGCAGAGAGGCAGAGCGGCAGAGCGGCAGAGAGGCAGAGAGGCAGAGAAGCAGAGAGGCAGAGAGGCAGAGAGGCAGAGAGGCAGAGAGGCAGAGAGGCAGAGAGGCAGAGAGGCAGAGAGGCAGAGAGGCAGGGAGGCAGGGAGGCAGGGAGGCAGAGAGGCAGAGAGGTAGAGAGGCAGAGAGGCAGAGAGGCAGAGAGGCAGAGAGGCAGAGAGGCAGAGAGGCAGAGAGGCAGAGAGGCAGAGAGGCAGAGAGGCAGAGCGGCAGAGCGGCAGAGAGGCAGAGAGGCAGAGAGGCAGAGAGGCAGAGAGGCAGAGAGGCAGAGAGGCAGAGAGGCAGAGAGGCAGGGAGGCAGGGAGGCAGGGAGGCAGAGAGGCAGAGAGGCAGAGGCAGAGAGGTAGAGAGGTAGAGAGGCAGAGAGGCAGAGAGGCAGAGAGGCAGAGCGGCAGAGAGGCAGAGAGGCTGAGAGGCAGAGAGGCAGAGAGGCAGAGCGGCAGGGAGGCAAAGAGGCAGAGAGGCAGAGAGGAAGAGAGGAAGAGAGGAAGAGAGGCAGAGAGGCAGAGAGGCAGAGAGGCAGAGAGGCAGAGCGGCAGAGAGGCAGAGAGGCAGAGAGGCAGAGAGGCAGAGAGGCAGAGCGGCAGGGAGGCAAAGAGGCAGAGAGGCAAAGAGGCAGAGGCAGAGAGGTAGAGAGGCAGAGAGGCAGAGAGGCAGAGCGGCAGAGAGGCAGAGAGGCAGAGAGGCAAAGAGGCAGAGCGGCAGAGAGGCAGAGCGGCAAAGCGGCAGAGAGGCAGAGAGCCAAAGAGGCAGGGAGGCAGAGAGGCAGAGAGGCAGAGCGGCAGAGCAGCAGAGAGGCAGAGAGGCAGAGAGGCAGAGAGGCAGAGAGGCAGAGCGGCAGGGAGGCAAAGAGGCAGAGAGGCAGAGAGGAAGAGAGGAAGAGAGGAAGAGAGGCAGAGAGGCAGAGAGGCAGAGAGGCAGAGCGGCAGAGAGGCAGAGAGGCAGAGAGGCAGAGAGGCAGAGAGGCAGAGAGGCAGAGAGGCAGAGCGGCAGAGCGGCAGAGAGGCAGAGAGGCAGAGAGGCAGAGAGGCAGAGAAGCAGAGCGGCAGAGCGGCAGAGAGGCAGAGAGGCAGAGAGGCAGAGAGGCAGAGAGGCAGAGAGGCAGAGAGGCAGAGAGGCAGAGAGGCAGAGAGGCAGGGAGGCAGGGAGGCAGGGAGGCAGAGAGGCAGAGAGGTAGAGAGGCAGAGAGGCAGAGAGGCAGAGAGGCAGAGAGGCAGAGAGGCAGAGAGGCAGAGAGGCAGAGAGGCAGAGAGGCAGAGAGGCAGAGAGGCAGAGAGGCAGAGCGGCAGAGCTTCAGAGAGGCAGAGAGGCAGAGAGGCAGAGAGGCAGAGAGGCAGAGAGGCAGAGAGGCAGAGAGGCAGAGAGGCAGAGAGGCAGGGAGGTAGGGAGGCAGGGAGGCAGAGAGGCAGAGAGGCAGAGGCAGAGAGGTAGAGAGGCAGAGAGGCAGAGAGGCAGAGAGGCAGAGCGGCAGAGAGGCAGAGAGGCTGAGAGGCAGAGAGGCAGAGAGGCAGAGCGGCAGGGAGGCAAAGAGGCAGAGAGGCAGAGAGGAAGAGAGGAAGAGAGGAAGAGAGGCAGAGAGGCAGAGAGGCAGAGAGGCAGAGAGGCAGAGCGGCAGAGAGGCAGAGAGGCAGAGAGGCAGAGAGGCAGAGAGGCAGAGCGGCAGGGAGGCAGAGAGGCAGAGAGGCAGAGGCAGAGAGGTAGAGAGGCAGAGAGGCAGAGAGGCAGAGAGGCAGAGCGGCAGAGAGGCAGAGAGGCAGAGAGGCAGAGAGGCAGAGCGGCAAAGAGGCAGAGCGGCAAAGCGGCAGAGAGGCAGAGAGGCAAAGAGGCAGGGAGGCAGAGAGGCAGAGAGGCAGAGCGGCAGAGCAGCAGAGAGGCAGAGAGGCAGAGAGGCAGAGAGGCAGAGAGGCAGAGAGGCAGAGCGGCAGGGAGGCAAAGAGGCAGAGAGGCAGAGAGGAAGAGAGGAAGAGAGGAAGAGAGGCAGAGAGGCAGAGAGGCAGAGAGGCAGAGCGGCAGAGAGGCAGAGAGGCAGAGAGGCAGAGAGGCAGAGCGGCAGAGAGGCAGAGCGACAAAGCGGCAGAGAGGCAGAGAGGCAAAGAGGCAGGGAGGCAGAGAGGCAGAGAGGAAGGGCGGCAGAGCAGCAGAGAGGCAGAGAGGCAGAGAGGCAGAGAGGCAGAGAGGCAGAGAGGCAGAGCGGCAGGGAGGCAAAGAGGCAGAGAGGCAGAGAGGAAGAGAGGAAGAGAGGAAGAGAGGCAGAGAGGCAGAGAGGCAGAGAGGAAGAGCGGCAGAGAGGCAGAGAGGCACAGAGGCAGAGAGGCAGAGAGGCAGAGAGGCAGAGAGGCAGAGCGGCAGAGCGGCAGAGAGGCAGAGAGGCAGAGAGGCAGAGAGGCAGAGAGGCAGAGCGGCAGAGCGGCAGAGAGGCAGAGAGGCAGAGAGGCAGAGAGGCAGAGAGGCAGAGAGGCAGAGAGGCAGAGAGGCAGGGAGGCAGGGAGGCAGGGAGGCAGAGAGGCAGAGAGGTAGAGGCAGAGAGGTAGAGAGGCAGAGAGGCAGAGAGGCAGAGAGGCAGAGCGGCAGAGAGGCAGAGAGGCTGAGAGGCAGAGAGGCAGAGCGGCGGAGCGGCAAAGCGGCAGAGAGGCAGAGCAGCAGAGCGGCAGAGAGGCAGAGAGGCAGAGAGGCAGAGGCAGAGAGGTAGAGAGGCAGAGAGGCAGAGAGGCAGAGAGGCAGAGCGGCAGAGAGGCAGAGAGGCTGAGAGGCAGAGAGGCAGAGAGGCAGAGCGGCAAAGCGGCAGAGAGGCAGAGCGGCAGAGCGGCAGAGAGGCAGATAGGCAGAGAGGCAGAGAGGCAGAGCGGCAGGGAGGCAGAGAGGCAGAGCGGCAGAGCGGCAGAGCGGCAGAGAGGCAGAGAGGCTGAGAGGCAGAGAGGCAGAGCGGCAGAGAGGCAGTGAGGCAGGGAGGCAGGGAGGCAGAGAGGCAGAGAGGCAGAGGCAGAGAGGTAGAGAGGCAGAGAGGCAGAGAGGCAGAGAGGCAGAGCGGCAGAGAGGTAGAGAGGCTGAGAGGCAGAGAGGCAGAGCGGCGGAGCGGCAAAGCGGCAGAGAGGCAGAGCAGCAGAGCGGCAGAGAGGCAGAGAGGCAGAGAGGCAGAGGCAGAGAGGTAGAGAGGCAGAGAGGCAGAGAGGCAGAGAGGCAGAGCGGCAGAGAGGCAGAGAGGCTGAGAGGCAGAGAGGCAGAGCGGCGGAGCGGCAAAGCGGCAGAGAGGCAGAGGGGCAGAGAGGTAGAGAGGCAGAGAGGCAGAGAGGCAGAGAGGCACAGAGGCAGAGAGGCAGAGAGGCAGAGAGGCAGAGAGGCAGAGAGGCAGAGAGGCAGAGAGGCAGAGACGCAGAGAGGCAGAGCGGCAGAGCGGCAGAGAGGCAGAGAGGCAGAGAGGCAGAGAGGCAGAGAGGCAGAGAGGCAGAGAGGCAGAGAGGCAGAGAGGCAGAGAGGCAGGGGAGGCAGGGAGGCAGGGAGGCAGAGAGGCAGAGAGGCAGAGGTAGAGAGGTAGAGAGGCAGAGAGGCAGAGAGGCAGAGAGGCAGAGCGGCAGAGAGGCAGAGAGGCTGAGAAGCAGAGAGGCAGAGCGGCGGAGCGGCAAAGCGGCAGAGAGGCAGAGCAGCAGAGCGGCAGAGAGGCAGAGAGGCAGAGAGGCAGAGGCAGAGAGGTAGAGAGGCAGAGAGGCAGAGAGGCAGAGAGGCAGAGCGGCAGAGAGGCAGAGAGTCTGAGAGGCAGAGAGGCAGAGCGGCGGAGCGGCAAAGCGGCAGAGAGGCAGAGCGGCAGAGCGGCAGAGCGGCAGAGAGGCAGAGAGGCAGAGAGGCAGAGAGGCAGAGAGGCAGAGGGCAGGGAGGCAGAGAGGCAGAGAGGCAGAGAGGAAGAGAGGAAGAGAGGAAGAGAGGCAGAGAGGCAGAGAGGCAGAGAGGAAGAGAGGCAGAGAGGCAGAGAGGCAGAGAGGCAGAGAGGTAGAGAGGCAGAGAGGCAAAGAGGCAGAGAGGCAGAGAGGCAGAGAGGCAGAGAGGCAGAGAGGCAGAGAGGCAGAGAGGCCAGAGCGGCAGAGCGGCAGAGAGGCAGAGAGGCAGAGAAGCAGAGAGGCAGAGAGGCAGAGAGGCAGAGAGGCAGAGAGGCAGAGAGGCAGAGAGGCAGAGAGGCAGAGAGGCAGAGAGGCAGAGAGGCAGAGAGGCCAGAGAGGCAGGGAGGCAGGGAGGCAGGGAGGCAGAGAGGAAGAGAGGCAGAGAGGCAGAGAGGCAGAGAGGCAGAGAGGCAGAGAGGCAGAGAGGCAGAGAGGCAGAGAGGTAGAGAGGCAGAGAGGCAGAGAGGCAGAGAGGCAAAGCGGCAGAGGCGGCAGAGAGGCAGAGAGGCAGAGAAGGCAGAGAGGCAGAGAGGCAGAGAGGCAGAGAGGCCAGAGAGGCCAGAGAGGCGAGAGAGGCAGGGAGGCAGGGGAGGCAGGGAGGCAGAGAGGTAAGAGAGAGGCAGAGAGGCACAGAGGCAGAGTGGCAGAGGCGGGGCAGAGAGGCAGAGAGGCTGAGCAGGCAGAAGGAGGCAGAGCGGTGGAGGCGGGCAAAGGCGGGCAGAGAGGCAGAGCAGCAGAAGCGGCAGAGAGGCAGAGAGGCAGAGAGGCAGAGGCAGAGAGGTAGAGAGGCAGAGAGGCAGAGAGGCAGAGAGGCAGAGGCGGCAGAGAAGGCAGAGAGGCTGAGAGGCAGAGAGGCAGAGAGCGGAGCGGCAAAGGCGGGCAGAGAGGCAGAGCGGCAGAGCGGGCAGAAGAGGCAGAGGGGGCAGAGAGGTAGAGAGGCAGAGAGGCAGAGAGGCAGAGAGGCAGAGAGGCAGAGAGGCAGAGAGGCAGAGAGGCAGAGAAGCAGAGAAGCAGAGAGGCAGAGAGGCAGAGAGGCAGAGAGGGCAGAGAGGGCAGAGAGGCAGAGAGGCAGAGGCAGAGCAGGGCAGGGGAGAGGCAGAGAGGCAGAGGAGGGCAGAGAGAGGAGAGAGAGAGCAGAGAGGCAAGAGAGGCAAGAGAGGCAAGGAGAGGCAGAGAGGCAGGAGAGGCAGAGAGGAGAGAGGCAGAGAGGCAGAGAGGCAGAGAGGCAGAGAGGGGGCAGAGAGGCAGAGAGGCAGAGAGAGGGAGGGGGGGGGGGGGGGGGGGGGAGAGGGGGGGGGGGGGGGGGGGGGGCAGAGAGGCAGAGGGCAGAGGGGAGAGAGGCCAGAGGAGGCAGAGAGGCAGAGGGAGGGCAGGAGGCAGAAGAGGGAAGAGGGCAGAGAGGCAGAGAGGCAGAGAGAGAGGCCAGAGAGGCAGAGAGGCAGAGAGGCAGAGAGGCCAGAGAGGCAGAGCAGGCAGGAGAGGCAGACGAGGCAGGAGGGAGAGAGGCAGAGAGGGAGAGGCAGAGCAGCAGAGGGCAGAGAGGCAGAGAGGCAGAGAGGCAGGAAAGAAGGCCAAGAGGGCAGAGAGGGCCAGAGAAGGCAGAGAGGAGGGCAGAGGAGGCAGGGGAGGGCAGAGAGGGCAGGAGAGGGAGAGAGGGCAGAAGGGGCAGAGAGGCAGAGAGGGCAGAGAGGCAGAGCAGGGCAGAGAGGCAGAGAGGCAGGGAGGCAGAGGAGGCAGAGGAGAGGCAGAGAGGCAGAGAGGCAGAGAGGCAGAGAGGCAGAGAGGAGGAGCAGAGAGGCAGAGAGGCAGAGAGGCAGAGAGGCAAAGCGGCAGAGCAGCAGAGAGGCAGAGAGGAGCAGAGAGGCAAGAGGCAGAGAGGCAGAGAGG